>NMRA01000050.1:195709-276160 GCA_002633005.1 Phoronis australis | reverse complement strand
TGTGTGTGTGTGTGTGCATATAATGCCGTCACCCGTTCCGAACGTCCATCCGTCCGGCATGTGGTGGTGAAACTAAAACACCTAAATGAACGGATGTTTGTGAAACTTTGTAGATGGCCTGTCATAAATCGGACGGCGCCAGCGAATTTGCAGACTAGTCTAATTACTGCTATGCACCCTGGTGGCAATTTTACTTGTTTATCCTTTTGTTTTTACCTCTGTATCGTCGGAGTTCCTTGACGAATTTTCATAAACTTGGCGAATAGGCACCTAAGGAGACGACGGCCCTTTTCATCTTTAAATGAGTTTGACGTATTCAGCGACATGGAGAGGCAACTTAGTGTCCACCTCTATCGACCAACTACTCTAAGAAAATTGAAATATGTGTTCCGACGAGTAGAAAGAGCAAGGCTAACGATGATTTTCAAGCGGCTCCGACTACTGTGGCTTCCCCAGTAGCACTTTTTCTTTTTGCGTCTTTTAGTTGCTTTTTATTGTTTTTGTGTTTGTCAATCTTCACCCTAGCCTTCAAAGTGCTTTAAGAACCATGGTGAAAGTTGGCAGTTGTGTTCCTAATAAACAGACCATTGATCACATGCTTTGCTTGCCCTAGAGGCTACTTTAAAATGAAATTGCTCCCTTAAGTGGATATGTTCAAAATGATTCTCATTTCTTGTATCTGCATTGTATGTGATACACACGGAGGACTTGCTGCTCTTGTTGTCTTAAGTAAAGTTTATCAGTAAATTCAGTCAACGTATTGTGTGCATACTTCAGGTTTTCTATTTCGTTTTAATTGAACCATAAGTCGAATTATCGGTGAACTTACAAAACGTTAGAATCCGTTTCGATGCCCTGTGTATAAAACGTGACCTCGCATTATCACGTGGTGAACTGTTGTGTTCTCCACAATCCCACGGTGAGTTTCTTAGCCAGATTGAGCATCATGCCATCTTGCCTCACATCCGGGTCAGAATCAAGGACCAACATAAATAAAAATATCAAAATTTGTTTTGTGTTTCCGGGCGATTTCGTGACAAATTTGTAGACTTTTGATTGAGAATCTTAGAATGGGTCTGTCTTTGGGGTTATTGGAAGGGCAGTCATTACTAATACTAAAAGATACGCAAGTTTTGGAAAAAAACAAGAAAGTTCGTGGATGGTAAAAGCCCTTTCATATGTTCCCATATTAGTTTTATCGGCTTTGTAAAAGATCCGTATGATATCATAGTTCCAGATGATGCCAAACGACACGTTAAGAATCTAAACTACAAAACCGATTATCCAACTATAATTTTTCGTTTGTATTATAAAGAACATTCACTTTATCTGCAGAATTCAAATCGTAAAACGACACAAAAATCCAAGACACTTACCCGACCACTTTCCCATACTTTTTTACCCAGTCTGCGTGACACTGTAGGATTCCCTGGGAAGAGAACAGTCAATGCTGGTGAAAATAGTGTGACAAAAACTTTCGCTCTAACATCGACAGAGTTTACAGGCTAGTACATCACTATTATGATAATCTAGGTGCAAGACCAAACATTTATCCAGCCAAAAATGCAAATTGTCGCCTGATAAAGATACTAAGCCCCATAGCGTTACACCTCAATAGATATCGTATACATGTACGTAAGAATTCTTGGCCATATGTTGGTCACATCACGTGACCTATCGTTAAGCCTAAGAAGCACTGATGCATATCAACAGAATAAAAAACATATACACAACACAATTACACACGCACGCGCGAACGCACGCACACACACATATGTACAGATAAATGAGTAGTCCCAAATTCATGTAAGATGCTTCCCTGTGCGCTGAGAATTGCTCTCGGGCAGCTCAGATACTCCCGAAACAACACATTACACGAGCTTGCAGGAATGAAGACTCTCTCCGACTGATTGCCATCACTCAGTGAAGCTGCATTAATTTAACCGAATTTCAGTGAGAAGCATGTACCAGGAGCACGTAAGGGTTCTGGCCCAGTGGCGGATCTACGTTTTCAGTAAGGGTGTTATGATTCGCGCAAAGAGAGTATTCGAGGCGCGTAGCGCCAAAAGTTGGGACGTTTCTCTCCTCCCGTATCAGACATTTTTTGTTTTGGTAGCCAAATAGTGCAATTTCCATGCATCCTGACGAGTATGTGGCAGTTAAGGTCTCTCTGGAGTTTTTCTTGAGATGAACTCGGCTCATAAGTTCCTCAAAACCATATTTGTGTACATCTGAGTATGAGACACGTCAGCAGCAAAATTTTAGTTGGAACATCTGTCTACACACACCGATTTTTAGAATAAACATTTAAATATCACTTTATTAAGCTAAATTACGTTGACTGTTGGGCTACTGTATGTCGCAACAATTGAAAAATGTCAAATGTATCAGGAAACAAATCACCTGAAAACATTTTCACGGAACCAAAACATAGTGTAAACCGTGGTGAAAAGATATACTAAACCAGTTCGTCGATGAAGCAGATGTACACTGAGAGTCAATACCTACACAAATAAGCAGGCCTGGTCCGTCACAAGACCAAAAGTTCACCTGTGCTTATTAGCCCTATAAAATAGTCGATCTGTCGAGGGACAATTGAGTACTGACTGAGGTAAATAGTTTTACATAGCACACTGTGGTAAAAAGATATCACAAGTTCAGTTCGCTGAGAGACAAAAAGTTCACTATGCTAAATATCTCTAAAAATACTAGAACTGTCGCGAGAGCAAAAAGTACTGAGTGTTCAGTAGACAGCTTTACAAAGCGCACTGCGGTAAAAAATGTTACAAGATCAGTTCGCCGAGAAACCAGAAGTATACTAGAGGTCCATAGCTACACAAATAAGCTGGCCTGGTCCTTCGCGAGACTTAAGGTACACTATACAAAAATCTGGATTGCAAGCTGTCCCCTAGACACTTTTTAATCCCCTGTGGCTGCTCATACATGTACTTTATGAAAGCTGTCCCCTAGACACTTTTTAATCCCCTGTGGCTGCTCATACCTGTACTTTATGAAAGCTGTCCCCTAGACACTTTTTAATCCCCTGTGGTTGCTCATACATGTACTTTATGCATCTTGCCGTTACACACTGACAAAACTTGGCTCACTTCCAGTCAAACAACATAGACTTGCAGTGCACACGCCTTGGGATGATCTGGATAAAGCGCTTGATGACCAGTGACATGTCTTGTCTTTTCGTTGTTTCGTAATACATTGCCATCAGCGATAACCCAGCAAGCCTTTCCTCAAATATAGTAGCCTTCAAATGTGTCTTCACAAGCCTTATCACAGAAAGTGATCTCTCTGCTTCACAGGATCCAATAGGGATAGACATCCTATCAATAACAGCTCCCTGACGTTTGGGAAGATGTCGCCGTCTGCGTGCTTGAGTGTGGAACGCAACTTATCTGGAAATTTCTCTCGACTTTGAGCATTCCAGAAAGACCGCCAGCGTCGGAGTTATTGCTGAAATGCGAGCAAAGATATTGATACCTTATATGCTTCTACTATTAAATAGAGCAATCAGTAATTTAACAGAAGATGCAACGTGTTACCCAAAATGCCAATAGTCAGAAGGCAGACAACCACCTTCAGGGAATCCGGTGATGACAAGTCTATGGCCTAGAAATGCAAACGATCATCCAGTGAGCCTACGTCTACATTCCTCATCCTGATTACCACTACGGCACATGAAATGACAAGGTCCATTTGCCTGTTGTCTTTCAAAGACCTGGTGGTTACCTGCTGTGGGAGGTTGTCAAGGAAGGGTATTCGCAATTTTCTTCCGTAGTACTTACTGGAAGAAGCGACTATTGATTACAATTTTAACTACGCACTACGTGAAATAGATTTTGGTTATGAAGCAGAGACAGAGCCAAGTGGAAACACAAACTACATGTAGAATCAGTGTCTTTGCGCTCGTACACCCTGTGCTTTACTGAGTAAATTTGGCATGTCCGGAAATAATTTCTATTTCGTTTTCATTGTATACAAGCATCAACTGAAAGAAAGAAGTATGTCAGAAAACCGGCATTATGTACAAACTATGTTGACTTATAACATATTACCTGGATGTTTCTGCAGGAACGTTAGCCCTATGATTATACGTGTTGCCAGTGTCTGGATTGTCGAGAGCCAATGGTTTGCTCGTCTAGGAACCATTAAATCCAGACATCTTCGATGATTGTTCCCAATACTTGTACCTCGTCAACTGTTGTATCAATGAGCTTGTAAGCCTTTACAGTGTCAGCATCTCGTTGTGCAGCTTGGCACTAAGCCCCTTGATGTTGCCAAATCCATTCAAAAGAGTTACATGCGCAACACTACATTTGACCCGTTCATCATGAATTGCTTCAAACCTTGCGCTTTTGTCAAAGACGATGTACCCCAGGACCAATTTGCGTTTCTTGCAATTCTCGGAATAAACGTCCCAATGGCTGAACCCTTGCAACCCCGAAATTGTAACACCTACTAAACGCCCATGGGCGGAAATTCGCAGTGTAGAAGATAGCAGTGGTACTTACTGCGGGTATGAAGACGGTTAGTGATGAGGTCGAACCAGGGCTCCTTAGAAGGCCTACCGAACACCGCGTGATTCCTGCAAGACTTGCTGAGAAAGTACACCCTACCCGCAATTTCTGGTACTGTACACTCTTCGCGAATGCCTCCATCTTGTCAATGCGAGTACCCCCCGGGTTCATTCCTTGTATAGGCCTAACTTGCTAGGGTGTTTCTTGAAACGGGCTTGTAACCAGACCACAGCGCCCCGCAACAGCATTCTTCGGAAAACGAGTTGATCGTGTTGAGTATATAATCTACCTAGCAGGCACCATGTTAGTAAACATGTAGAACTTATGCAAGTCTTTATTGCGCATGTTCACTGTAGCCACATGTATTATAACCACGTTTTTCGTCAGTCGAATATAGTTAGTGATTCTGTACACACGTACTTTTTATTCCACGATGTTCCTCGCAACAGATCGTTTTATAATAAACACATTACACGTACACTGTACAATTATTCCGCAGAGTAAAGACGCTAGTTACCTAAAAAATCAGCTATAGATCTGCTTTTTCCGCGGTAGATCCATCTAAAGTGCTTGGCTACTTCAGAAGTTTCGACGAAAGCGCGCGCACAATTGAACTCCGCTCGACTTGCCGATGAGCCGCGAAAACTCGAAATCCCTTGATTATCGTGATTACAGCAAATCGCAGTGCAAAGAAAGTATATTTTTAGGGTGAGCTCCTCAACTTTTTTGAGGTGGTTTACTTGGATTTTACACACGATGGCGGTGCCGTTCTTGTTTTACTGTTTTTTATTTTTATTTTTCGGTCATGTCCCAAGGGAGGTTTAAACACCCTGAAATCCCCATGAGCCGTCACTGCAGGCCCTGCTTAACTGATAACAAACTGTCCCAACGGGGCAGTGCAAAGACAACCAAGGACAAGCATGAACGCTATTGCCATGAGCCAGCTTCATGTAACTCAAACACCCTTCAACAAAGCAAACGACGCTGTTGCCACTCCAGCCAGCGTCTTGTCTGAATACTGTTGCCTTCCAGTCGGTTTCATGCTGATTGAGCCATGTCCACATCACTTGCAGCGAGGACAGAATTAGGCGACATCGTCCTATCTTGCGAAGCTGTGCGGGGGCTTTGTCCTTATCTACTCATCATCCTTGTAAGATGTTTTCTGTTAATTATATTTTAATATCTGTAATCCGGATAGATCAGTGGGCCAGAGAGTCTGCAACATGCTATGAACATTCCCACTAAATAAAATTGGTTCTAACACCAGGGGTATGGAAAATTGAACTAGACCGTATTTATCCACCCTGGCTGAGTCGCACTCGGCTCACGATCAAAGGGATGCCGCCAGGCTGCTCTAGTCATCGAGTCACGAGCGAGGATAATTGGCTTCGCTCATGCGGATATGATCAGCTGATTACAATCTAGCTAGCAGACTGTACTTTTTATGGTGAGAGTTTTACGTAGTTTTTACTGTAATATTTGAAAAGAGGAGCGAAAACAAATATGAGTACAACTTTGAATTTTTCAAATCGGCCCAGGATAAGAGATTTTGCAACACAGCAACACTCACGATTACTTTCATTCGGCGCGCACTAATACAAAAATATAGGACCCAAGTTATTTAGATTTTGGAACACATGCATTGCAATATTCAAAATACTTTTATTATGAATCTTACAAGCTGTAAAACGACGTTGTTAATTTCATTGTGTTCATTCATTGTCATCCGTCAAATCGGCAATTTCCGAGATGTGATCTGCGGCGTGCGCGTATGTGTACAAAACACGTGATTGTTATGTTCCTGAAGTACGAAAATTAAGAAGGCTTTAACATGCCGTTATTATTGACAGGGACACGATAAAACGAATTTGGATTTTGACTATAGTCTTGATACAGCGATCTGACTGACCACTGCGTCAGTGTCTCCGTTAGACCCAGAAATTTCACACAGCCCGGGTAGTTCATTTCGTCCCCAACATGTAGATCGAGCCTTGGACTATTAATACTCCACGGCAGAGCTAACGACAGTCGGCCTGTGCACACAAAATCTGTGAGTTAACCAGCACTCACCTTGCACGTTACAGCCGTTTAAGTGAAAAACAATCTAGTAAACGCCATTTTCTTGCATAATCCTCCGCCTTTTGTAACAAAAAAGTCTATCGTCGATGACCCGCACACGCACGCTCACTCACTCTCATACACAGACGACCTTCAAAACAAACGTCACGTGACAACAACATGTGTGTTCATCCAGAGATTTTTCTCTTGTTGTGGAGTACGATGTAGCGCACATTTGGACTTAATCGCAATTAATCTGGACTCCACATGAACTTTAAAAATTGTAAAACATCAGGAAGATTTCAGGTAATTTGTTGAGTCGAAACTATATTTTTATTCAAGAGTACAAGTTTTCCTATTGACGATGGCGATTCAGCGGCGACGCATCAGTCGGCAAGTTTTCGCCCTGTGATGAGCACAATTTTTTGAAAAATTATCGTAATTTAACAACGGAAGTTCATAGCAATGCACCACAATTTTGTAGAAAGACTGTCATAGGCTAAAAATTCGTCACAAAGCGTAAATTTTATGAATCCTAGCTTCCGATTTTACCCGTTTGGGAAACCGGCTTTCAACTGCCGTAGGCTACAATAAGAATCCCCTCCCCGTGAAATGATTTTTTCTAAGCGTTTATTAGAGCCAATACAGTATACAGCTTTCCACCAAGGCTAGGTGATACTACGACATTATTCTTTGTTGCATTAGTAACTGGTCTTGGCTAATATTATCATTTTATGGCCTGGTCATCCATTCAGCCAAAAGTAGTTCCAGAGGTGGCTTATCAGCCAATTACTCACGCATGCTGACTCACAATAGAAGCCTGATAAGAGTGAAGGTGGATAAATGCGGTGTTCCTACAGTTTCTTGTTTTAGTGGATGTGTTCACGACATGAAGGTTGGCAAAAAATCCATTGTTCACATCCCGGTCGGTCAGATAACCGTACTGGTGACGTGACCAACATATGGCGTTCATGATGAAGACTAACAATTCTTAGTTACACGACTGATATAAACGCACTGGTCTATAACGACACAGTTGCATCAACTCAATGTCAACTAAAATAGATCCCTATAATCTTTGGTACAGAACAATGTATAAAAGACAGGTGACGTAACCAGTTTTGAATCAAATTTCCACTAAGAGAGTTTAGTACACAGCTAGTAAGAGGGTTTAGGATCCTTTTAAGCGTTCGCAAAACAAATAGTTACCAGGATTAAAATATGAATTTAAATTTCATAGAATCAAACCACTGCTTACTTTTCTAAAGAACCTGGGGAGATGACCAAAAATTGGAAATGGCGTTGGACCTACTTGTCCGTGTCGACGAGAGAAATTATTGATATACACCATATTGATATACCTGGAATTAAGAAATCGATAGGCGTTAGTTATCTTCGAACATTGAGCGGCACGACAAACTAACTCATTAAAGTCAGCCAATTCTTTATACAATATGTCATGTGTGTGCAAGTTGGACAGTGTAGCCTGCTTGAAGAAGTGACCGTTTTCTTTACTCGAGGTCGTGGATTCGCCGGAGTCCCACCAGGTCACACTGCTAAACCCTTGAGCCAGTTTTCTAGCTCCTCAGCTCGGTTTTAACCATATATCAATAAAGCATAAAAATATTTCCAGGTGATCAGTGCAATGGGCCCACATTCGAGGCTTGCGCACGTCTGGTACAACGTGTATCAGACCGCCTGCAATTATAAGTTGGACATCATTCTTTCACGGACTTTACACAGTATTGTAGTATTGATCACATGAATGCATAGTGTGACGCAGGCTGGCCTACATAACTGGTCAGTTCAGTTTAACTGCTTTATCGATGCAATGCTCATCGGAGTGTCCAAGAGAATTTATTTTAACAAACACAAACAGACGTAGTTACTTACACGCAGATGGTGATGATAGTGATGGTCAAGTACACGGCCCATGAGGGGATGACTGATACAAGCGAGAGAACCTCTAGTAGTGCCATGTCGGAGGTGATGAAATGTACTGAACAAGTTCACCTTTGTTGGCCTATATATATAATGGACAAGGCATAGCTTTTAATAGCAATGATGACGGTTGTGCGTTCAACCGTACTGATTTCCGTGAACAAGGCCCTGGTGTTTATTGCGAATTTCATCTGACAAACTGCCTTAATTGGTCGCGGCTATTCTCACCCTCCCGATTTGTAGGTTTAGACCTACCCAGCTTTATGTCTGATACGTTCACTGCTAAAGTTTGGCCATAAGAGATGTATTGCATCAGGTGGCGTTGGTTAAAAAAGGATGTGACGTTATTTTAAAAGCATGGACATCAGTGCAGCGTGATCAGATCATTAAAAAAAAAAAAAAAAAAAAATAGAACCAGTAAGTTACAAGCCTCTTGGTGAAACCAAGTCACATAAAATTGCCGGGCACTGCCAATGGCAGACGTCAAGCCCAGTAAGCGAGTGCTTCATCACAGCACTGATCCAGCCCGCGGTATACAGGGATTTTGCTTGACCTCGCCACGCGTACAGTACTGACGAAACCTGTCAGTAAACAAGTATGCCTATCTCATGACGAAACCAGGTCACATTCAATGACGAATCGCCTCATGGTCAAACTTAAAAGCTAAATTTGACTGCATGACTCAATAGTCTGTGTTGTTTCGGTGGCAAACGCCACTGAAGCTTGATAAATGCACCAAATCGGCTGATGAAACTCATAGATTATGATCCGAAAACGACAATTTTTAAATTGTCATTTTTAAAAAAATGCTCAAAGATTCCGTTTTCACCGGGTCTTTGTTTTGATTTAACGTTGTGAATAAGGAGGTGTCTGAGTATCACAATCCAGCGTGATCGTGAAAGATGTTTATCGAAAACTCATACTATTGGTTGAAATACAAAGTTACGCGATGAAACATGGAAGGGATTCACTCATATGTTGACAATTGCCTGAAACAAAAATCATACTACTCCAACAAAAATGTACGGTGACTGTAAAAGGACGTCACGGCAACTTTTTTCTCCGTTGCTAACTCTATCGATAGACTGATAGAATTAGCAACAGAGAAGAGTGAGTAGCCGTGCCGTCCTTTCACAGCCATCGTAAGAATTGTTTAGTAAACAAATGGCTTGCGCCGTTACAGTGCATGAACACAAGTACCAAAATCTTACATGAGACAACACTCCAACTGTTATTCGGAACTTCTTGATAAAAGTTACGATTTGAACAGAGATTGTACCTTTTAGACTGAATATGGATGTATTTACAGCAACTATATATTCAATTTTGTATTTCGTCATCTCGTTAAATATTTCGTTTTGATACGTAGAAATGGGCACACGTACTGCATGTACATGTACTATATTTGAAATATAGATAAAAAATAGCTGGGAGTGGATTTCAGAGAGCGTACATCAGAATGGGTACCTCAATTAGTAAATCTATCCACCGCAGCGGATACACCTTTGTACATATAGTTCAATATAGTTCACCTACACAAAGGGGACACAACTATAAATACAGATGGTACGCTTTTCCCATGTAAACTGGACACTTAACCCGTCTGTAAATAAGTATTCACAAACACGCTCCACTGACATTGAGGTTGGTAAACCGAGGATTTTGTCCAAACATTGCAGATTTAAATCGTCCCTGTGGTATAGTTGCAAGGTCTGAATAAAGCAAAATACAGCACCGTCAGCTCATTCCTAACCAAAACAGAAAAGAGTTGTATATAGAGAATCCTACATGAGTCTCAGGTTTATGACATGGACGAAACCTCTTGGAAATTTCGTCAAAATCTCAGTCGAGGCTTGCCGGGGGATTTTGACGAAATTTCCATGAGGCTCTGTCCATGTCATTAACTTGACGCGAGTGTAGGATTTGTTTTCTCACTTGAACCGTAAAAAAAGATCTTTTTGCCTAAAAACTTGACGTGATTAAAAACTTTCAACCACATGACACAACTTTTGTAAAAACAAGCTTGCGCAAAGCAAACTCAGTACTTTTATTTTAAACTTAACAATTGTAAACAGCATTTTACTTTCGTAACAAATGTTAGAATCTAATAGTCTTTGGAGTTGGGATTCGTCTCTGTTTGAAATAACGTGGATATGGCACTCGCCGTCGAAGATGGGTCTGTTTAAGAAGTCGTTTGCACGTCCTTCCGACTGGGAGTAGGGACTACGTACCGTTGCGACACGGATATTTGTCAGTCAATCATAGCGTTGTCACGTTCACGGAATGCCGACATTGTTTGGTTGGCGTGCGTTTGGTTCTTGGTATTAGTGTTTTGCAGATGATAACATGTAAGGCGTATGTATTTGTACTTTGCACTACTTTGTGATACGCCCATGTAATATAAAAAATTACGTAGTCCGTGTAACTAACCCGTCGTGCCGTAACGTTTGTCGCATTTGCAATATTGAGTGAACTGTTGTTCTCAAAAGTAGTAGTTGTGTTGTTTTTAAAGAAACTGTTAGGATTTATCGTTTGGACTAACAAGTTTTTCGAGGGAATGCGTGTGACCAGAATTTGTCAGCGTTTCATTGGCATAACCAAGTGATCCTTGGAAGAAAATTTTCGCCAGGTTAATATGTATTGCCAGACCAGAACTTATGGCCGTGTGCTGCAGTATCATGGAAAGGTTCTATTGGCAACAAAGAAAGTAATATCAGGCAATTTTTATTGTTGCTTTCACTCATACAGAAGGCTAAAATCTACAGTATATATCTACGGACGCACCAAAGATATCGTTGGTGTGAATATTTATCTTGTTTAGTTATAATCCTTCCGAACCCTTTCAGTTAAGAGTTTAACAAACCATTTTTTTCACACAAAACAATTTGTTCAAGGGGATATCTGATTTTTAAACTTGACAGAATTCAATGTAGATTTCCACGAGTAATTGATAAAATCCTCAGGGTACGTCAGAAATGGCTGTCAAAGTTGAATGACATTCTAGACTTTTACTTTGCATGACTAGAGGGCAACTCAAATACAAACAGGGCTGTAATTTACAAAACATTCCTACTCCAGTGAATCTTTCGACTCACCACACACTCGTTATATTTTCTCTGTTAGAGGGACAATAGGAACAGAGAATTTATAAAACTTGGTTAAAGATAACGTATTTCCGAAATAAAAAACTTCCGATTAATTACTTATTCAAAATGACAAGAGAGGAGCTTCAGAATAAACTAATATTCAGTCGATCATAGCCATTGATCACACGCAATTCAACAGTAACATTACTTCCTCCATACTATCTGGATCTGCTTTTAGCAGACGTAATCTACTTCTTTTGATCGTTTATCTTTATTCGATGGTTGACCGTCATCTGGATGCAGCAAACACCTTGCGAATCATCTGGCTACGACCTTGAGCCAGACGCCATTCGTGGGCTTTATCGGTTGGTTTTTGTCGATTACAAGAGGCACCTAAAATCGATACGATCAATGAATTTAATCCAAATGTTCCACATGTCTGAATGTTACCATGAACACCCGTCATTTATGCCCAAAAAGAAACACTTCGTATGTACTCCTACATGTATGTGTACCACTGCGAAAATTGACGCTATAAACAAACATTGCTGAGAGAAACGTTGTGAATACGTATTCATTTATCAGAAAAACTCACTTTGTTAGTGAACTTTCAAAGGTTCGAGAAGTGGTTGATTGTCAATCGGACCCATAAGGGTTTCCATCAAAGACAACGGTGAACAGCAGGCACTGCGCTGCACAACTGGCTACACTCAGTTTATCACTTTCCCATTTCTAGCGACACTTAAAAGCAGCACAATTTGGCACTCAGAAATATCCGACGAACCAAACCTCTTTGCAGTTTCGTTTCTTTAAACACGTGTTCACTCTCTTTAATAGGAGAATGTTCCGGATATGCAATTCCCTGCGACCCACCTGTGTTCGCTCACACGGAATGAACTTGTATTTCTGAAGGATCGAAGTTAACAACATCTTCAGTTCCATCTGGGCCAGTCTCATTCCAATGCAGTTCCGTGGTCCCATACCAAATGGCAAGTACGTGTACGGTTTACGAGCCTGCTTTGCTTCTGCAGTGAACCTTAGGTAAAATTTAGAACAAAACCGATTTTAATAACTGACTAAGCAATTAGATTATTTGTAACTTGAAAAATTGATTTTACAGCTTGTCTGTCACGATTGATGTTCCCAACTTAATTTGAGTTAGTATAAATTCTGTCCAGCCTTAGCAAAAGTTCAGATGGTGTGAAGCAGTATTGAGTCCTGAGATAAAATATGTAACCCTTTCAGATATAACTCACCTCTCCGGATTAAACACCTCTGGATCGGGATAATACTGCGGATCATGATGGATCTGCCAACATGGAATCGTCACTTCCGTGCCCTTGCCAAAGAATACCCCATTGACCGTGACATCATCAGAACAAATTCTGTCGACCCTGAAAATGAATACATCTTTGTATGTATTTTCACATCCGGACTAAGCAATCTCATGGTATTTTACGGAACTGTACCGTATGGCAGGTGATTTATTGTTTCAAAATCATTTTTTGAAACTACTAATTTCTAAACCCGCGTTCGCTCAAAGAAATGATTTTTTTATTGAAACCACGTGTACTCTTACAATTTTGGTCTAAACTCGTTCCTTGCTTAGGTGAGAAGCGATTTTGAGTCGACTCAAGCATTAAATTTCAGTTCGACCGTACTATTTCGGAAACCGGCAACTGTATTCTTTCGACCCGTTGTTGTAAACCTCAGTGGACTGACGATGGAACTAACACAAAAACCGAGTGAGCATAACTGCGCATGCCTTGGTTCGGACATTTGCCGTAAAGGTGTGTATGTGTGTGTGTGTGTGTGTTTGTATGTGTGTGTGTGTGCGCGCACGCGCGCACGTTTTTTTGTATGGTACGGGGAATGAGCTATACATACGTGATACGGAGTTGAGCCGATAAAGAGTAGTGAATCGTGTTATTTTTTGTTTTGTTCGACGACTTGCAATTGTGTGTATGTCAAAGACACAAAGTTGTGTAAATGGTACTGGTTTATTCTATTCTTTTGGTCACAAAGGAAGTAGTGTACTGCTAGATGTCTCACCATCAATTAGTTGAAGTGCTTTACGATCCTTTTCAATCAATCAGAAACCCGTTTTGTTAATCAAAGAGAAGACATTTCATGATCAATTCAAAGTGCACCTCTCGTAGCACTTCGAAGAATCGTAACGGTAGGTCTATTGGTGTGCGTTTGGTGCTTGCTAGAGCTTTTTAGAATTTGAGTTAAACCAGTATAAAAACAAAACGCCGTCTAGTGCTTTATTTGATTGAGTTCATCAAGTATGCACATCATTTTTGCATCGAACTTCGGCGAGGTCCCCGTATAAAGGTTCCCACCTCGTTCATTTTCGAGTAGTGAATTAATGCGCGCGAAAGAATCCACCCTTTAGCTAGAATTGTGGTGCTACGCAACTGGTAACTCTTAACTTCATCTACGTGTAGGCTGTTCTGTAATTTCCACTAGTTGAACTGTGGTGGTACGCAACTGGTAACTCTCAACTTCATGTACGGGCAGACTGTTCAGTAATTTCGACTACTTGAAATTCAACAACCTAGTTGTGACATGCGCAGCAGGTGTTTGTCAGAAGTATACCCAACCTCCGAACTTGTTAGAAGTACAACAGTTAGCCTGCCGATTGTTGAAGAATAACAGACGAACGTCGATATGAAATGGAATCCAAAGTCCAACGTTTCAAACATTTTTATTTCTCAAAGGGGTGCAAAATAGCAATACTCAAAAGACTAGATTTTTCATAAGTTTTATGTCGTCGTTCGCTCTCTTACTTTTTACTGTTTTACACATTTTTATAGTTGGTAACAACGTAGAAAAGTTTCCTCTCCTGGTTAAAAAACACTTTTTTCAAGTTAAATTGACTTTTCAAGAGAGTTGCTTCCTTTTTTAGCATGGTTGACTGTTTTCGGTATTCACATGAACATTGACGATACAAGCGCGGAATAAAGCAGACGATTAAATTTATACAACATAATAAATGCACTCTAGCGGAAACGCAGCTATTGCCTTACTGACTGCTTTTGTGGACTTACATCCATCCCGGGGGGTACATTCTCATCGCCTCACAGTAGCACATTTCCATCACATCGAGCGTTTGGACGTTGTCGTGATTGGGTTGGTTCTAAAATTGAAAAGATTATATTTGCTCGTCAAACTGTATTACTGTTTGGTGATAAGTTCAAATGGCGAGAGTACTTCTCTTGTACGTCACACAATGCACGACAGCGTAGGTCTAAGACCACGGTTCAGCCGTTTGTAGCTCCTCAAAATGAAAAAAAAAATATTGTGTATCAGATTTGATGGCAATTCTGTGAAGTAAATTGGGAGCGATTGGTATTCAATAGTTCTATGAAGTTGTTTTAAGTAAAATAAGTTACGAATTTGGATTTTGCTCTGTTGTAGACCGATCCAGAAGTCCCTCCAATTTCTTTGCAGCGGATACAGGTACCCTTCAAATGAATGGAAGACATTTGGTTGGTAATAACTACTTGTTTGACCTTTGACCTGTATTTCCGAGATCTACAGTGCAAGAGAATCAAGATTATTGTCTCCGCTCTGAGACAAGGCCTGTTGTGAATTTGTAATTATTGGGCAGAAAATGCTAAACTTGTATAATTTGCGTTATTTTTAGGCATCTCAAATCTTTCAGGAGGACGTAGTAAGTCAAAATTTTCTTTTGTTAAAACAAACTAGTGATCACGTCGAGACCTTTTGTTAAACCAGACTAGGGATTAAGTCGAGATCAGCCACTCCAACTTTAGTCCTAGCCCGTACACAACCGGAAACAACTCAAAACGTCAGATCAATGGCGCTACAGTTCCCATTGAGAGCGGATGTTGTTGTAAGTTCCATTAGCAGCAGAGGTGTGACGTGGGGGAGTCGTCACTGAAATCTGTTTCTAAGGCAAAGCCGTGTTTGACATCCGTTTAGTGACAGGTCACGTGAAATACGTGACTTGTTCTTGTTACTGCTGAAAATGTATGCGCCCGGAACATGGTTCCTCAGTACATGCTTTGTAGGATAAACCTCGTATGACCTCCTGACCTCGAAGTTACATCCCCAAAACCGATGCAAGTTCCATGATCCTGGATGTATTCTGTAGAGCAATTAATACGCGAGAGAAGGCTGGTGACATCACATGTTTTCCGACTACGCATGACGATATGGTACGAAGACTGGTAATCTAACTGTTGATCTTGACAAATTTGTTAAATGCTAGCCTAGTGAAATGTAGTACTGCTGGGTAGTATGCTAACCAGTACGCACACATCATTGCTAACGACTATCAGCATTTTACTTACCCCTTGAAGCTTCTCGTCAATTTCTTCGATTACTTTATCTTGCCACTCGGGGTGGATAGCCAGTAGGTAGGATACAAACTGCAGAACTTGAGAAGTCGTATCGTAACCAGCCATGAAGAAGAGGAGGATATTGGCCGTTATTTCTTCCTGAGACATTCCTGGAATCATGTAAGCCTATGTATATCCACACACTGACACACACAGAAGAGATGACGAATATCACTCGCATGAAGTACAATGGTTGTAAGGGAGACAGCTAAAAGAAGGAGCACAGATTGGATATAATGGATCCAGTTTCATCCACTGAGTAACCTGCCCGGTATTCAATGATTGGCTGTTTCCCTAAATTAGGGTCCACTATATAGCCGACCAGTGCTAAAGAAAACTTTTACCTAGAATTACGTGGTTCGAGTTAGCATATACAATGAAGAATGTATATCGAGTGAGATTCTCAGAATTACGCGGCATATCCGAGAGAAATAAATAAAAAACACAGCTCAAGAAAACGTTGCCAATAAAGCAGAAATCAAGTAAATACAGGAAGTCTAAAAATCATCGACACTGGGCTCCAGTTTGCGACATTCTTGTTTTCCTTCACACGATTTGCTTACGAATCAGGCTCTGGTCAACGCAAGAGGCCCGAAACATGAAAATTGGATTGTTTTTAAGCCTGTTATAATTGACATATTTCTGTATTGACGAGATCTACTCACTATGAAGTGTGGAAATTGTGAAGACACTTTTTCAAAAACATTATAGCATAGGTTACGTAGAGCTACACTTACCTTTAGTTTTTGCCGTGTCTCCTACTTTCTTTTGTTGGTCTTCAAAGTTTTGATTGGCCTTCATGAGAAGCTGTAGAAAGTCTTTATATTTCTGCGAGAATATGCAAGTGGATATGAATTACATACTTCATGGACCTGGAAATAGTGTTCTCCTTGTGTGTCGTGTTTCACAATTCACAGCAAAATGTCCACCATATTTCCCTTAACACGTCTTTCCTGTGACTACTCAATGGTTTCGCCACAAATAACCACACCTGGAGATCCCAAGCAAAAGGCTTTGCATTGTTGCCAAGTGTTTATTCTTCCCTCCTGTACTGGACGTTCTGATGCAACATGAACAAAGATTTGTAATCCATTGTTGTTTATAAGAACTTTGGTGGCACTCAATAGCTTTTTTGAGGCACAGTTCAGTTTGCTGGGTTAGCCGGGCATTTTAAGGTCTAGGGTGCATACCAAGGCTACGGTTGACAATTACTTGATATTTAAATCTGTTTACTGCTTGCAAGTCTGAAGTTGAAATTGAGAGGGAATTTAAGGTACCCTTCAGACTCCTTTGATTTGTGAAAAATCTGGTAGGTCAACACCCACTTTTTCCTGGTTTTTGGAATTTGAAGAGTTTTGGCTGTCTGAATGCACTGCTTTGGGGGTGAAAATTGATGATTCGGCATATTTTGGCTCGTTTTATTTCAAGTAGCCAGCTGCACCTCCGTTAGTAGTATAAGGTGAAAATATTGACTTTGTGCAAGGTTTTTGAGGTTTCTGACTCATTATACTCTTCAAATTTTCAAGTTTTGTACATCCTTTGGAACAAGCTGTTAGAGCTGACTCGGCCTGGTTTTTCAAGCCCCAAATCAGCCAAAACTGTTGAGTGCCACCTTATTCAGGAGCACGGTGATCATTTCAGACTTCTTTATGGGTAGTTTTATTCCGCATCGTAATACGCAAAGACCCCTAAATAACAAGTAGACCAACTTCTTGGATCATATATAGGTTTTAAGAAAATCCCTAAATGTCGCGAGATATAAATCTGGTACAATCAAGTTGAAGCTGGCAGTTGTATTTAACCGAAGTGTTTACAGCCCACTACATACGAGCCATTCTCTACACAAGTCAACATAAAACACTGCGATTGCGAACAACCTAGGCCCACGGTCTAATATTTTATTTGAAATCGAACTCGAGATTATTGTTGTCATTTCTGATCTACTTCTGTGTGGACTCAAGTTAAGTAGCTATTAGACTTTCGTCAAGTACATGTACACCATGGTTTATTCACGCAACTTTGCACTTAATGACCCCTACTACAAACTCAAGTAAAAGCTCGAAATTTTGATATCTGACTCGAACTTTTAGCCTTTATGTTTCTATTATCAAATACAAACTACACGTATAGGATTAGAAAGTTATCTTCGTACACACTCGAGCACCTCGGGTGAAACGATTAAACGTCAGGCCAAAAACTGTACAAGAGCAATGCGGAAAGTTGAAATGCGCCCACGAATGCACTGCAAACGGTGTGCTGCTAGGGTGTTTATTTGTATCATAAAATGGCCACTGGATTGAGCAAAATACTTCAAAAATGCATAAAAAAACGAGAAAAGCTAAAATTTCATGAAAGTCCATCAAGGAAATTTAGAGACAGAGCAAAATTGAAAAATGAAATTGCCATTAGAGGGCAAAGCGTTCGTCGGATCCGTCTGAAAGTTGTCTTCCGTTGTCAACTTCACACGAATACACGTGCTTAATTTAATAAAGATCCTGCTGAGGGCTTAGAAGATATAGCTAAGGGCGCAAAAAATAAAACTGCTACTAGGAGGCGCCACAGTAATTGAAGTCGAAAATCATCGTCAACCGTCCTCTTCACACTAAGAACATAAAGCCAGTTTTCACAATCTTCCTAAGACTGGTTCGATTGGCAGATGCAAGAAAACAGTAAAAATGGCCACTAGATGGCGCAAAATATGTCGAATCCATCTGAAAACTGGAAAACATCACCGTTCCTTTAAAAGAAAGCTATTTACCAAATTTCATGAAAATTCGTCGAGGAACTTCAGAGAAACAGTAAAACAGAAAGAAGGAAATTGAAACTAGGGGGCACAGTGTTCGTTGGATCCGTCTGAAAGTCGTCGTCTTCCGTTCTTAACTTCATATAAATACATGTGCTAAATTTAATAAAGATCCTACAGAAGGCTGAGGAGATACAGGCATGGGCGGAAAAAATGCCACTCGAAGCGCCACAGTAGTCGAAGTCGTCGAAAAGTTATTTCCATTCGTCCTCTTCATAGTAAGAACATACATCACAATTTTCACAATCATCCTCAGAGTGGTTTGGTGAATGGAGGGAAGGACACCAAAAAGACAGACATGAAAACAATAAAAATGGCCACTAGGTGACGCAAAATACCTCGAATCCGTCCGAAAACGGGAGGATAGCGTCACCTCATTAATAGATGCCCGTGTGCCAAAGTTTATGGAGATACAGAGCTAAACGTAAAAAAACTAAAATTGCCACTAGGGGGCACATCGGTAGTCCGCTCTGTCCGCAAGTCCTCTTCGTCTGTTGTCAACTTCATACAAATACATTTGCTACTTTTAATAAAGATCCTGTATAGCGTTTAGGAGATACAGCCATGGACGCAAAAACAAACAAAACTGCCGCTGCAGTAATCGAAGTTGTCGGAAAATCGTCGTCAACCGTCCTCTTTATACTAAGAACATACATGCCAATTTTCATAATCATCCGGCTTAGAGTGGTTTGGTTGATGGAGGGGCGAACGCAAAAAACGAATTCGAAAATAGTGAAAATGGCCACTAGACGGCGCAAAATACTTCAAATCTAACCGAAAATTGGAGGATAGCGTCACCTCATTAATAGATGCCTATGTACCAAATTTCATAAAAATCGGTTGAGGACCTTTGGAGATAGGCTACAGAGGCAAAGTTTAAACGTAAAAAACTACAATGGGCTATTCGACGTGGTGTCGCTGCTGCACTAGTGGTGATTGAATTGCGCATGCGTCGCTGTCTGCACGTAAAGGCCCAGTCAAACAGCCGATCACGCATGAATCACTCATACAACACGCACAAATTCAATTTGTGCGTGTTTTGATCGTCGAGAAATTGACCAAATTTTCCGGGTGTAGAGGTTAGAAATCACTGACAAATAACTGACGAATCACCTATGGCCCACGCACATATCACTTACAATCATTGATGAATCACTGACATATCGCGCATATCGACGCATACAAGCCAAAATGATATGGTATTCCACGAACCTTCGACGCATGCCTTACGCATGAATCACTGACGGATCACGTTCAAACACTTTTGTAAGTGATTGTCAGTGGATGTCAGTGGAATGAACGTCATATATGCGTATTTCATGCGTGATATGAAGGTGGGGCGTCAGTGGACGGACGTGGACGTGCGTGATTTCGAACCAGTTCTGACGCATAAGCACTGATGGCAAACGCGTGTCCAGCGCATAATCACGCATACTCGACGCATAAACTACGCACGTCAACTCACGAATTACGCACACCGACGCAGAGTTGTGCGTTGGAAAATTTTTGAACCGTTCAAAACTCAAAATCGCGCACAAACCCCCCCTCGACGCATATCCACTTACATTCACTGATGCTCCACGTTGGTTCCACCGACCAATTACGCATACGACGCAAGCTTCACGCATAAGCAAAAATCTGTGCGTGACTCATGCGTAATCGGCTGTATGACTGGGCCTTTAACAGCTGGTAAAAAGATGGAATTGTTATCAAAATACGGCGACGCGCTAACATGGGCGGCGCACCATAGGGGCTGGGNGGGGGGGGGGGGGGGGGTGCTGTAGGCCCCACTTTTTTCAGCGCTACGCCGCTCGTTGTATATAAGCGATGCAACACAGGAGGCTGAGGGGGCTTTAGCCAACCACTTTTTTCAGTGCTGCGCCGTCCATGGCTAAGCCTTTTTATTACTATTTTCGCAGGTGCAAAGCTTCGACAGGTGGTCACAAATTCCCAAAAGACCTAAGGTTACAACAGGTCAAAAAGGGTCAACCAAGTGCAAAAAGTGTGTGGATGCCGATCACTCCTCCCCGTGTGTGTGTGCTCTATGCATTTCCATTGAGAGACTACATAATCTCGTTACCTTTGGTAAGTTTTTTGCAATTAAGTTTCTATCGACATCGATCAGTGATGTTATCCTCACCAGTTACTCCACTGAATAACGGGTTTATTCAGTGGAACTAAGTGTTTCTCTTCAGAAACTCACCTGGCACCTGGGTAAGCTCGTAGCACATACCCCAATATAAGAGGTGTATGGGACGTGTCACTCAGAAGTCAAGGGTGACTTTTGCATAGCAGTTACTTTACAAAACTATGCTATGTCCAATAAAATCCCCTAGATGAGTGAATTTAATTAGTTTATAACAGACCCCACCCCCAGGACTACCAGAATATATTTGCCGAATTAAGATGAATGAGCTATTCGGTAAAGTTCTAACATTGCATTAGAATAGATATTGACGCCTAGAATGAATTTTATTTGCTGAGATCTGAAACACATTTTAAGTTTCGTAAAAATACACATTCTTAAATCACTTTCAGCCTCTTTCACATATTTTAATTCAGATCTTGAATAAGGCTTGGGTTCAAAGATTATTAGTTTCTACATATAATCATAAAGATGAAATGTCAAGTTCTGTCTCAAAAAAGTAGTTTTGTCTTGTGTTTTCTTTTATAATTTGCTAATATTTATCTGACTATTTTGTTACAGGTGAGAGAAAACGTCTGAAACCAACCGCCTTACCGTCTATTTTACCTTTCGACAAAGTGAAAAGCAGTCATTCAGCAATAACCTGATGGAATTGAACCTTTCAATTCATAAAGTCAGGCCTTAATATACTTGAATGGGAAAATTACAATAGTTTTTAACAAATAATGTTGTTCCGTTGTATGTATGTGGTTGTCATTTTGTTTTTAAATACACTGATTATTGTATATTCTCGACCCTTATGCATAGCGGATTCTTATCCAGCTAGCTAAGATTGAAAACATACTTTGCTTGTATGTGGAACTTTTGCTATAGACAAGTTAACACAAAACTTAAAGCTGTTCAAAGGTCTTCTTAAGACAGCTCTAAAAATAGTTTCACGCATAAACAAAGCAAATGCAATCAAAGGGAATACTTCGTTTTAATTGCCGAACATTTCTATAGGTCAACAGGAAAATAAAAATTCGCAAGCGTAATTGGTAATCACTTCAGCTTTATAAAGAAGCAGCGCGACTGCACTGTATGGGGCCTTAAAACTGAAGAAATATTGTGGTTTGAATATTTAGTGACAAACATGGCTGTTGATGAAAACTTTATTCGATCATCAAAGTGTAACATTAACGGTTTTTTACTGACAATAAGACAATCGATGCAGTCCCTGAATGTCATTTCCGCATAATGCGTACCAAGTTGAAAAGTTTTACCCTTAGTATAAAGCCTTTCTTCTGAAAGGAAAAGTTAATGTCACTCAGTTAGAAATGACAGGTATTGCTTTGGCTTTTCATTTCACTGGGATCGAATTTCAATGGCCCATAGAAGCACTTGTAAAAAGGTCCAGTTTTGGCACATGGCTTTCTTCATTCAGCCTCAATAAAGTCCACAATTAGATCCTTAAAGGTAAAAACAACACCATATCTCTTTACTCGCTTTGTGCCCAAAATCTGACCCTGAACTAGACCAGAGTGTTGCTAGGTCTTCTTTAGCTTCAGGCCCTCATGTTTCTTCCATGAAAAGGAAATAAGCCATTGTTGTCCACACTTGACTCATTGCCTATGAAACGGCAGCCTCACCCATGAGGCTGGCTGGTGTAGCAGTCAGATATAGTTCCTCTTCAAACACAAACAATCCATTGGCACATTTTCGTACGGTTCAGTAACTTAGTACTGCGATTCACATTTCTCCAGGGCCACTTTCTTGTACATTGTGCCATGCAGCACCGTTGGTGTGTGGACGACATGCTGTGGGAAGAGAAAGGAGTAACAAAAGTTGTCTATGTTGCGGCTTCAAGAGGCCTTAAAAAGGTTACTGAACCTGGAACAAATATTGAAACATGAATAATAAAGAACGTCAGCTTGGGTCAAAAATGTTTCCCTTGTTTTTCAAAAAATATGATATGATAGATGCTTCGCAATTTCACACAAAATTAAATAATTACCATTTCGAGAAAGCAAGGGTGTATATAATATCATAAGTAATGATTGGAATAGAAGTGCTTCTTTATTTTTCATTCCTAGCCATAACAATGCTTTAAATGCATCACTTATCTGCAAAATATGCAAGTTATTTGAGACAACTTGAAACCTTTGCTACCCGTCTTCAAGCCTTTCGATTTTTGATTCCTTCAGCAATTATAAACACAGATTACAGAATCATGGGTCTGTCAAGCACACTTCTGGTCTCAGGCTGAGGGAACCATTTCTCAGATTTTTTATTTTTCTTCTAATAGAGGAGATGAAAACTTGGGTCACCTAAAAATGATGGATAATCTTTCTGTTGTTTTAGAGTAATTGAAAATCCTGAGGCACCATTGTTTGCGTATTGGCAGTAAGAATAATATGTTCCAATACGACCTCACTCGTATGTTCACATCAAAATGCAATTTTCATAAAAATGACAGTCATATGAATTTTTAAATGACTTGCAACATTTCAAGGCATGAGTGAAGGCTGATCAGTTCCTAAGAATTCAGAGAATGTAACATATTTTAGGGGTTTACAATGGATAGCAAAAAAGTGTCATGAAACGTGAAAGAACTTCATGAAGGCTAAGAATTGCCTCACCATGCTCTTTTCCCCGGACAATATTACCTGTTATTTCCACACATTCAGTTGCACCAAATTTTACAACCCCAACACCCTATGCCAACCTCTCGCTAAGGACCTGGATAAGTAAATTAACAAAACAACTTACATACCTTTCTTTAAAACTAGCTTCCCCTTTTCAAAGGCTTTGTTCTTTGTCTATAGAAAGTAGGCTTTGACAACAGATCTGCACTGGATAGGGATATCTTGCTGGTTAGATGCCTGCAGTCAACTGCTTAAAACTAATTTTTGTCCTTTCAGGGACAGTTGCAGAAGCGATACATATCTCCTAGGGTACTAGCCCTCAAACCTAAAAACCAAAGGGCAGGTGAAAACAGACATGATATATTTCCATGCAAACGTGTAATAGATTTCCCGACGACATAGGATAGGGAGTAAACAAATAGTCTAATGGATATCTGTCACGTACCCTTTGGGCTTTGGGCTTGGACTGTAATCTTAACTCACTAACAAATATCGAGTTGACAGCATGAACATTCAGCATTGACTGATGTAACTGTCACTGATAAACCTGTTAGAAATCATTCCAAACATTAATAATACTGCTTTTATATACGAAAAATCCCGAGTGCTACGTCAAGAATCGTAACACACATCAGTCATCACGACAAACAATGATTAACCGACTGGCGACTGCCGCTAAGTCGACATCGGCCAGTACCTCAATTAACAGGTACGGTATCAATATTGTAAACATGGAATAATCGTTAAAATAATCACAACTGCCTTACCTTTGTATAAGGTCATGCTTACTTCCTCTCATAGACGCACACTTTTCACGCAATCTCAGATTCAGTTGGCACGGCTGCAAGCCATTTCACCATGTATATAGAGGGCTCGCGAAATCGAGGCTGCTTAATCCATCACCACTAGTACACGCGCGCCCTCTAGTAATGTAAAGATTGTCGAATAGCCCCATTGCCACTAGGGGGCACAGCGGTATTCGAATCGGTCCGAAACTCGTCATCCTCTGTCGTCAACCCGATAGGAACACACCTAGCTGCCAAATTTCAGTAAGATCCTGCAGGAGATACGGCTGCGGAATGCCCGGACAGAGATGACGACAATATGCACCCACACATAAATATGTGAGCGCATAATAAGCAATTAAACTTACCCCATTCTCTCCGTTTTCTTTACGGTCCCTGCTCAGTTGCTCAATAAGGGGCAGAAAGTACCCGACATGAGTTCTGAAGGTATTCTTTCCAAGCCATTCAGATATTGTCAAGAATTGACTGGCGTATTTCGGATACAGTACTAGTGAAAACAAACATGATAATGAGTTAAACCGTTAAGAAGTGCAGTTATGACAGTCCTGAATAGGCTGCTCTTTTCACACACAATATACTCATTGTAATCATCATCATCGTCATCGTAATCATCACCATCATCATGATAATAACCATCGTCATGGCCAACATTGCCATGACCAAGAGAGGACGCCATCTCTACCTACATTCATACAATCATCAGCACGTAAATCTGTACATCGGCATCAGTACGTCGTGTACTCATCGTCATCATTGTGTTGATGACTACAAACTTATCAGTAAGTAAAATTTATAACACTGTATTAGCGTCAAATGGCAAAAGCAACCGTGTAATTAATTACCCATTTAGCTATCTCACTACTGAGATAACATTTTGGCGGGAAACCGAGGCCGGTTTCGAACCCGGGCATCAGGAGTTTCGAGGTGCCGACTTTACCACTACACCACTTAGCGGCTGACGTCATCGAACGCGAAAATAGAATACTTAAATGAGCACGCGCAACAATCGCATGTTCAGCAAAGGGCATTGTACCGACATTTATGCGCTATGAAAAATAAGACGGATAATTTCCGTAAAAATGAAATTATTATTCAGTGAAATTTTTCTCTCGTGTTCTCTCACTTGCAAATCATCGATCTCCAATTTGAATGCGGGTATCGTGTCGTCGGGATCCTTTGACTTGAGCATTACACTCAGTTACTAGTGGTAACCTACTTTAGCAGACGATATTTTCTCGGTCGAAGCTCAGCGTGATAAAATGTGTAGTAAGCTATAATAGTTGCTACACCTTAATTTATAGATTCACTTTATTTCTATTTTGTTTAAATTTTCAATTGGTTTTGAGTAAAAGCATTATTTGACAAAAATAGCTCGGCTTTTCTTAAAAGGTCACGACCTCCGACCCCGGCCTCTGACAAGTCGAGGCGAGTCGAGAAAGGTAGATCGATTCATTGCAATGTTTCTCGTTCAATATGTGGTATAAATAGATTATTACATGTTCTCAGTAGTTACCCCCTTATCTAGAGCCCTCGGGTTCTAGAATACGGGGGATAAGGACTTCGCCACGTAATAATCTATATATGTAATAATCTATATTTATCACTACGTAAATGTACATTGTACACATCGTCACCAGTGTGTAAATTAATTTTATACATCGTCATTTTTACATACATGCATACGCCATCGTGTGTACGAGCATTTATCCCATACGCGTTAAATCAGGCGAGTGCAATACGGCCAAAGTGTTTTCCGTATTCCCGTCCAGCGCCCTCTGAATGGAAAGTTCAAAAGGTAAGCCAATGTCCACTCGACGACGCTAGCCGGTACGATGTTCAAACTTTCCCAAAATAGTTTAAAGTAATATAATTGCAGCAATCTCCGCCACTCCCGGAACGTTTTGTGTATGTATACACCGTGTTCAGTAAAGTACGTACATAATGTTTATACCGTTATCGGTACACAAATGTATGCACGGTCGTCAGAATGTACTTGTATACTCCCCCATCTGCACGTACAAGTTCATATATACGCCGTCATAAAGCAACTAGCCAGTAATGAATACATTTCTTATAAACAAAGCCAGTGTGATCTCCACGTGCTTTAGTTTCGAGTCCTTGAAAGACTGGAACACTGAGCTTTTCAAGTAGAATGTCGTGACCGGCGTCAACCGAAATCGACTATGGTGATATTCAAAAGCATTGAAGCTAATATCAACCAAAATGTCGTCAAAATAACTTAGACCACATACCGTTATCAATCTGATAAAGGTGTTTCTTTCTTATTCAAAAGCTGCCTTTCGAACCGTTTAGCTTGCTAAACTCTAAAATCAAATAAGGCATTGCGAGTCTCATAAAATCGGATTTCTCTAAGATGATACGTTTGATTCTATAACCGATAGCAACAAAAACATCGAAACCAGTCAACACTCCAGGATTTTTGGGCGTTATCCAACCCTAAAATTGAGGAGTCAAAATTGACGCCTACATAAACACGCACTGTCTGTGACTTTAGTTGCTTGCTCACCCAGCAATGATCAGATGGGTGTGGTAATGCTTTTGAACCCTAAAGACGCTTCGTATAAAGTTCAACAATGGCGGAAAGAAGCTTTGAAAAACACGTGATCCTTGGCTTGGGAGTAACTGAGCTTGATAAGGCTCAACGTCTTGGCTTGTCAAGGTGACCGGGTCAGTTCCTGTGTATGCCAGCGGCGGATGTACGGGGGGTTCCGGGGGTTTAAACACCCCTTGGGCCAGGACCCAAAAATAAAAAAAAACAACAAAAACGTCCCCAGCAAAACAAAAACGGCACCGCCAGCGTGTGTAACCCCCAAGTAAACCAAATTGGATAAAATTGAGGAAAAATATAATTTTTTGCATCGTGAATTGTTGTTATGAAAATCAACGCATTTCGAGTCTTCGCGGCTCATCGGCAAAACGCGCGGAGATCAATTGTGCGCGCTTCGGTCGACAATTCTGAAGTAGCCAAGCATTTTAGATGTAACTCGAATTTGACTGGTGTATAGTAAAGTTGTCTTGCGCAGTATCATACAGTGTACGTGTACATGTAATATTTTTGAAAAAAAATCGTTTTCCGAAGAATTGCTATTGTGGCGGGCGCCGTGGTCTGGTCGCGAGTCCGTTTGAAGATGCACTCTAACAAGCTATGTCTATTCAAGGAATGACCAAGGGCAAAGGCGGATCTACGTTTTCAGCAAGGGGGGGTTTAGTTTGGAGGAGGCAGTGTGGCCTGGTTGATAAGTGCCCGCTTTCTTTACTCGAGGTCGTGGGTTCGAGTCTCATCAGGTCACACTGCTAAACCCTTTGTTGGAACATCTGCTTACACAAACCTTTTTTAGCACACGAAAAGTCGTATACGAAAAAGTGTGGTGTGTATACAGTGGTTTAGACAATTTCCAAATATTCAAGAGCATAATCAAGGAGCACCGACGGGGCGTAAAAACTTGAATATCGGATGATCGCGTAACAGCAGCCTCACGTTGTTTAAGAACGAAGACCTGTACTGTTAGTCCGGAAAAAAACATGTGTTCTGTCTCGTTACCAGAAAAACTGGCGAACGATGGTGCTCTCAACTCATAGTCTATTATTAAAAGCGACAATAAATAATTAGGTATCACTTTATTAAGCTGAATCATGAAAAACGTCAAATCTATCAGGAAACAAATTATCTGAAAATAGTTTCACGAAACCAAAACATCCTGTGCACAGTGGTGAAAAGATACACTGGACTAGTTTGTAGAGGGACCAGATGTACACTGAGAGTACGCAAAAAGCTGACCTGGTCCGTCACGAGACAAAGAGTACACCTGTGCTTATTATCCGTATAAAAATAGTCCATCTGTCGCGGGACCAAACAGTACTGGCTGAGATAAATAGTTTTACAAAGCACACTTTGGTAAAAAAATCACAAGACTAGTTCCCCGCGGGACCAGAAGTACACTGAAACTCAACATCTGCACAAATCAAGCTGGCCTGGTCCGTCGCGAGACCTAAAGTCTACTATGCAAAAAATTTTGAATTGAAAACTTCTCTCTAAAATTTTAATCCCCAGTGGTTACTCATACGTTAGTCCTATCCTTCTGTTGTCTAGACTGCCGAGGAATTTGTATATCAGATCCAATGATTTGCTCGTCTTGGAATCATTCTACCCAAATATCTTCGATGTTTGNACAGCTGCCTGTGCCTGTGCGTACTCTGTCTCGTTATACTCAGGCTCAAACATGTACCCACCCACTGAATGTCCGTGAAAAAATTCCTCGTCACCACTGCTGTGAACAAGGTCTCCGTCACTCACAGTACTGTCACTGTGATACGGGTAACCGACTCCAGCCATTTTCAGCTTACAACACACTAAACAATCCGCCCTAAATCCAACGTAGTTGAGTTCTCTACTAACCTATCTTGCAGCAGAATACTCGCCGATGGAAAGTGGTGGCGACAATTGTTGAAAAACAGCACAAAACAAAAGTAGAATAGAACAGATTCGCACGGTAAAGTCAACGCAAAACCAAGTGGCGGGAAACGCTTGCCTCCTAAAACGTCACTTCCGGAGTAGCGGACGAGTAATTTATAAAATTACGAAAAGCTGTAATTAAGTGGAAAATATGTCTAGGATAACCAACCAACCTTATTTTAGCTCAAAATGACATGGAAAAAGGTTGCCTTCGCCTTTAAGTGCCAGAAACTTATCAGGATGCATGGAAATTTCAGTGTTTGGCTACAAAAACAAAAAATTGTCTTACACGGGATGGGGTTTCTCAAGCTCTCTCCGCTTGGCACCACGCGTCTCGGATTCGACCTTTGCGGGAATCCTAAACCCCCCCTTACTAAAAACGTAGATCCGCCACTTTATGCGCCTTGTCCGCAAGCAATTATATCGGTGGCTTCCTTTAAATCGTAGTAATCACTTTGGAGTGAAGAACAAATTGAAAAAAGTATAATGATAAGCGGCGTAAATCTAAAGTTATAGCAGTTCTTAATTACATCGCCAATGATTAAGGCTCGGTTTTCTAGATATTAACAGATGGACACCGGGATGAGGTTCACTCGCGTGACTGTGGTGTAAACTTTGCTCCAAATGGCACCATTGACGCAAAAGCTTACCCAAAATTTTGTATGACTGGGTCAGGTTTTACTCTTTGAGAGCATAGCAACATGAATGCCAAGAACATAGGCGGCGCACCCTAGGGGGCTGGGGGACTACACTTTTTCAGTGCTGCGAAAATCATGAAAGAAAGATGAACTACTCACCCAAGAGCAATAAGAGCGGGTCTTTGAAGTCCAAATCCATAGCCTTCTTGATGTGCATCACAAAGGGGTCATCTGGATTAGTCTGTGAATCGACCTTTATTCCGCATGTCGTCGCTGTTATGACGTCAATTGTAAAGTTTGAGAAAATTCTGAAATGTCAGAAAATGAAATAACCCTTGATCACTGTAAGCAATCTAGACAGGATCGATTTATACGACAGTGATTTGATGGTAGGTCGTCTTAAACGTAATTTACATTACATGAATCGCTCTCCTTATCTGGCCAATAACGCCAAGAACAAACCAAAAGGAAGACACACACGGATCGGAAGGAACTCGTACACAAACATGTTTGAACTATGAGTTTTTGACGGAAAAACTAAAGGCTTTGGAAAATAACTTAAGTTTTTTGGGAAAGACTTCCCAATTTATATTATTAAGCTATGTATTATAAAAACGAATAAGATGGGGACATAGAACTACACTACATCTTGCCGGGGGACGGGCGGGGGGGTCTTGGAGAAACACATGTTTGCATTCCCTAAACATTGTTTTGATTCATTTATTTGAAGTACTTACTCTTTCGCCTCGAACTCCTGATCATTTTCATAAATTTTTGATAAGTTATGTAAAAATGTTTCAGTAGCTTGATTGACAAGTTGTGCTACCTGAAAATAAAGAAACAATATATGTTTACAAGTTTTGTTAGGATTTTGAGAACTCAAATGGTAGCGTTTTGGTTTTTACATAAAAGTTTACACCGTTAGTTTTCTTCAGTGTTTTATTTTGATGGGTTTGCTGTGACGTAAGAAAAAATAAGATGACCACCGACATACAATTTTAGCTGTCTTAGATCAAACATCTTCATGTAAGAATGCGCAATTTTACCTTCTCAAAAACACGCCACTTTCACGATTGGTCCGCTGCGTTTCATTCCACACCTATTTTGCTATATTGATACTGTGAAAAAAGTTTAGTGCATGTGAATGAACTAAGACGAGAAATTTCGTCTTTAATAAATTCTAATTTGCCGTTTCACACATGTCTACATTAGGGCTTGCCAATCTAGTTGGCGACTCTACATGTATGTTAAGTTACAGAGGCGATTGCATACGCTAGAAAAGTGGAATCGTATGTTAACATCCAGGAGTTAACCATAGTGCTTTTAAAGAAAGATGGACGGTTAGATAGAACAGAAAAATGGTATTACACGGGAACTGAGTTGAAGATTTGTCGTCACTGTAATTATTTAGATATTGTATTTTCTAGAATATGAAGTTAGACAACGTGCTGAAAACAAAGACACTCGCAAAAATGGCAAGCAAAGTAACACATTTGGTGAAACACTTTCCGTGTCAAATGGGAACAAGAAAAAACGCATTATTGGCGTTTTAACTGTTTGATTCAATGACAGTACCCATTTTATTTTATGGAACTGAAATATGGGGTACTAGCCATTGGAAAGAAATTGAAAATGTTCAAATGAATTCTGTAAACAGTTACTGCCAACTGGAATTAAGACGACATACGGCATGATAAAGGGAGAGTGTGGCCGTCATGATTTATCTGTGTCTTAAATATATTTAAGGAATCCTATAAAATAGTTTTTGAAAATATTGAACATGCAAAACGATAAACTTCCAAAGTCATGTTTTTGATTTTTTAGGAAAGGCAATTGCACGGTCAAAATAGTTAGTGTACCCGTATTAAAAATTTGTTGTACACAACTCATTTCGGTCATGTATGGTTGAACCAAGGAGCCGGTGGTGAACAATATTTTTTGTGGGAATGCCAACAAAGGCTAAAAGATGTCAACTTGGTTGTCGATAGTAGAAATTACAAAAAAATGCGAATTTTACAGACAACTTAAATCTGAGTTGTCTTGTGGAAAGTACTTATATAGAGAGATGATGCAGCAACAATTTACATAGCGAACATAAGAAACTGAAAACGGCAAAAGAAATTGTATTCCCTCAATTGAAAGATCTTGTAGCATTTGTAACACTGGTGCGATTGAGACTGAGGAACACGTCATGTCACGTGGTCGAGTACTGGTAGATCTTGTAACATTTGAAATACTGGTGCGATTGAGACTGAGGAACACTTCATGTCACGTGGTCCAGCACTGGTAGATTTGAAAAATAGATTCATACCACGATGCCACGACATCGGGTCTCTTTTTTACTCGAGAACAGCCTACACTTTAAAAAAACATTTAAATCTATATACACAGGGCAATAATGATCAGAAACGAAATACTAAATCTTTAATGACTGTGTATACGCATACATGTATCAAGTTTGTATGTGCTATTGCGAACTGTGGGCTGGTGGCTTCTTGTTTAAACAAAGTTATTGCTATAAATTGTTATTATTCTTGTGTGACGTCTTCGTGAAGTCAAAGCACAATACTACTCAGATGTTTTACAGACTTCTTGAAATCGATACATAACAACGGCTGATTTTCGTGTTTTTGATCAGCTAAGCGGACCCCCCTTATAACGCAACTAATTAAAATGAAAGTTGAAAACGCAACCTTTATTTGTTTGCATTAGAATCGGCAAGGAATCTACAGGTGGCGGGGTCTGGAGATTGAGGTTTGTGTAGTATACTTAAAACGTTCTTGCATACTCACAACTCGTAACTTGCCAGAGGTGAAGGTTGGACTCATAATACTCCGGACGTCTTTCCAGCGTTCATCTTTAAGATTCAGCAAGTGATTGTCAAAGACACTTCCGGAATTAAACGTCTACGAGTAAAAGTGCAAAACAGCAGAAAGCTTAGGTATGGAGCAAAACGAGTTATGCTAACTTTGCACCACGTGATGTAGCAGTGTTTTGGTACTGTCAATTCGAAGTATGATAAATCTGGGATAGTTTATAAACTCAGAGGGCGGACAAGGTTCGATGGGGGCTCGGGGATCTTTCCACGTAAATTGGTCCTTGTTGCCATTTCAACACGGTAACTCTGTTTGACAAAGATGCCCACACAATCAAATGCATCAACCAGGATAACGTCTAGAAGGACAATTGATCACAAAAATATCAAAGTGGGTTCTAACAATTGTTCTACATCGATTTTCAACCACATAAATGTGCAGACAACATACATTCGAGCAAAAATGATAAAAATTTTTAGATTGTTGAGTGTACCGAAAGCTTGTCTCAAAAGTAAACCGAGTCAAATTCAATATGATTAAGTGTGTACTTTGGTCTATCCTAAAAATATTTCAGAATTTTCACCTAATCTCGAATTCAAATACGCAGCACACCATTGTAAAATTTAAGATCTTCCACCAAATGAAATATGTGTCATGTAGTTTTCTGGATTAGTCGAGAACGACAGACAAAAGGATTACGTGATTAGACCGTTCAACAAAATGACCTTGCTGACCGAACTTTCTTTACCTGTCTGTTGACGAAATGGTGAAACTGTTTCGACATAATTTCCCGCAGAAGTTCTGGATCCGCCACCAACATTGCTCGAGTGGAGCCGTGGGAAAGCCTGGGAAAAACAGGAAATTGCATCTGTGCTATAAATCACGGTAAATTATTCAGCCGAAACAAGGCAGGGCACATCCAATGTACTAATTTCAAAAATAACAACTACATACATGTACTCAATAACCGTCTTCAGGATGTTCTAGACCGAGGTAATTTTAGGACAAACAATTTTGGACAAAAGCTGACTTGTATACATTTCCGAGACTGCCTTGACATCAGAGATGGCTCCAATATTCCTTTTCTAGGTCGACCAACTCACTAAAAATTCTCCAAAGATTGCAACGATACAATAATGAATATAAACGTTAACTTTTAAAAGCTTAATAAACCTTGTTTTGATGATTTAAACCAGTCCTCGTTCTGTCACCTGCTAATGGGTCATTGACGTCAGTCTTGAACGAAAAAAGCAGGAATCAGCTAAAATTCATAGTCGGAGATAGGATATTCATGTTCTTGGTGGGTGGTCTATCCCCGAGTTGCTGGTAATACACTAAAAGTGTAGGTCACGCTTGCCCCTGTAGCAGAATTTCTTAAAAGTCCTCCAAACTTTGGAGGGTTGTTGGTGTTACAGAGCATTAATTTGATTCAAAGAAATGGATGTATAAGAGGTTTTTAATATCTATTAATAGGTTAAAATAGGGTTTAGTATCCTTTCAAATTAAGATTCACATATTTTTGTTCAAGGCAAGGCGCTGATGCCAATTGGTAACATATAGGTACGGATAAAACCTGCAATCAAAGATTAAAGTTTCTGGTACCCAAAATCTCTCTTTTTCCAAATGTTTAACTCACCCTACAACTTTACCATACTTCTCAATCCAGTCCAAGTGACTTTGTATCATTCCCTTGAAATGAACCAAAGTACAATCAAATATAATTTGTGACACCGTTGATCACGGAAATGAAATTAATTAACGGAATGCAACCAACCCTAAGTATCTATATCAAGCCCTCACTCGAATAATCTTTAGTGACACCTAGTCACCTTTGCAAATGATAAAACATATTTCAAACTAGAAAGAAACTACATGGACGAAATGCCTCCCCAACAAATCTTACAGTCGTGACTAGTGCACTTTACAGAGATAAATATTACTATAACCTAAGCAATAGTTGTTTAACATTTCTTGTAGAAATCACAGAGACGGTAACCCGTATATGGACAGTGTAAGATTAAGTTATAAAGGACACCTGTCTTTGACGAGAGTACTCTGTGTCGCTTTAGTTGTCGGAATTCGAAAATGTCAGTTTAAAATAACTAATTACAAACCTTTTACAGTAATAAATTGCTAATTTTCAGCCTTAGTTCGGTCTCGGGTAGGATTTCATTTTATCGCCAAGATCCATGGCCCAGAACGTAAAATGTCATCGCACCTTCGATAAAGTTGTTACTATTTTCTCAATTTGTGTGCGGCACTTTGGAATTGAGACTAGTTTTGTCAAGTTACTGTCTAAAATGTTACGTTTCCTAAAAATCCTGCAATGGGGAAAGGAGGTACAACAGAGAAAGAAAAAACAACATTGCCACTAGGAGACACCACAATAATCGAACCAGCCCGAAAACCAAGGTCAGCTATAGTCGTCTTAGGGAAATGCATGTGGGAAAATTGCCATAATGTAATACTGATCCATGGCGCGGTTTGGCAGATAAAGAGGCCGACGATAAAAAGAGATTTGTAAATAATGAAAACTGAATTGCCACCAAATGGCATGGCTAATGAGAAGACGTCGTCGGTTCCTTAACAGAAACGTAATTGCAAAATTTCATGAAACCCTTTAAGGAAATTCCTAGATGCATAAGTCACTAGGGGGGAACAGTGGCAGCCCTATAAGAATGAATCTTCCAACTTTCAAGAAGCTCCTCTAAGGGGTTTACAGCAGCAGACGCTGGATGCCCAGAAGGAGATGACAGCAATATGCAGCAACGTATGTACACTATATGTGGACTGTGGGGTCTTATGTCATGAAAAGGGAAGTTGCTGGCTTGTAGCGAACGGTTTCACAACCGCCATAGCCGCACATATACTAATTAAAGTTGTTGTCTGTTCAAGACGAGAGTAATAATGGTCGAATTGTCCCCGAACCGCCTACGATACTTCCACGTACCCTGTCCTAGTAACCATTGTAATGAATAACCGCTTACCATGCAGCCGTGGCGAACACAAATGATTGTAAATCAGAGTTTGGTCCCTCCATATTGATAGTACTTACCTTCTTCATTATGGTGAAAAAGTGACCCATGATTGGGAAAGGCAGAGGGCCTGGTTGTCCGTGGCGACGGGAAAAGTTGTTCACACACGCCGTGTAGAAGTACCTGGAATTTGATCGATGATCACACATCAATGCGAATACGTGTGCGGCTCGTTGATGTGATCAAATGTTGACGAGTTAAGGCACGTAAATATACCGCAAACTCTTTCCCAAGGTTACGAGACGTAGAACTTTATGGAATTGAGGAGGGCCAAGGAGGCTCGCTCCCTCTGCAGACATGACAAAAAAGGCACCACCAGCATGCCATCCTAGATCCGCAAATAAGATATTTCTCTGTCAAGGAATGAATGAAATATCTCATTTTTAATTACGGAACGAATTAGCATTCGGACATTAAGATTCCGATTGGTCGGATGTTGAGAAATGCCTTTGGTACTTGCATCTCAGGCTCGAAGGAAGGTAAAAACTACTGGGCGGGGGGGAGGACACAAACTAATTACACTTCGCCTAATTTCACATTCCTCCTTGTCACCAAAACGCCCAATACGCTTGCGACACTCCCCGTGAAGGAGGATAAAATATTGTTTGGAGATCCTTTGGTCCATAGTGTAGATATTTTGAACACCAGTAGACCTTCCGTAACACACGTTTGATTGAACACGACCTTTTTCGAATTCTCCACATCTTATATATAAAATCGTTTGCTTTGTTTCACAGACGCATGCCCTTGGGGGTCAACAATTGGTGGACTTCAAAACCAGCTGGCTGGACTTCAAAACCCAATGGCCGGTGTTGTAACTTGGCGGTGATCGGTGCTCAAAACCAGATGACCGCACCCAAAAAATGGTCAGCTCAATGGACTTAATACGGGTTGGCCGGTGCTCAAACACAATGGCCGAAAAAATCGCCGATTTTGAACAAAACAAACAAACGGGTACTAAAAATAAATATTAGATGCCTTTGAATACTTTGAGACATTCAAAGTGAGTCTCTGAAGAAGTCCGGCCGTTGTATTTAATCAGTGGCCAAGTGGTTAAAGCACAGGCCATCGTTTTTTTGGGTCCAGCCAACCAATTTTTTTGGGTGAGGCCATCGGGTTTTGAATACGTTTGATCACCGGCCATTTGGTTTTGCAGTTTAGCTTACTGGTTCTGAAGTTTAGGCAAGCGGTTTTTGAAGTCCAACCAATTGTTGATGATTACCCCCTTGATGTTATCGCCGGTATTTCACACCGTGTCTTCTGCGCATCACTTAGCCCTCGCTTCTCTTAGTATCTTTAACTACCATTTTATATTACACTATGGGGAAGAAGATCTATTTCGAAACTATCGGCAGTTTTATTCTGTGGTGTCTCCATCGCTTAATTACATCTTCCAACTCCTTTATAGGACCGAGGCCGGCGGAAACTGGCAATACGTGGACGATCCGACAGCAAAGTCGCGTTTATAGGAAGACAATTATTGCAGGTTTACCACTGTATTTAGTATTTATGGTCAACCTATTATTCAGAAAAACATGTGTATAATACATGTAGCAGTCGACAGTATACCTGCGCCCCTAGCGATACCCGGTTACCCCAGCCATTAGACTTTGAAGGCGAACGTTGAGTTACGATACTGGCGAAAGAGGTCGCCACGCAAATATTCCCTATGAAAATAGGTTATGTGAGTTATGTTATTCGGGATGTGTAGAGGACTAATACCACCTTGTGTTAGTTTGCAGTGCGTACCAAGACCTTCAAGTTAAGTACTTAAGTGGTCGTTTTTGTCATTCTCCAACGACATCTAAATTTGAATCTCTCATGAGAACTCCGGATACCCTACTTCTAAAATTCGTCCGTCATGCTCTCAAGCGTCACAATTTATTATCCAGTTCCGAACGCACTTGACAACGTGCTGTCTTGTGCATGTTATACTTTGGGCCTATGGCCATATGTATATATTTAAATAAATCACTTATAAATTCGTGCGACCCTGCAGTGGAGAGCTTCGACAGCTGATTGAATACTGGTGAGCCCGAACAAGCATCAGCGAGAGCTCCCTTTTCGATATTGCTGAAGCAACAGTAGGTGAATACTAAGGTAAACAGTATGGCTCCTAGTAACTGACAAACCGACGACACGAAGGTCAATTTATATGCCAGCTTCGCGACTATGAAAGTGAAGAGATAAAATTTCCTCCTCAAAGATATGTACTTACACCAGAAAGGCACCAAGAGTTACTGCAAGTAATACGGCCCATAACGGCATATTGGTCAGAGAAATGAGTGATTCTTGTACAGCCATGATGTTGACCTGTAAGCGACCCAAAGGCTTCGACTAGTGTTGCTCAAAGGGATTATCACCAAACCGTCGCGTCGGCGGTGATTTCGCAATTGCTGATGAACGTACGAGCAGGCCTCATGGGCTTGCAATATTGCAGGGGCAACTTTTAGAGTGTCTATTAGAATTTGGTTTATGTTCGGGTTAGACTACGGCTAGGCCGCATAGGATTAGGGTTTAAAACCACGGTGTTATTGAAATGCGACTGAAAACAAATTAGGCACTTGTGGTTCTGAACTGTTTGTGTAACAATAGGCTGTGTAGTGCATGTTTGGGAAACGTGAGTTTTTGTATTTTTGAGGCTAATATTCATTCAATTGCTGCCAAAACCTTTATGCCATCTGAAAATAGAAGCGCAGTTGTACCGAAAAACGCCGGGAAACGGTCTTCTGCAGTGACACGCTGTGAACAGTCGACATGGTGATAACCACCGTTCAGGATGCGTATTTACCTGTATTATGACTCAACTAAGACATCATAACAATATTTGAATTCTTCATAAAAATATAGTACAGAGCTTTTTCCTCACGGAATTTTGTGGGAGAAACTGTAATTCAGATCAGCTGATTTGAGTGTCTATCCAATAGTCCCCACTGGGATGAGACGCAATTACCGTGTTTTATTTCCTTCACCTGATAATAGCGTGTCCAGTGTACAGGTATATTATACTCTCTGAAGCCCCGATTTTTTTAGAGAAAGCTGTAATTCAGATCAGCTGATTTGACTGTCCATCCAGTAGTTCCACTGGGAGATGACGCAATTACCGTGTTTTATTTCCTACACCTAATAATAGCGTGTCCAAAGCATATTATACTCTCTGAAGCCCCCAATTCACAACCAAAATAGCGTTATGTTATATTGCAAAGAGTTTTTATGTTCCCCTACAGTGTACACTTATAAAACTCATGCTCAATTGACCAAGGGAGCACCAGATGAAAGGTATGTTCAGAGACGTATAGGAACCGGGAACGTGGCGGGGGTGGCACAGGTGCACGTGCACCTTAATAGTTTTGCAAGGGTCCGGATGAAACCTTAGTAACCACCAGAGATTAAGAGTCAAGAATATTTGATACAAGAAAGACACAGTGAAACATGTGTAAAGGAAAGAATATTTTAAGAAGTTATTTGTCAGCTGCCAGCGATATATAATATTTGAGAGCAGCCATGATCAGGACATTTTTGTCAGAGGCCGCACAGTTATTTTTGCACCAGTGATCGTCTAAACGCACTTGAAAAAGCGAACTCGTAATAAAACATACTTCAAAAAAGTCCACGAAAATGGGTAAATTGGTGCCAATTTTGTTTAATTCAACAAGACAATTTTTAGAAAATGCAAAACCATTTATCTAGAGACACACGTCTGGCAGAGGCCATATTAAGAGGCCCCGTTTCAGAAGTGGTCCTTTCTTGTAATGGCTTACCACTAAAATTGCCCCCTTGCTCCCTATAAATCAGAACCCAAGTTCTACTGCATCACCGAGCCGTGGTTAAAGTACTAGACTGACAATCTAAAGGTCCCTAGTTCAATCCTAGCTTGCGCCAAGAAAAAAAAAACTAAATGAGTGTTCGTATCCCTAAGGGAGCAGATCTGTAAACATTATTTGGAAAACTGGAGACCCATATCCTTACTCAATGTGACATATAAATTGGCTTCTGCGGCTATGGTTGAAAGGTTACGATCCGTTATGGGAAAACTAATCACTAACGACCAGACAGGATTTGTTTCCGATAGAAATATGAACGAAAGTATCCATGTGATTTAATGTTTTATGTCTAGTCAGCTAAAAAACCGGGGTTGCTCTAACTGATCGATTTTGAGACAGGATTTGATTCATTGTCGTAAAATTTTATACAAAAATGTTTCTCTTTCCTTAGTTTTCATTGGTCGTTCGGAAGGTGGGCAAAAGTCTTTTATAGTAATATTTAGTCGCGTGTTGTCGTAAATGGTCACCCATTTTCGCGTGGCTGCAGGCAAGGTAATCCCCTGTCTCCTTACATATTTATATTTCGCTTAGATTTTAGCGTATTTTATCAAGAATAATAGAAATATTGCTGATGTAGTTGCAGGAAATACGGAATATTTAATTTCGCGATATGTGGACGACACATCAATTACTTTGGATGGTTTGCATTTGTCATTGGCTAGCACACTGAATGTACTACATTTGTTTGCTAGTGTCTCCGGTCTTCAAGTGGATGTGGGTACATGTAAAACAAATTGCAAGTAAAACTGGTAGTGATGACGTGATTCCTACAAAAGAAAGCCTGTCTTGGACAAAACAGCTTTCAGATTTTTGGGGGTGCATTTTGATACTCAGTTGAGTAGTGTGAAGCATATGAACTTCACTGCAAGAGTGACTAAGAGTCTTTATCAAAAATGTGAGTCGACGTACTCTGATGCTTTTGACGCCTTTAGTAGAGAAACTGTTATTAAAACGGTACCTATTTCGATTCAAACTTAATTTTTGTTGTCAAATTTACCAAAAAAAATCAGTAGAGGTCTTGTATGAATTGAATACGACATTCTTTAGATTTGTACGGCAGGCTCGTAATCATAAAATTAAAGGAACTAGGGCCAGTTTAGGACTAGATCAAGGGGTAAATGTACTTCCAGCAAAGCTTTAAAACTCACCATGGTCCGTAGATATCTTGAAAACCCTGCGTCTAAAAGTGGTCAGTTACTACACTCACTCTACCCGTTTTTAAAGAATTTTGCTTTTTTAAGGCTTTGTTATGTCAAAGTAAACTCTAATTAATGATAACTCCTATTGGCGCGAAATATTTGGAAGTATGGCATCTTTCAATAAGAAAATAATTGTTGCGAGTAAAGAGGACTTTTTGAATCAATCTTTGTTTTTAATAGTAACTTGGGGATCGGAGGCAGAGGTGTTTTCTTAGGCTTAAGATTTATCAGAGACACGTATACCTCTGATGGAGAATTCGTTAAGGTTAGACCATATAATAAACGGGTTCGATAGGAAAACCAACTTTGTAGAATATAACGACGTTGTTACTGTTCAAAAAAGATTAAAAGAAATCTATTTCAAAGTAAATTTTAAAGTGTTAATGAGTTGTAGACACATTTGTTCTATTTTTAGCGACATGAAGAAACCTTGTCAGAGTGTAAATAGGAAATAGACTATAGAGATTAGATTGAAAGAAAATATACGCATTTCTTTATGAAATTACAAAGGATCCCAAAATTAAATGATTCCAATTTAGAATACTGTACAAGAATATTGCGACAAATGCTTTTTTAGTAAAAAACCAAGTTCAGGACTCTAATTTATGTTCCGGACCTTTTGTAATAAGGTTCCAGAGACGCTGCCACACTTTTTTGGGAATGTCGCCCTGTAGAAGATTTTTGGAAGGAATTCAGAAAACTACTTCGAAAGTGTCTCATTCAGCTTCCCAACTGTTTCTCTTAAAATGTGCTAATCTTGGACTTTACCAGACACATGATTTTCTATAAAATTTTGGTTTTATTATACAAACAGTACACTTACAAGGAAAGATGGCACAAAAATATTCCTAATAAGCACAAGTTTGTTGCATATATTCTTGAGTACTATAATGCGGAAAAAATAATTGCGTATAAAAATTTTGTGTATGACAGCTTCCCTGGGAAATGGGAAATTTTATTGTTCACGTTAACTCTAAGTAGCAGTTGTTTACTTTATACGATAAACGGCGATAGTCTTTCCTGAGGTGCGCATGCGTGTCTGAATGGATGTACTCGTTTGTTTTTGTACTTGTTTATCAATGATAGTAAATACAGTTTGGTAAATTGCCAGTTAAGATTCTTAAAAAAATTCAGACGTCAGAGATGGAATAGAAGTGTTTTTTTCACGCAACAGATGGCTTCCTTGGCGTCAGAGATAAGCAATTCAGTTTCGAATTGCGTGGCAAAGAATGCAGGCCTATGCCGAACCTCCGATGAAAAGCGCTTTTTTGTTTGTTTGGTATCGGGTGTTATAACGTCGGCCGTTCGGGGAAAAGAGTCGCCTGTAATTACACTCATGCTTATGACTGACACTTCGCTCGCGTTTTATGACCGTAATCGTTCGCCCGTAACTACTCTCGTACGTAATTACTACAAGAGACTTAGGTCATGTTTTACGACCGTGACCGTTATATCCAATGAGAAATTGGCGTGACATCTAAAATTGTACGACGACAATTTTGCTCTCGTATTTTCCCACGCTCGTAATCTTACGTGTGTGATTATACGGTCGTAATTTTAGCACGACGTTGTCACCATCCATTCAATTAATACTCAGTTGATATTGTATCGTTTTGCAAATGGTTTGTAATTCAAATGTATTGCACAAAGAATAATTGATTTACCACCAATATTTAAAAATTCTACTACATAACTTTCCGGAAACTGTTTTGAACCTATGATTTTTGCCATGACATATATTATCTGCACACACTACTAACAGAAAAAGAATGAAACATTACATAAATATTGAAATAACATGGCAATTCCAACAAATAAAATAAAACATTGTCAGACAATCTGCTAGATATATATTTTACAACGTCAATATGTAGTAAAACAGACCATTTTCAAATGCTATATATTAGCCAGTCTTCGATATCTTTCAATCTTTTCCACATTTATACTTGACGCCTGAGATTTTACCTTGTGAACACTTCATAGCAAGCGCAAAAAGACGAGCGTATAATTACAAACTCAAAATTTCGAGCGAAAACACATGCGTAAAATTACGATATTGTTCGGTGTGGAATGTTTACAGATTTAGTGAAATCCCGTCTTTGTTGGCAAGAGGGCAGTAGCAGTCCTCATTACCATGAAGCAAGATACTTCCTAAATTGCAATTCAAATTTAGGAATATACGTTTATACTTTCGAGTGCATGATCTCCAGACAAGATGGGCTAAACACAGGTACAGTGGTATACATGTGACGGGACGTTCGTAACTTTACGCTTATTGTTATTCTTATTTAGTTGCAAATGTTCAGTAATTCTTATGCTAATGTCTTTGTTGCGTCTCAGTGCGCCTTTGTTACGTGGGCATGTGGGCGCGACTGTATGTGTCGGGGACTTCGCTAGCGACAGGCTTAGGAGAAGGGTGTTTCCTTCTTTTGNGATACTTCCTAAATTGCAATTCAAATTTAGGAATATACGTTTATACTTTCGAGTGCATGATCTCCAGACAAGATGGGCTAAACACAGGTACAGTGGTATACATAGAATATATGTTGATTTCTTGGTTTGTATTTTCTGGAGAAATTTAAAATGACAGAAAAATGTACTCAAATTGAAGAGTACAGTATGGTCCGTCCGAACTAAAAACAATATGCAGCAAATAATTGCAATTCCAAAAACCTATCAAACTAAAAACCAACTTTCTAGGATGTACACATTTGTCAAAATATATTTGGCTCAACAGATTTCCTAAAATGATCCGTTTCAAAACAACATTAAAATTGCAAAAATCTATCTTTTCTAGTCGACCGCATATGCATTCAGTAAATTCCAGGGCACTTTTAATTCGAGTGTGTCCTAATTAAATACAAATTGGCCAGCGATCATGCTGTGTTCTTTATGACACCACCAAAATTCTACTATGAGATACTACGTAGACAATGCGACACCAACATGGATCGTCCATTAGCCTTGGTGTTGCATCAAACGTCCAAAACATTTCGATCTTCGAAGTAAGCATAAAGAATATTGCAGCATGGTGGCAAATATTTATGGACTGAATATCATGTGCGCTTCATCTGAACGAAATAAAATTCAAGAACAAAACATAAGTTTATAACAAAACTCCACAACTATTCATTAGTGCATTGCAGTTTTACTTCAACTGCTTACTTATATATCGGTCTCGGCGTTTCACTAAAAATCATCATCAGCACGACCAGTATATAACTTGTTTCTATTCATTCTCTGGCTATCACCTTCAACCAGACTCCCTTAGTTGACCGTAAGGGTGAGCCTTTGTCAATAACGAGAGGCACCTAAAATCAAGAGAGTACACGAAATTTACTTTACTAGGGAAGCAGTGACAATCTTTGTTTTGACTCCTACTCAGAAATTTCAGCTCATATCTACTCGAAACATTGTTAAAGCCGATGATGAAATTGCTAATATCATACGCATGCGAAAGATGAACAGCACTCAATGAAGCTTAATATTTGGAATTTAATTTTTTCCATTCGTGTGAGCCAGTTGGTAGTTGCACATATACCACGACCTGTAGAACGCTCGCTACAAACCGCTAGGGCGCATGTCAAACACACAAACACACAAAGAACCCTCACCAGTACGTAGGAGTTGAACTATATGTAAAATCATACACGAGGACATGGGCGGAGCACCATAGTGGGCTGGAAGGGGGGGGGGCTGTAGCCCCCACTTTTTCAGTGCCGCGCCGCCCATGTTACATCACAAAACATGTGCAAGATGACAGCTCCCGATGGGCGTGATGTTTTGTGGACAAGGTTCTTCCTTGGTAATGATTTGATTATATAACCCTTGCCACTCAATTCAAGAAGTTATACTCTGAAAAAGACCCGAATCTGAAAGCGTTACCTATCAATTAGTGTAACTACAGATATAACCAACGACTGTATTCGCTTTTACCTGTGTTCTCTCACACGGAATGAACTTGTATTTCTGAAGAACAGACGCAAACAACATCTTCAGTTCCATCTGCGCCAGTCTCATTCCAATACAGCTCCGTGGTCCCATACCAAATGGCAAGTACGTGTACGAATTACGAGCTTGCTTCGCTTCTGGGGTAAACCTTTAAAGACGGTACAGTGTACATGTATCTAGAGAATTATTCAGTGCATAAATGAGAGACTTGTGCTTTGGTGAGCTTCGGTTACGACGTCTTGCGTTACCGGAGGCTTTATCAGTGGTATATTGTGCTGATGAACATGGGCAGCGCTTCATAAGGGGCTGGGGGATATAGCCCTCACTTTTTTCAGTGCTGCTCCGTCCACTGTCTATGGGCGGTGCAACGCAGGGGCGGCTGGGGGGGACTATAGACCCCACTTTTTCAGTGCTGCGCCGCCCTGGTGAAAGATAAGCAGGACCTTGCTTTTAAATGTTTATATTTTGCAATGCTGAATACCTGTGCGGGTGAACCTTTTATTTTCATTGCTACTTAACTTTAAAATCGAAATCTTGCCTGTTTATTTGATTTCAAAGACCTACTTCAACCGCGTTGAAATTTGTCCACGAAGTACAAAGTTCCGAAGAGGTGTCACTCCCCAGGCATAGAACATTTCCGTGTGTAACCACAGTCCTTTCATTCATAGCCATAACATAAGGAGATGCTGTGGAAAATAAAGACGGAACTTCAAGTTTTGATCCTGCAGAAATTATGCGTTTGCGTACATACGACACTTCAGAACTAATGAACCGAGTCAGAGTCGCTGCTCGGCGGAAGACCGGCAGTTCGTGTTTACGAACATAGCAGGTTGTGAAAAAATCCTCAAATTCATTTTATCATTAATTAGACGTTTCACTGTTTCAGTCTCAATCCCAGGGCGCGGTTTAACCATTTAACGATTTTTATTTGTCCATTGGTTTATTGACATCAGCCTCACCGGCGCATATATCACAATGAACTGTGGACCTATTTACTGTTGGCCTCGCCGTTGACCTAGTTTAACTCCATGCACTGTGACTAGACTTACAAAATCAACACATTTTTCTGATCATCAACTCAATTAAGCACAACAAATTCAATTGGCATTGCGAATGGCAGTTGAAATATCGGATACGGTTAAGGCATTTATAGGAAACGTTGACCAAAAACAAATTTTCACCGAAAAATTAAACAAAAAACGTGAGATCTTGAAGACTCGCGGTGTTTTGACTTTTTCTTGGCTTCCGCATATCGACTTAATTTGAACTTAGGAACACCAGCTCTCGAAAAATAATTGGTGGATTTCTACTTTAAGTATTTACTTATCAATCTTAAAAACACTGTTAAGATTTGTCTAAGTCCTATTTTACTGTACCATAGACCAATACAACTGTTACGTTTTACGAGTTAATTTGGCGTAGAAACCAAACTCAATGAATGGTCGAAAATTTGTGACATCGTTTTGGAGAGATATCAGTATTTTTATGAAAAGGTAGCTTCATTAAAACCGGTTGAGGCGTATTAGTGTAGTAAACCGGGGGCGGATCTAGGATTTTTAGTTAGGCGCCAGGGCAGAGTATTAGCCAGGATTTTCCAGTCAGACATTCGCACCGCCGAACTGCCAAATGTAATCTGGGAGAATTTTAGGGGGGGGGGGGCAATGGCCCCTTTNAATGGCCCCTTTGGCCCATCTAAATCCGCCACTGTAAACGTACCTTTATTAAAATTAAAAGTTTGATTTAAAAACGGTGGCCTCATTTTAATACCAATGACACGTAAGTATTAAGTGTAATTGTATAATCCCGAGTTTTTCTTCTTTTTATAAATATATACTTTAACTGGTTGACACGGTCTAGAATTCTGGAAACTGATCATGAACTTACGTTCCTCTGTAAGGTCTTACTTAACCTCAAACTGGTAACTACTAAAACGACATGTAGACGGTAGATATGTGAAAACTCGAACATTTCTAACGGTGTGCTCTTCGTCAGGAGTATGCTGTAAAATGCTACAGCGAAATATAAAATACGTGATACACAGAGGAGACACATTATACGTTAGTAACTGTGTACGCCGATATATTGGTTGTTTTTTCACAATTATTAAGTGGATACCGTTTTATTAATTTGCTTACACCCAATAATTCTCAGATAATATAACACGAAACAAAATATCTCAGTAATTCTTAATTAAATCCTCTTCTCTTTCGAAAAATGATATTTCGTCTATTTAGTTGCAGGTGCGTGATTGTTCTTCCGTACCACTAATCACAAGTAAATGGGGATTTCGTGTACAGGCCTAAGTCATGTTCAACTTTTGCATCAAAACAATTGAATAAATAAACCACACCCGAGTCTCAGAGCGAAAAAGCAATCATACTCCAGGTTTTGATTAGATTATGAAGCTTTTTAAATGTTCGCGATGTTCCACGGTTTATCCTACCCTTTCGACTACCTTTAAAAAAGCAGTGGCTGTGTTAGGCTCCATAGTGTGTGTTGTTGCTCACCTTTCCGGTTTGAACTCATCTGGATTGGAGTAGTTCCCCGGATCGTGGTGGATCTGCCAGCATGGAATCAAAACTCGCGTATTCTTTGAGATGAAAGTTCCATTAATAGTGACGTCATCTGTAGCTATTCTGTCGACACTGGAACGCAAAATAAAACGCAAACGACAAAACTCATTTCCGTGATCCGCTTTTGCAATCTCGTCCCGCTTTGATTACAAGTTATGGAAAACATCGAAAAAAGAATGGTGTGTGTAGCTGTTTGAGATCATATTTTTTCTTCGCTAGTTACAGGGCTCAATATGCCATACCTGCGTTTTACCTGAAGTCACCAAATGCGTGTAAAGCTTTTGCCAGCAATGTGAAATACGCAATCTCGTTACATGTATGGTGAGACTGCGCAAAATCTAGAACTATCCTAATGGGACAGGATGCAGGTAAATTTAGGAACCGCATACATTTTGCGTTTTCATTTTTCTCCGCGCTTCTAAAGAGTTCATTGATCAGCACTTTTCGTTTTTGTATCGTTCTTTCGTTCTCACCAATACGAGTGCACGATCAAAAGCGCGCCAAGTTTTTAATTGCGTTTTCAAGACGTTTCCCGTCAACGCTATAACGCTAATACGGTCGTGACGTTAACGTTTTCGAAAAGTTTGTGCTTTTTCAGTCAACACGTCCAGTACAGTGAATATGCATTTTAGGTACTATCCAGGCGATTTAAGTTGAAAATGCACTTTTTGCGTCGCGGATAAGCTTCCGTCAATGGACGTGCAGTGGAAACTGAAAACGACAACTGGAAAAAACGCTGTCTATAATGGACTTCGCCGTTTTCGTGAGATCAGCAGAATCCAACATTTCTAAGACGTTAACGTCACTGTCGTATCAGCGTGTTCGTGTGGACGGACACACATTTAAAAAAGCAAAGACCAGGTTGCGCTTTTTGGTTAAAAGTGAACGTTTCCGTGTAGATGGGAAACGATACGCATTACGACACAGTGTACGCGTGGACGAAATTTGTTATGAAAACGTAAAGAAAAGATGTTATAAAAAACGCAATTTTGTCTATGGACATCAATTCCACTTTGGTGAGTGTTTTCATGGAAGTTGCATTTTGAAGTCGTTTTCACTGACCATGAATACGTATGAAGGGGACTTTATAAAATGCATAAAAATTTCCTTTTTTCTGAAAACACTAGGTGACCTCAAATTATAAATCGTGACATATTGGATAGAACTGGTCACGTTGTACGGTTCAAAACGGGTCTTCGTGCCTCTCACATTTTCTCCAGTTTTTGTGATGAAGAACACTCAGCCAGGTGTAGATTCACAACATCAACTTACACCCATCCCGGAGGGTACATTCTCATTGCTTCACTATAGCACATTTCCATAATGTTAAGCGTTTGAACATTGTCGTGATTGGGTTTTTCCTGAAATGAATAAACCCGCATGATTTAGACTCAAGACCACGCCGTCTTTGCTGCTATCTCAACTACAACTTGACAGGTGGCGCTTCAAAAAGAAGGCATGCTTCTTGAAGACGTAGGTACTTGCAGGCTCCAAAACTAGCAATGTGAATATAATGTTATTTTTAATATCGGCAAGAAGAGTCAGTGGGAAATCAGAGTTACGATTATTTAAAAAGCAAATTCTTCAAATGCACTTGTAGTAATGCTTAACCTTCAACTCCACAAAATACGAAAGTTAATCCAATACTGATGCTTCAACTTATCTCGGAAGACGCTTCTATTGAGAGAGTGAAATCTCATGATGAATGAATATTGTAGATCATATGAAAAACACCCAAGGACACAGATACCGTGTATTTAATGCATGACTTATTAGCACTGGAAAGCAATGGTTTAAGGAAAACGATCCGTGGATATCTAATGCATAATCATATAAAGTGTATAACAGATTTCCTATAGAAAAGAAATTTGGCCTGCTTTTGATGTTCAGCTTTTCATAATAGTTCTCGGAAATGGAAATTTCATTCATGCTAAAATTTTGTAAGGTAGAAAAATCTTCTACATTACCCCTTGAAGCTTTTCGTCGAGTTCCTCGATCACTTTATCTTGCCACTCGGGGTTGGTAGCGAGTAGATAGGACATAAACTGCAGAACTTCAGAAGTTGTGTCGAAACCAGCCAAAAAGAAGAGCATGATGTTGGCAGTCATTTCGTCTTTAGACATTCCTTGGATAGTAATGAAACAATGGTCACAAGACAAAAGTCTTTTTCCCATCCTACCGGCCAGTTCGGTTATTACCAGGAAGTACACAACTAATAAAAACCATTAGGGTGACAAAAGTTTAATTAAATAACAGCTTAATCGTCTTACAAACTTCCTGTTGAAAGTCCTCTTCATTCTCATTCATGAGGTAACTCTACTCTGAAGATGAATTTGGCTTCCGCCCAGCTGTCATGATGGGAAATCACGGGACATTTTGAGTACCTCTGGTTTGTTCTCTATCGTACACAATTATTGACGTATTTGCTAAATAACGGCATACGTTCCAAGATCCTGATTTCTGTAGTATTTTGCGGGCCGGAGCAGACCCCGTTGGTAGTCATCCGGATATGGAAGTTGTCATGTGTAATACAGCAATAAGTGTAACCTTCACATCCGATATAATACAGCAGAATATCGTAATTTGATTTCCCAAGGCAAGATAACCACCGACGATATCTTTTTAAGAGAAGCCTTTCAATCTTTTCACTATCGGCTCGAGATGATTCGTTGGCACTGAACATTTAGCGTGTGGCCGCGGCCAATTTGCACTCCCAAAATATTAAAATTTAGGAGTAGGCCAAATCTTGGGGGCAGTTTTTTGTTAGGAATTGCATGTAGGCCAAGTGAATGTGTTTTCTTTTGTAACTGTGAGCATGTTGAGAGTGAAAAAAGACCTATTGCTCGGCTGTAGCTGCACTCCTTTTCAAGATGGCGGCTCCCTGTTGCAATTGAGCATTGCTGGGTAGCGACTGAGAAATTGGCCGCGATTTCTAGTAGCCCTCAAACAAGCCAGATTTGCAAAAAAAAACTAGTTGGTTGACAGTACTTTTGGACCACATTTTTGGAAACGATAGGAAATTTTCTTTCGGAATGTTATGTTGGCTTTAGTCGAGCATCGGCACGGTGGTTTTGGGGTGAAAAGTGCCGATTTTGCATTTTTTTTGCCCCTATTTTCCTTAGTCTAGCTTGGTTTTCAGCAGGAGTGAAAGGGTCAGAATAGAGTTTCTGTGCTCATCTGTAGGATTTCATTCTTTGCCTGCAGTTTTTGAGAGAGTAAAGAAAGAGTGACGAATCCATTGACGTCTCTTCTGATAGGCAAACCACTGTGATAACTGTTCTGTGCTCCTTCACGAAATAACAAGCATTATGGGTACCTAAGGCAACGGTAACTTTTGTTCTCGTAATGAAGCCTTTCTCCCACGAAGTGCGAATTAGGCTGGGAACAAAACAATACATACCAGATATTCTTGTTCCTCCTTCCGGATTTGTATTCTGTTGTTCTTCAAATTCCTTGTTAGCATCTATCAATAACTTCAAGAAATCTTTGTATTCCTGAATCAGAAGAAAGAGGTAAGAAGTTATTGCAAGTGTGTTCCTAGCATTGACCACGAAGGCCTGCATGTTAATGAAACTGTTTTTCAATAACGTTTCACCAAAGGCATTAGTGTCAATTTAGCAAAAACCTACACAAGCGATGGCTATAATAATAAAGAATCAACGTCTTTTCAAAATTTGTAATGGTCATCAACTTGAGTAACTGGCGCGAGTAATTAATCACGATAGTGCTGGCTGACTCTGCACAACTCTGAATGGTTATTTTGCATCGCTTCGGCAAGGGTGTAATCGGACTCCATTGTACATGTCCAGTTGTATCTCCAAACATGATCTCTGAGAATAAATTAAAACGGATTCGTACCTCACTCCCTTGTTTTTCTTTGCGTTCCTGAATAAGTTGATCGACGAGACGTTCAATGTACGGCACATAACTAATAAAAGTAGTCCGTCCTATCAATTCAGCCAATCCCAATATCCAACGCGCTTGTTTCCGGAAAATAACTGCAAAAAGCAACACGAGAAATACGTTGTTCTGACATCTGATTGTTGTATCACAAACGGTTCACTGTAATTTTGTACTCAATACAATTCTGTCAAAGTATTCCTAAGGAAGAAACAGAGAATTCAGAACAAATTTTATGGGGTACTTGCATATATATTAAAGCACTGTTGCACCATGATAGGTCCTCTGTGAGTTCAACAATGAAAGAAACAAGGCACAGTTGCACAAATTGGCTACTAGGGGTGCTGCAGGACAAGACACAATTGGAATACACCGATGATACACTTGGTTTCAATACCAGGCTCAAATCACACGTTTCGATTAAATTGATTGAGAGGATATTTTAATATAGTTAAAACTACTTAAAAATAAGTAAATAAAATGAAATTTCCACGACAATGCAAAGATTTAATTACCATAAAACCTTGATTATAATACCTTAGAGCTTTTGAGGAAGAAAGATGCATTTTGGGGGAAATACGTAAAATGAGACAACCTCGAATGTAAAGCCAAGGTTTTTCGTGTGTTTTCTGCCAAACAGCTATGGCCAAAATATTAATTACAGCCAAAGTTAAAGAGCTGTTGGTTGTTTTAAAACCCTTGCATGAATAAATTGAATCAGACAAAAGAAACAAATAAAAAATTGCAACATGTGATTCGAATTTTATAATCAAAATATTAATTATTCACGCCAGAAATCGAACGTCCCAAATATAAGGGGGTAGCCTATTACTGGAATATTTGTCATACCCGAATACAACGCCACGGCTTTACATGCCAGGTGTTACAGTAGGCCCTGGTGCCTTTCAAAAGGTGTAGATCAAATGGTTTGTCAGAAGGCAGCGAGTGTAAATACCGTTGGTCGACTCCGATGATTTCCCATGTCGAATCATGTCTGTGTAGTATTACACAAGGGAAAAGTATTTCATAAATTTCGGTAGCTTGACAAATATTACGTGGATATGTAGAACGTCAATGGTACACTGACGATATAACTATGCATTTTCAATCTTGGACTATACAGAACCTTTTTATTCCCTCCACGTATACCTAGGTGGGTTCATATTACCGTTTCCTGTATCTAGGGGCGATCAGGTTCATTCGTTGGTGGATTTTAATGAAAATAGCAAATGGGTTTCTTTAAAGGAGACAACGATTTCTTCTTATTTTCGGATGGAATCGACGTACTTTGCGCCACCAGTAGCCATTTTAAAAATGTTTGAGTCCATTGTTTTGGCATCCCCATCTCCATCAGTCATACCTGATAATAACTATAATCACAAAAGAACTTCAACTAGGGAAGACTAATGAAAATGTTGAAATAATTGGGTAAATCATATTAATCACATACATATAAGCAAAAGAAAGGGGTCCCGGAAGTCCATTGCTTTCTTGAAGTGATGCACAGTTGGGTCATCCGGATTGGTCTGAGAGTCCACGTGAATTCCACACGTTGTAGCCGTAATTACGTCTATTGTAAAGTTAGAGAACAATCTGAAAGGATAGGTATGATACAGTAAGGAAGCCCTACATTTAAGCAGGGAAAAACGGGAAGAGCGTGTTCCCTTGGTGTGCCTAGATTGATATACTCGGCATAGACTGCTAAGTCAGCAACAGGAAATCTTCACAAATGCTTGGACAAGTCTTTAGTGCCAGGCATCTTACAAAAACTCAACAAACAGGTCTGTTTTATCACTGTTCTTAGTTACTATTCTAATTGTGAATATGACCACCACCAACGCCCTGCCGTTATGTAGTCGTGGTTGTGTGACAATAACTGATACGTGCACATTGTGATTGTTCAGAACTTGATGATGACTCAATCAGGGCATGCATGGATTTGCTGTGTTTCTGCGTTTTTCCGTTCACTACCCTGATTGAAGACATTACCACCCCGATGGATTTATTACTATGGGTGCAATCAAAACCAAACATGAAAACAACGAAAAATTCCTCCAAAAGTTTCACGAACTTTTTGAACCAGTCTCGTTATACCCTTACTCTTTTGCTTCAAATTCCTGGTCGTTTTCTGCGTATTTGGACAAATTCTGTAGAAAGGTTTCATTGGCTTGATTGACAAGTTGAGACACCTGAAAATATACTGACTAGTCACACTATGGACATATGTATACACACACACACACACACACACACACACACACACACACACACACACACACACACACACACACACGCATATATATTCTGACTACTCACACTATGGATGATTCAACTGTTTTATTGGTTTGCGACACGTTCTTGTTTGTGTTATGAACTCCTTTAAAATGGACATTATAGGTTTCACGATCAAAACGCATTTTGGGATTATTTTGGTATCGGATAGACTTCTTCACTGAGCTATTTCCTTCGACCAGAGCTTGAAAACATGAAAATCAATTATGTTTTGTTATCTTTTTGCAAATAATAAATATAATTGCAGGCGGTCTGATACACGTTCTACCAGACGTGCGCAGGCCTCGCATGTGCACTGATCACCTGAAAATATTTTTATGCTTTATTAATATACCTGTACGGTTAAAACCGAGCTGAGGAGCTAGAAACCTGGCTCAAGGGCTTAGCAGTGTGATATGGTGGGACTTGAACCCACGACCTCGAGTAAAGAAGGCGGGCACTGATCAACCAGGCCACACTGCTTCCTCTATCTTTTTGCAAACCGCCAATAAGGAATTTTCACATTGGCGCTCTCTAGTATAATGAGAGCATGGAAGTGAATTCCGATTGATCCCAACTCAGATTTGGTGGACAGAAATTCAATTTTTACATAATGGTTCATTGACTTAAAAGAAGAAAAAGAACAAGTCCCACGGTCAGTCCCTCCCATTGTTTCATTTGTTTAAGTTGACTGATTTATTGTAGATTTTTGACACGGGCTAGGGTCGAATTTCAGCTACTTAATCAACCGCAGTCACTGGCTTTATCTCGTACGTGTTGAATAAGATGCGTGCAATACGGTCATGTGATAATGTAAGTTCCGTTTTGCACTCCCGGGACTACAGTGCGCTGAATACTAGGACATGGAAAGTACAGAAAGTAAGTGAATGTCAACTCCACGTCGCTAGCCGGCTCCATCACTTCAAACTTTCCCAAAATAGTTTATAAATACAAAACGTATCTCGATTGGCGTAGATGAAATAGTATCTCACGCGACAGTTTCCCGCGGAATTACGTCTCTGGGTATTTCATTTCATTTACACCACTTTTGGTACGTTTCGTGTATTTATCGTGGATGCTTCTTCGCAGTACGAAATACATGAAACATTATGTCCTTGATCGTCCACTGATATTTCAAAAAGTGTGTTTTGTAAGGCATAAGCACCTACCACCGCGTAGCAGTGGAAACGTTCCGACATTGTAGCAGGAAGGTGTATGGAGACGGTGTTAGACCAATGAATTGAACCTGCATTACAAGGGATCTGACTACGCCCTCCAAGGCTGCGGGTTCGAATCCGTGCTGAGAATGGTTTATTGCTTTTCTCGCCGATAATGTCACTCAAGATAACTTTCATGAACATATAAAGGGCTCGTGTAGGACTATTCTCACTGCTTAGTATGTATCACGTGCTCGTGAAGCCGAATCATCAATAAATATTTACAAATTCCACGTTTGCTTATGTAGCCGAAGAGATATAAAGAATCGTTTTCTGGGCTAATACTTCGCACTACTATTTTTGCAATTAATATTATTACCAGTCTTAACTTCCCGGATGTAAACGTCGGACTCATAATACTGCGGACGTTTTTCCAACGTTCATCTTTAAGGTTCATTAAATGATGATCCAGAACTGTTCCAGTAAGCATAGCCTGAAACACAAATTGACAAAATTTATGCATTATTCGCCTATCAGGAGTCCTGGCGTGTGTTCAGTAGCGCTAGGACCTACGCTAAGACCTAGCTAAAATCTAGTCAGAATCACGTGTGTTCTCATTTAAAATACACGAAGTCTTGCTTGTTAGCGATGTCCTAGCGGGAGGGTGGTCTGGCTTAGATAACAAATAATTTACGGTTGCTGCTTCTTTTCACTGTCTGGACACACCTGAATCAAAGTCTGAAGCCAGGTGAGCACGTACGAAGCGCACACCAAAATTTGTTGCCTGCATCGAAACCTGGCGACTTTTAATGCTTGGAGTAGTTCCGTCGTACCTCTCTGTTAACGAAGTGGTGTGACTGCTTCGTCATAATTTCCCGAAGTAATTCTGGATCTGCCACAATCATTGATCTCGTAGTCCCGTAAGAAAGGCTGGAAAACAAAGTGTAATAGCGCGCGAAATACACTTAAATCTAGCTGCGTGCAATTAATAGCAATTATGAATGGCGACAATAACAAATGGCAACAATAAATATAACAGTCCCATCGCCAGACATGGAGTGCTCGTTACTGGGACTGTGGTAAACCTGCACTTGTCGAGTTCGTTTAAAGGACCGGACACTACGACGTATGAGTTGCGTCCGAGCAAGTTACTCCGGGGGCGAGCTGTAAAGCTAGGTATAGCAGTATTGTGGTAGCGCCTATCATTAGATTAATTTGTCACACGCCGTGTGACAACTTACTTGTTCTAGGGTAACTAGCCCCTGCGCAAGTCGTAGTGTGGATGCAAGCCTGCAGACAATGCAAAAATAACTATTAGCTGTGTACGTGTACTTATTCAGTTACACTGACAGGGTTGTCTAGTCATTTTCATACCATGTTTGCCTATAGAGAACGTGTAAAAGTGTGGACGCTCGGCTGTAACGAGGGCGTGTTAAAATGGCGTACGTTGCTTTAGGATTAATCGTAGTGCGGACACGACTTAGACGATAAAATGATTATTCTCAACGACAGTAGAGCTTATAAATTAATAACACTAGGAAAACATTCACCTGTAGCAAACTATAATTCCATTTGTGACTTCCTGAATTATGTCTATTAACACAGCAAGTGACTGCATTGTAGCATCTCAAGGGGTGGGGGTGTTGATTACTTTTCTCTTATACAAGAGCTGCTGTTTCTACTAAAACAGGAATTCAGTTTACAAAACTTGAATACTGGTAGTCCTGATTACTGGCTGGGGAGGCAAAATCTCGTGACCTGCCATGTAGGTTGATAATTAAGATAAGTAGTCATTGATCGTCATGTAGTCTATCCCGTTTGACTTAGACAGACGTAAGTGAATTTACCAAATGGACAAGGACACTAGGTGACTCACCCCACCACTTTGCCGTACTTCTTCACCCACATCATGTGACACTGTATCATTCCCTTGAATACAGGAAAAGTTGGCATGAGTACTTTGATTTTTGTATCAAGTGCAAGGGGAGCTTACAAACATAAAACATGCACTGCAGCTGATTCTTGCACAATAAATTAATCACCTAAGAACTTACCTCAAGCTGAAGTTTTGTTGATCGCCATGTACAGTGTGTATAGAATACGGTACATTACACACAAGTAGCATTGCATATAATTACTGTGTATGTAATTCTCATAATTCGTCTCTTTTTAAAACACTTTAGTTACCTTAGGAGCAACGAATAAACCTACGTTCGTTATTTTGTTATTCAGTATAAATACTTTTGCTTGAACTTACATTCGTGCTTTTATCATCAGAGGATTCTCGTACATGCATGCAATGACATGATAACATATTGTTCATATTCTGGTAATAGTCGTAAGCAGGCCATTTCTGTTCTTTTTTATTCGTCCCTTAAATTAACTTAATCTGGTCAATTGTCATTAACGACAATAACGGTTTACGTATTCAAGGCATTTCTACATCTAGATCTACTTTGAAAAAGAGAATACTTGCATTTTTCACAATATACGGAAAATGTCCCAGGAGGGGAAAAGGCAGTGGTCCAGCTTGTCCGTGGCGACGAGAGAAGTTGTTCACGTAAACCATATTTACGTAGCTGAAAATAAAAAGATTTAGGATCACCATGGAAATGGAATGGTGCCGTTTAGCCGAATGGATTAGTTAGCTGAGCTGCCGTGACGTACGTACGATGAAATTGCTAGAAAACGGAAGTCGAATGACAGAAAATATCTCGCAAGCTAGTGATTAAATTTCTGTACCACTGGCGCGTTTAAAGTGAGCCTGCGCCTGTTTGTGCATTCGATGCAACAAAATATTCCTGTGTTGATATTTTGAATGGAATAAGTGACCTGAATACAATTACTTTGTAGATGACACGAAAACAAGAACGCCAATGTAGCAGTGCACGCGCACCTGAACGCCTCTGTCAGACACGACTCCCCTTAATTCGTGTAACATCGTGTGTAATTTTACGATACTGCGCTTGACGACAGTGTATATCTGTGCCGTGAAAGCAGGTCATTCATTCATGTCAAACTACATAATAATTCTTCGACACAAGGAACTATTTCGGAGGAACCACAGTTCTCCGTAACAGTTATCAGGTGTAAGCTATAGCAACAAAGCCAGTCCAGTGAATCCGAGGCCAAAGTGAATCCTAGGCCAAAGCCGCCGATGATCGAACACCGAGGCCTGCACGAGAACGGCACATTTCACTGACCTCAGTGAATAAAACTCGAGGCTACTCAACACTATACAGCGTTAATCTGATATGTTGGTGAGCATTATACTTACATACAGATCATCACGATGACGATCGCAAGGAAAACAGTCCAGGGCGGAATACTTGTCGCAAGCCCCAAAAAATCTCGCACTACCATTCTGACAGCGTGATGTAAGCTTTCTGATAATTTCGTAGCACTGCGAAAGAGTGTACCTGATAACATTTAATCAAGAGGTATAGGCCTACTGCTCTCGCTGTTATCAGTGACATTGTCGAATTGACCGACAAGTTCTCTGGCTATGTACCTGTGATTACGAAACCAGATTACACCATTTTACTTAGTGACTCAGCCTCTTTATTTGGCATAAAATCTAGATGTTTGATATTATGTTTTGAGTTTTTTCACAGAGCTCTCCGTAATTTCCATAAATATGATCTTTTTGTCATGCAATTTGTAAACTGTTTCCTACAAAAGCTGCCGCTTGTAATTTACCTACAAGATCTTCAAAGGCGACGGCAACCTCAGTTTCCATGTCAATTTTAGTAAAAATACAGCTCCTTGATTATCCCAGACATATGTTTCAGTTAATTACGACTTCTCGTTATTTTATTAATTATTCGTGCCCTACTCCGGAAATGACGTTTACGGGGTTAAGAATTTCCCGCCATGTTCTTTTGGTGTTGAGTTTACTGTGAGGATCTCTTGTACTGTAGTTTTCGTGCTGGTTTCCTAAAATTGTCATGACCACTTACCATCGACGAATATTCTATGACAAGCTAGGTTGTTACATAGCTTAATTACGTTGAATTTAGGGTCATCGTTTAGTTTGTAGTAGCCTGAAAATGGCTGGGGTTGACGACTCATATCACAGACACAGTGACATGAGAGACGGAAACATTGTTCATTGCAGTGATGACGAGGAATTTTTTCACGAACAGTCAGTAGGTGGATACATGTTTGATCCCGAGTATACTGAGGCAGAATACGCACAGGCATGGGGCAGAGACGGAGGACAGACGTGGTGGGACGTCTTGGTCCGTCAAATACACGGTGCGCATTGTTATGCCGATCTAACTGGAATACCTATATGCTGTTCCCACTGGTTTGTGACCCGAGCACCCAAACCACTTACATCCTGCCGTGTGACTTTCTCGTTATACATATGGTACCTTCTAACTAGCTCCAATACTTTAGTCAAGTCCACAATAAACTTATTTTAATCAAAAGTTTGGCTCACTGGCTTGTTCACTGGATGACGAACTGGGTATGTAATCACTCCCACCACACAACATCGCTGCAGGGCTGCTTACAGGCTCTGGTCTGGAGGCAACACCAGCGCAGGGCGAATCAGTGCTAGTTTCCGGAATTGCACGCTCTGGGGGGTACGTTCGGAGGCACTGGTGACAGTATATGAAGGCCCTCCAGTCACCACAGCTCGTGAGGCTTCTCGCTTGAAAAATGCTCTTCTCGGGGGTGGTGACAGGGCACTGGCGGGAATCAACAGAGTTGTTTTGCAGAAACCTTTATCAATTTCCGCGTAGGCATGTAAATCTCTTTTATAATCCTTCGGTAGAAAATGCCTGCCACACACTCGGTAAATTTCCAGTGCTTTGTACCTTGCTGGACGGGTAACGCTGCGTTCTATGAACGAGCTAAGTACGGTGTAGTCATGTGTCATATTTCGGGAAGCGATGTTATGATACACCCAAAGTGCAATTGAGACAATAATGAGTACACCCCGGTGTGCAGCAAGTGTGCGGCATGTTGACTGGGTCATAAATAAACGCAAACGACGACCGAACTTATCACAACCGAGGTAAAACAATGACTTACTCGACAGCTCACACAGACGGATTATATGAAAACAAAATGGAGAGAAATTCATAATCCCCTAAACGTGACTTCCGGAGTAAGGCTTCACTAATTAATAAAATTATGGGAAGCCGTTTTTAACTCAAAAATATGTTTTGGATAATCAACGAACCGCAATTTTAGTAAAATGACACGAAAAAACCTGTCTTCTCCTTAAAGTACGAGACGTGTGGTGTCATAAATGAAGACGTCAACATTCCCGTGAAAATGGAAGTGTTTATGGTTTTTGAAAGCCAAATTCTTAGGCTTAAAGGCCCTGTATATAAATGGCACACATCCATCTGCAGCTAATAAAAAAGAAACGGAATCCACAAGTTTCGCACAAAAAATATTTGTGTTAGTCGAATGTTATTTTTTGAGTGTTCACTTATCACGATAAGGAACAACAAGATAGTAAGCATGAACTGTGAAAAAAATTAAAATGTCCTGCTGAAGTGTGCTTATTTAAATCTAGTATTTTTTAGCAGCTAATAAAAGAAGGGGCTATGAGGATACGTATTTTTGTAATGTATTGTATGAGTTTGTATATGGGGTAGAGGAATACTTTTGTACAACTAAGAAATAAGTATGACTTAGTTCAGTACCTGTTCAGTCTTTTTATTTCTTACTAACCTTTTCGTATACACAAGAACAAGCAATGGCTCCACTTTTCGCTTTGCAGATCCATACATGTAGCTCAGTTGCACCTAGGAAACTCTATGGAAGTTTGTACGCCACTAGAGGAAACATGCTATTCGCTTCTCACGACAACTTATTCTCCGCGTGTATGATGATGTCTTGGTTGAGTTAACTGGTTATTTCCCCTTCTTGTTCATTGAAACTCCAATTATTTAAGCAGAGTTATCACGTTATATTCCAAATTTGACGTGGTATCCGCGATAGTTATCATTTTCTTCATCATTTTAATTGCACGCTTCGACATAAATTAAAATTCTAGTCCAAAGTCTAAGCGTCATATTAGGTAGGGCAAGCGTGTGATTAATTTTAATTAATAAAAGTCGCCATAAGATCATCTTGAGGTGTTCTTTCGATCCTGGTATAGGGCAAACAATATTGACATTGTTAATCTTAATTTGTAAGGATGATTAGATATTAATTAGCACTAATTACATGAGGCACATCGCACAAAGAGATTGTTTCTTGATTCATATGTAAGTCAAGATGCTCGATTTAGTTTGGTTACTTGTATGGCTATTCAAAGTCAAAGTCGTTTGATGACCTCCCGAACAACATGTCCTTCTGCGAGAGCATCAACAGGCCGACTCTAAAGTCACTGACTCAGACATTAAAAAACTTGGTGTACATGGTAAGATATGCTTAAAATGTCTATTTGAAAACTTTTGATTCATTATTTTTCAGTTAGAGCACCATGAATATTTTGGCCCAAAACATCTGAAGATCTTAAGAAATATTGGTGATAATTGTGTAGAAATCAGGAGGATATTGTGGTATAGGTACAGTACCCATATTGTGGTATACATGTAGGTACAGTACCCATATTGTGGTGTAGGTACAGTACCCATATTGTGGTATAGGTGCCCATCTTCGTATTCTGAAACTTTGCTGAAGATCGTCAACTAGTGTTTACTTTCTCTTGGGAGACCATTTTGAATGATGACTTGTCAGAAATGTTTAGTAATTTAAAACAAACTTTATCGGCCCACAATACATTGCGATTTGTTTAAAGAAGGGCTGGTTTTGTTTGATAGAGTGTGACATGATTTCACGACTAAATGAGGGAGATAAAGACCAGCGTACACATTAAATATGAATATAAAAGAAGGGGCTTATGCTATGCATTAATAAAAGTTAAACTAAACTCTGTTTTATACATGACGTGTGAAATGTTTTTCTAGTTGCTTGTAAGTCGTGTGCATAACTATCTAACCTTTTTAGTTAAATTAATCCGCAACCCCTTCAAGGAAAATGATTGGCATGTCGATTTTATATAAGGAGCAGACACAATCAAAGCATCAATGTTGACGACCGTGTAAACTGTTGTTTGGATCACAATATGATCAATAGCAGCACACTTTAATCTTGGCAGAGACTCCTCTCACGCGGCGGTCATTAAAACCCAAGGCGAGGCTCACTGCGATAAACAAAGCGGAAGTTCACATTGCGTGAGTTAAATGGCCGGTCTTTCGAGTCCAGCTTGGATATTAAATCTTAAAAATGTGTCGATAATTATACACAGAGACGTAGAAAAATACATTAGAGAACACGTCAGTGCACCAAATAGTTGTCTGACGAAAGGGTATATTTTTATCGGAAAACTAGATTCGAAACATGAAAAGTAAATGTGACCAAACTGCGGCGACATATACCTTAGTTGAGGCCTTGCTGGTGTACAGCCATTTCATCTACGGACGTGGTTCACCACCAGGTGCGCCCTCTTTCCTTGAGGAATAAAAACAATAAAATCACCAAGGGGTTTCCTTAGTGTCGGGGGGGTGGGGAATCTCGCACCAGGTTTGAGCACACCGCAGGGAGGTCAAGTCCAGGATCTCTGTTCAAACGTAGTCTTTGGACCCGAATCTCAATAACCTTCCGTACCGTACGCTTACATCTATCTGGATGCAAACCTAATACACCGAAGTCCACATCAAATACCCGGCAATGCAAATTTCCGGCATGCTACCGATGATCTCTTGAACCCTGGTCGACAACTGCTACATAATAGTGTTGTGTTATTCAAGCGTTTACTCGCCGTTACGTTGCTCCAACCATAGACTGCAAGTGGAAGTGGGTAGACACGAGAAAGTGGAATGTTATAATCGATTTTGTTTGATTTGTAATGATGGTCTTGTAGACGATGAATACCACTTCCTGTTGATTTGCAAGTGATATTGTAAACTTAGGCCACGTTCTATGAAGGAAGTTCAATGGAATCATCCAACTCAAGAATCCTGTATACGCCTGCTAGCTAAACCAAATATATTTGTTGTTAAATATGTGTATTCTGCCCTTTAAAGACGAGAACAACTCTTAAATGGGTTGACTGTGTGTGCAAATGTGCCTGTTTATTTTTTGTTTATTGTACTTTGGGCCAGAGGCCTTTAATACAAATAAACCTATTGAACTGATGACCCGCCTCACCAATATACTCATACTCGTCAGCACACTCACCTCACCCATATTCGCAAACCACACCCCGAAGGTGGGCAACATATTTTTCACTGATGAAGGGCGTACCAATTAGTGTTCAACGGCTTGTGAAACGACTTGAATTTGTGCTCGCGGTTAATAGTCTGAATTCTTTCAGAGACGGATCTGATATAAGGAATACACACCGAGAAGTTGATAATCGGAGGATCAAGAGACTCTGGCACTCTGACGTGGTCATTCCTTGTCACACACATCTAACATCCAATCACGATATCCAGTGGCACGTAATGCTTGCTTCTCGTGACAAACCTAAGCTTCCCTTTTATTGTCATCACAAACAAAGTTTGTCGACATTAGAAAATAACACTTGTTTTATTGTTTTTATTCCACTACAAAAGAGGGCGCACCTGGTGACAATATGTGTCGAATGCGACAATTAGCGCTGTGAACATGAACACAGATTGTCACCTTGCCTTCCAAATTTGTTGAAACGTTGTATACTCGTCAGGGTTCTTGGTATATAGGCGGATTCAGAGTCAGAGTGAATCACAGGGGATTGTAAGAAAGCCAATAACAAGGTTGTAGCAAGTTGAGTGAAGGAAAGACTAGGAAAATAGTCTATGATGGTAACCACCCCTGATGGCAGCGCCGTTCGCCGGAGCGTTGATTTTACAAGCAGTTTGGCGTACAAAAGGCGTTTCACTCCCTGAACTTTTGGCGGCTTCCCTACCGTTAGATGTAATGACCATCATTTTTCTAAGTACCTACATGTATTGTTTGTCAGCATGTGGTCGACTGTACTACCTTGTACACTGTCTATACTAAATTCTGTATAGTAGGCCCTACTCTTGACAAAGAGCTTACTGATCGAAATGTGGGGAATATCTTAATATATTTTCACAGAGTTTAATAAAGATGTTCCGCTTTTTACGCTATTCTGTTTTATTTTATGGTATGTATTCTCACAGTCGGCATCTCCGTGTATTGTTGCTTGTGACAAAAAAACACAACAGCGCCGTCCTATGGTTAGATGCCCTGGAGGAAATTCCTACACAGCTTTTTGTAACGAAAAAATAAAACACGAGGTGAAGATATTTAAAAAAATCGGATTTTTGAAAAAATACAGGCAGTGAGAGATGACTACACACATCCCGAATTCGTTTTTGTGCAGATAATTTGTTCAAAATACTAAAAATGTGGTTTAGAGCGTTAGATTAAAATTGCGTGAATATGTGTGACGCTGGCTAATTACACATTGAGAAAGATTGAACGACACATGTTTAATGCGGATAGTACTGAAATTCACAACTTCTAGGCATATATGTACATTATACTGGCCTTCTGGGCATAAGACCGCATGACAGTTGCAAAACCTTCGCTGTCATCTGTGAAGATTGTTGCAAGGTTATCCAGAGAAGATTCAACAGAATCGTTGACTTCAACAAGAACCGGACTAACTATAAGAATGGTTTTGTCGATGTCAGATGAAAATTGTGGCTCGGTAATGACAATATTTTCCACGTCACTCAGCAGGCTCAATCATACATGAAACAATAAGTATTGAACACATAGAATGGAACGAGTGTAATACGTGAACATAACGCATTCGTAACTGCTAATAACAAAGAAAAATACAAATTATCTATATCTGCAAATATACACTTCTTAAATTGTCAAAAATGGCTTCCATTGCGTCATGCAACTTAACGGTCAACTCGTGTTCACATAAGCCTACCTGGTCTTGCCTATCTCGCACGAAACGTGCTATGTAGAGCCTCACAGGATTGTTTTACGTTTTGGTGAATATGTACAGTGTTGCCACACGTGATAACAACCCTTAATACTGGGTACACTTGATTGACTTCGCCGGACACGGCGTAGCCTTCTGATTGGTTCTTTATGACATCTTCCAGCGTTTTAACTTATTAGATGTCTCCGCCGAGCACTTGAAGTCAATCAGGAGTTAAGGCACTAGCAAAACCATGATCAATTTTACTACGCAATTCGCTTTATTTGAAGTGGGAAAACCATGCCAGGTTCAATATCCTTTGTATGTCCGAATAGTAAACGATAGTGTCATACAGGATATGATTTGCCATAACATCGGAACGCTTCTAGTATTTTTGTATACTTAGTTTTTCCAACAGAGGTGGTTTATTTCTGCACGTGGACGAGCTCCAGCCATACTACAGCAAAGTAGTTTTAAACAGCTTCGCTCGCGAAGTCAAATCATTACATGAAAGCGTGAATGTGCAAGTGGAAACCAAGGGTATTAGGACAGCGGAAAGTGTGAGGTGCGACGTCAGATGAACTTGGCAATGTCAAGCCGGATTAATCGTAGGGTTCTTCTAAGCTATAAGATTTGAAAGATTGTCGATGTATAAAGAAAGATTTGTTACTGTGCCTATGAATTATTTTCTGAATCTTAGAGATTGAGCATGTGACCTGAAAAGGATTGTTTAAAAGAATAAAATCTTGGGGGGGGGGGGGGGGCGGGAATAAGTTCGTGTCACCGCTGACTGACTATCCTGCAGCCACGAGGGACTGTTTCTCAAACGTTTGCCTACACTGTAACAATGTAGTCTCTGAGAATATACGCATAACTGCTAGTTACTGAGATAATTTCCATCAATTCTTATTACATTTTGATGGGCTCGCAATTACTTGGCTGAGCTTATTTTCGGGAACTATGACTTTGGAGGATAAGATGAAATTTTGTTCATAAGCCATCTAAAGTCATAAAGTCACTTTGATAATGGAGGTCCCTGAGGCCCATTTCTTGAAGAGTTCTTATTGGTTTTGCCTTTTGACTTTCAGCTAAAAAGCAGCCTGCGGAAGGCTTAACCTGTTTCATGAAAACACGACTGAATTTCAGAAAGTCTGTCTACAATTCGCAGTTAGAACGTTTCGAGAAAGTACAAGACAAGGTATCAGTTTTTGGTTACTTGTAGGCTAGTCAGATTTCTGAATTTTTGGCTAATGCCCGAAGACAATAGCCATTGGAATCTTTAAGAAACAGGCCCTGGGTTTTAGAATAACTCCGCCACTGGAGGCGCTGGCGGGCAAGAGACGCTTTCGCCAACCATTGAACTTCCACTCTCGACAGAAATTAAGCGGGATTCGGATCACGTGAGCATACTAACATTTTTAAAATCGTCAAACATTTATAATATAATATATGTATCTGTTTAGTGTCGTTATATTTAGCGTACTGTACCTAAATTTCAACATTCGCGGAATTGTTTTACCCTCCTTGCAAGTCGTTATAGGGCTTTTTCAGTTCTTTAGATAACACTCGGGCTGGGTAGGAGCCCAGGCTGATTTATGCAGGGTCGCAGTGGCGGATCTACGTTTTCAGCAAGGGGGGTTTAGGATTCCCGCCAAGGTCGAATCCCAGGCGCGTAGCGCCCAGTGGGGGGTTTCCCCTCCCGTGTAAGAAATTTCTTGTTTTTGTAGCCAAATAGTGAAATTTCCATGTATCCTGGTAAGTTTGTGTCACTTAACATGTCTCTGGAGTTTTTCTTAAGATAATTAAAAACCGTTTTCGATTTCGTCACATGAACTTGGCACATAAGTTTCGTGAAACCATATTGTGCACATCTGGGTATGAGTCACGCTACCAGCAAAAAATTTTGTTGGAACATCTGCTTACACACACCTTTTTTAGCATACGAAAAGTCGTATACGAAAAAGTGTGGTGTGTATACAGGGGCTTAGACAATTTCCAAATATTCAAGAGCATAATTAAGGAGCACCGACGGGGCGTAAAAATTTGAATATCAGATGATCGCGTAACAGCAGCCTCAAGTTGTTTAAGAACGAAGACCTGTACTGTTAGTCCGGAAATAAACATGTGTTCTGTCTCGTTACGAGAAAAACTGGCGAACGATGGTGCTCTCAACTCATAGTCTATTATTAAAAGCGACAATAAATAATTAGGTATCACTTTATTAAGCTGAATCACGTTGACAACAATTGAAAAACGTCAAATCTATCAGGAAACAAATCATCTGAAAACAGTTTCACGAAACCAAAACATCCTGTGCACAGTGGTGAAAAGATACACTGGACTAGTTTGCAGAGGGACCAGATGTACACTGAGAGTACACAAAAAGCTGACCTGGTCCGTCACGAGACCAAGAGTACACCTGTGCTTATTATCCCTATAAAAATAGTCGATCTGTCGCGGGACCAAACAGTACTGGCTGAGATAAATAGTTTTACAAAGCACACTTTGGGAAAAAAAATCACAAGACTAGTTCGCCGAGGGACCAGAAGTACACTGAAACTCAACATCTACACAAATCAAGCTGGCCTGGTCCGTCGCGAGACCTAAAGTGTACTATGCAAAAAATTTTGAATTGAAAACTTCTCTCTAAAATTTTAATCCCCAGTGGTTACTCATACGTTAGTCCTATCCTTCTGTTGTCTAGACTGCCGAGGAATTTGTATATTTTTTCCAATGATTTGCTCGTCTTGGAACCATTCTACCCAGATATCTTCGATGTTTGTTCCCAACGCTTGCACATCGTCAACTGCTGTGTCAATGAGCTTGTAAGCCTCTACAATGTCAGCATCTCGTTTCGCAGCTCAGTTGACACTAAGACCCTTGAAGTTGCCAAGTCCAATCAAAAGACTTACATGTACATGCGCAACTAAATTTGATCCGTTCATCATGGACTTCTTCAAACCTTGACGAAGCATCCCGGGACCTATTTGCATCTCTTGCAATTTTCGAAATAAACGTCCCAATGACTGAACGCTTGAAACCCGAAGTACTAATATCAAATAAATGCCCATGGGCATGAGCGTTTCATCGGGTGTACCTTTCTGCGGGAATTTCCAGTATAGAAGACGGCAATGTGCTTATTGCAGGTAGACAGACGGTAGGTGTTGAGGTCGGAATTAGGGCTCCTTAGGAGGCTTACTGAACATCGCACGAGTCCCGCAAGACTTTGTTGTGAAAGCACAGCCTCCCCGCAATTTCTGGTACTGTACACTTTTCGCGAATGCGGTCACTTTCTCAATGTGAGTGTCCCCTTGGTCATTCTTTTTATGGACATAACTTGTTTTAGAGTGTGTCTTCAAACGGACTCGCGACCAGACACCCACCACAATAGCCATTCTTCGGAAAAAAATATTTTTTCAAAAATATTACATGTACATGTACACAATATTACATGTACATGTACATGTACACTGTATGGTATTGCGCAAGACAACTTTGCTATACATCAGTTACAAACAAACGTGTGGAGTGTAATAGAATGACACGGTATGGCAGATAAGGTAAAAACGTTGCACGTCAATTCGGCTGAATATCAGGGTTGCGGCATCGCAGTATTTCCCCTAATCAAATCAAAATATATCATAGAGTAAAGAAGCTAGTCACCTAAAGAAATCAGCTATAGAACTGCTCTTTCAGCGGTGAATCTATCTAAAATACTTGGCTACTTCAGAAGTGTCAACGGAAGCGCGCGCACACTAAATCCCCGGGCGTTTTGCCGATGAGCCACAAAGACTCAGCAATTCACAATGCAAAAAAATGTATTTTCAGAGTGAACCCCCCTCAATTTTTTCCAAGTTGGTTTACTTGGGGTTTACACACGCTGGCGGTGCCGTTTTTGTTTTGCTGGAGACGCTTTTGTTTTTTTTAAGTTTTGGGTCCTAGCCCGAGGGGGGGTTAAACCCCCTGAACCCCCCGTAGATCCGCCACTGGGTCGTGTGAGTGCCCCCTTGGTCATTCCCCTTATAGACATAACTTGTTTTAGAGTGTGTCTTCAAACGGACTCGCGACCAGACCACGGCGCCCACCACAATAGCCATTCTTCGGAAAAAGATTGTTTTTCAAAAATATTACATGTACATGTACACAATGTTACATGTACATGTACACTGTATGATATTCAAGGTCAATTCATTCTTAGTCATACCGATATGTAGTGATTGACACATAGCAACAGAAGTGATAGCCCGCATGTGTCATCCTGGTTCCTCATGGGAAGTCTAAGCACACTTTTTTCTGAAGTCTTGCAAAGATCATCCAAAGATGTACTGATTTTAAACAACAGTTTCCGATCAACTTGATCACTTGAATCTTCAGACATGTTTGACAGGAAAGAGTTGGATTGTTGATAATCCTCAGATACTGAATACCCATGGCCAATTAGAGACCAGTGGTCACTGTCTAATCCACTAAATAATAGGAATGTTACATTGGCATCGACTTTTTTCGACCATGTCCTTGTCGTGTTGTTCGTTTCCCATTTTTTCCCAACAACACGTGTATTCGCGTGGTCAAGTCTAGACATTTGCTGTCACTGACACCGGCACTGGTCTGGTGTGTTCCATCTAGCTAACACAGTCTGACTCTGTGAGGTATAACAAGTGAACCTGCACTGAAATTATTACAACATGTTGATAGCGTTATTCTCAAAACCAGGGAACATTATATCCGACTTGTTTCCAAAGTAGTAAGGTGTGATAAAACTGAACTCTGAAGTCGAAGTCCAAGCGGCCACAGTCACATACTACAGTGATGTGTCGAAAATCACCACTTAACCTTCAATTCAGACCCTTTTAACTCACTCTTAATGCAAGTACAACCGTAGAGGCGTACGTGACTGGCCCCGGTTAGATTCGCGGTTCGGAGATTAATCTGAGTCGGCATTTACAACAGTTTTTCAGTACATTTACATTGATTAAGAAACGCGATAGGCCTACTGCCTAACACAGAAATCGCGAGTCACCATGTTTACAAAAGCGCCGTCTACCGAGCAAAAGGATAGAAGTGAACTACATTCGCGCAGGCAAATGCACTCTAGTAAGATAATACACGCAGTGTTGGCTTACGTAGTAAATGACGTATTTTGGGAAATGACAGCTTAGCAGCAGCACAGGCGTTCGGATTTCCAGATCACTCATAATCATATATACATATGTAAAAAACATAAAGGTTGGACACTAAAACTTTGCCAAGCCGAGGCTCCCAACTTCAACCGTCCAAAATCCAAATAAAATCTGCGTGCACCTCCGTCACTCTGGTATTGCAGAAACCTTCGAAGCCTTATCTTTCTAGATCCCATTAACTGTCTCCGTGGGTGGTGAATTGGCGATGTAATTTCCAAAACAATCTCAAAACTCGGAATTCAAGGACCTAAATTATTAAACATGGCGGATTTCAGTTGTGCTTCAACTTGTACGCCTGTCGTAGGTGAAACTTCGATTTGAGCAAGCAACCTATATTTAAAATTCAATAATTCTAATCCAAAACTCAACTAATTGAGAATGTTGAAGTTAGTATTTTAATGATTATTTGTAACTTTATTCCACTGACGGCTCATTTTAGCCCTTAACTTAGAATTGTATTGCATAAACTGGAGTATCTTGTTTCTCATCTTGACATCACGCACTTTTTTGATTGAAGCACAAGACACACTCGGCCAGGAAACGCAGTCAGTACAAGTATTACAAAAGTGCGCGTGGCCGACGAGTTAACTCAATGGTTTTGGCTAAAAGTAAAACCTTCACAAGAAATCGCAGTACACAAAAAGACTTCGCATATCAATACAGTATCAGGATAATTTATATTTGACACAAATATCTGAGTAGTTAAATTTATTTGGCAATGATATTTTTAAAGTGGTCTCTGCTTCTCATGACCAAGCAGTCGAGGGATTGACGGCGCGCGAAAATAGACTTTCGGATTTAGCTCGGGAGCGTCCGTTAAAAACTCGGATGTGCGAAGACCGTCTGCCATGACATCACGGAATATGTTCCTTGAATTTGTGGTTTTGGCATTCTTTTGGCATTTTTGTCGCCAAATCACCACTCGAAAGCAATTTGAAAAAATCAAATGAAAGAAAGTATTCTAAGAGATGTTCGATGCTAGTTTCGTGGAGTTCCATGCACATTTGAGTAGAAAATTTTGAGGAAACAGATTTCGAGTGTCCAACATTATTTTATGTTTTCGTACATGTAATACTGAGTGACGTCATTTGCGATCGAGGAACTGATAAACCCAAGCGCCTGTGAGCAGCAGTAAAGTTGGTTCTAAATTCGATTTGCTGGTCTTAAAAATGCTAATAACTTGTAACGAAATGAAACCATTTCCGACAATTTGTTGTGACTGTACGCAACCTCGTGGCAGCAAAGAACAGTTGATAGAAGAATAAACCGGGAGGAAAGAAAGTGTTCAGGTCAGGTGTCGTAATCGCACAGCGCCGACTCACAAGAACGCACTTAGCAGTAGGTGAGAGCATAGATTCGCAACTCCGACATTTACGTACGTGCTAGGCGCTGCAACTCTTCTAAATTGTCTGGTGCAGTTTCCGGTTAGTGTAATTTGACGGGAAATTCTCGTATCTACTTTACTGTCCAGCACAACGAAAAAATAATAATTTCGACATTGAAACGCTGTTCAAAGTCTTCCAATAGTAGAAGTGCTGGTATCGTGAGTACTTTTGGCAATGCTAATGGTAATTAATTACAAAATTCAAACTTCGGTGCCAACTGATTATGTCGTCTGCTTGCCCAATAGCAGCATAGTTATCGAACAATTTGTGAATTATGATTCAAATAGGCCTACTGAGAAAACTGCGAAAGCACGTTTGTGCACAAATTCCAAGGAGTACCTGTGAATGCAAAAGATACTTACATGTATATAACGTTTTTGGTTTAGAAAAATATCAATTTTGTTCGAATTAAAAAGTGCGCCTCTGCAACGATTTGACTAGTTTAACCTTTGCATGTTTATAATTCAACATTCTCAAGTGAGCAGTTCTTCTGGGAAGTGTTGAGTGGCCCTTAAAAGGGCCGTTGGTTGTACTGTGCACGAGCATAAGGTATAGCGTGAAATAGTTCTTAAAAGAACCGTTGAATAATTCGACATCAATCACACAGTATACCGTGCTCACTCAAGTACTGAAGGTCCTCTTCATCCACGTTTTCATCAAGGCAGGTTGGACGAAAACAGAGGAGATCAAAATATCGATGACAAATGTAACACCTTATATAAATGTTATCACGAACCCTGCCTCTTTCAGTTCTTGTTCCTGGATTAAAAAGTAACCCTGAACCGTACGGAAAAAAGACATACAACAAAAACGAATCAAATTTCGAAAATCATCGCCTTCGTACGATTCCGTGTTGCTGTCGTCAGACTGATGTTCCTCCCCAACATCAATGTCGAAAATCGACGTTACAAGTGATGGAAACTTGTGTACTTTGTTTCTAACTTTTAACCCATTTTTTAAGAAAGGGGTGTACTGATTTTGTGTAATGTTGATAGAGCTTAAATTTTGGTTTTTACAATGCATTAATTGTATTGAATGCATTCATATTAAGCTGCTTCATTGAGTTGAACAAAAAATAAATTAAATGTAACGCAATAAAGTTTAGAAAATAAGTAGAGCAATAGCAGGACTCCCTAAGAATCGAAAACTTTGGGCCATTGATGATCTGATTGGTTCATGCATTTACGGCAGGAAAAAATAGACCAAGTATCGTGCACATATGCACTGTAGCAAGACTTTGTATCTTATTCTTATTTGGCCAATCTGTTGATACAGTAAATTTCTTTATTTATGCCCATCCTGATTTAACTGCAACTTGAGCTTGTTGGGGTCTATCATATATGGCCAATGGGTTGGCATTGGGACCCACATGGTGCTTACTCGAATGGGCTTCATTTTACCAACTATATCAAATTGTGTAGATGAAGTAAATAAACAAAGTGGGTGGTTATCATCACCGGAATTTCATCATTAGAATATTTTGCCGGGTGCTAAAATTTTCTGAGACTAGGGATTGCCAGATTTGTAAGGTAGAAGTGTTTCGCTGGATTTCCAGGTCTCTGGCGTTATTTATACTGGACCAAAATTTAAATCAGGAGCTGCATGATACACGTTTTACCAGACGCGTGCAGGCAGTGCATGTGGGCCCATTGCACTGATCACTTGGAACATTTTTATGGTTTATTAATATATAGTTAAACCAAACTGAGGAGCTTGAAACCTGATTCACGGCAATTTTCGGCAGTGGGGATTTTCTCAGTGAAAAATGCTCGTAAGTTAACAACAAAGTTTGATAGCAATGCACTGTACTTTTGTAGACACTCTGGTTTAGGTTACAGATGCGTCACAGAGCGTAAATTTGATGAATTCTAGCTTACGATTTCACCTGTTTCGGAGACCGGGTTTCAACCACTTTTGAGCTATAATAAGCGCCCCCCCCTTCCTGAAGCGGATTTTTCAAAGCGCCCTGACCGCTTATTAGGGCGAAAACGGTAATATTTCAGAAGGGCAATACTTAGTATCCTTTATGCACGGGACCCTTTTGTTACATTGGGAGTGGGATTGGTTCATTATGTACTCTACAGGTGGCATAGGACTTTACAAAACTGGTTGAAGAATTATTTTGTTTTCGTCATAAACGTTCGTTTGAAAGGCTTAAGTTTGGAAATGTTAGGACTTAAGACGGAAATTTAAAAACCATGTGTCAGCTTACAAAATTTTAACATTGAAGAATAAAAACAACATTCACACCCATCTGGTGTTCCTGTTCTATGTTTTCAAAGAAGTTGGTTGCATTTTCATAGACTGCAGTCCAGAGATTTTGTGCGGCATTTTTTCGACATGAAATGAGTGTGTAACCTGCTGTTGAATTGCAAGATAGATTTTGACTGGTCCAGGTGGTTATTTCTGAAGTATTAATGTAATCTTTACTTATGTTAAAGGTTTTACCAGCGTTCTATTTATTTGTACACGAAGGTGAATTTGTTGAAATCGCTGATCCAAATCCTGGCCAAATGTGCGCATTCTGCTGAGACCAACCGTCTGATCAGGGCCAGAGAAGAATATTTGGTTAATTTCACTCACTAGACTATGACTATGGCTGAAGATCCTCGTAAGGACAGAATTTCACGAGTCACTACCATTGGAAAAAATTTAGTGGACAATTTTCGTCAAAAAATTTACCAGATAGTTTTCATCAAAACGGAGAAAACAAAAATGAATTTGTGAAGACAGGATTAAAAAAACATTCATCTTCAAAGTGCTTTGAACAAATGTATAAAGTCTTATTTCTGAAACAACTGCCATTCGCGTTAACACAAGAAATAATCTTTTCTTCCCACAGCCGACTATGGGGTCTTCGGATGGTATGGAAGCTAAACCCTTTGCATTTTGCCTGTGTGGCCGAACAACCGGTCACACAGCAGCCGACCATGATTAGCAGACGACGTACTTCCCGGAAATTACACCAGATAATTTAGCCAGGTGTCGCCAGTGAATAATGCATAAGGGCTTGTGCGTAAGTTCACAGATCGTCCATTGAAAGTATACAGCGTTGGCGGTCCATATACTATAGTCTATGATGAGAGGTAGAACCATAGACGTCTATGGGTAGAACGATAATTCTTCCAACACCGGTAAATAATTTGATTTACTCAAAGAGCGTTGCAGCTTTTAATGACACTATTTCTGAGTCAGATTTTTATTTAGTCATTTTTACCCACATCGACGAGAAACTGTAGATTTTGTATACACCTTTGCACCAAGCCTAAAACAGTTTGTCGCCAGTCCTTGTCATGGACACGAATCTATTCCACGCACGCCACACGACGTGATCGGTGGGGCAGTTGTGCAAATGTATCCCATTGTCGCTGACATTGCTACACCCGCACACCACGCAAAGAGGCATTTTAGCCCAAAGATTGACAAGTACAGAACGTCCAAGAAATGGCACTCAGCTGTTACGCAGTGTGGCGTCCCATTAATTTCGTGGCCACGATGATGTCATATGAACCACTTTACACTGATAGGTTGAGATTTTTTCTGGGGCTCTCAAAGGGGGCTACGAATTATGAGCCGTGTAATTTGCGTTGCAATTAATTACTTTCCGTGGAATGTAAGAAGCAAAAACAATATTTTTTATGAACAATACATATATTTTTGGTGTCAAAAGGTGTTTTAGCCGCTGGATGCTGTCTTTAACCAACATGTGCGAAGTGAGCTTTATCCCATAAATATTCAAACAAAATGTTTGACAAGTCGATTTTAATCAAACCATCAATTTTGCGACGACCATGTAAACTGTTATTTGGTTTGCATTAGCGCCACACTTTAATCTTGACAAATAGAGACTCATCTTAGCGTGTATCCTGCATACCCGGTACACAGGAATTGTTGGGGGATACCATGACGTCATACAACGGGGAATCAATGTGCCGCATTCAAGAACGTCTGTTTGACTCTAAAGTCGAGTTCGCTTACACACTGTGATTAATAACCCGAGGCGTGAACCTAGGAAAACAAACATTCTCCAAAAGCTAAGAGGTTTAAGGCTAATGAGTTACTGGATACTTGTAATTTAGCTCCCGGTCTCCGTTTTCTCAGATTGGACTTTGCAGAACACTATCGATGATACAACTCATACGCGTGGGTGTAATGTATCGTGCCATGGTTTGCTTTTCAACAAAAAAGTCACATTACAAACCTTCTTTGCGCATACAAATTGTGATTGTTGCCGGATACGTGAATAAATTGGTATTTGTTTTGTTATTTAATGTACGCCCAATTCAAAGCGATTGCCGGACAATGAATTTGCAATTAAGTGATCGATAGAAATAGGATATGTATATATTTTGATGAAGTGTTACTGATTAATCCACTGTCGTGAAGCACTTCAAAGAATGACCACTCTCGCTTGGTTTTCAGTGTTTTCCATGCTCTGTCGAACAACGTCGCTGTCAGTGGGATCAGCAGTTTTCCAGGAGTTTGACACGGAAGTAACAAGCACAAATGTTTGTGAAGGCAACGAAACGTTTTCAGCAGTTCGCTGGTTCACCGAGTGTTCACACGTGTGCGCTTTGGACAAGAGATGCGTCACTTTTGTCGTAACTAAAGAAGCAGGTGTTAACAGGTGCTTCAAGTGTAACTCGTGGAGGGAGACATCTTCAAAACCTGGGAGAAATACACTGGGATGGAAGGTGGGTTACATTCATACATACAATGTACAGAGACGTAATTCACCCTGCGGACATTAAAATCCAAAGCGAGGCTCACTGCGATAAAACAGAGGAAGTTTACATTGCGTGAGTTAAATGGCCGGTCTTTCGAGTCCAACCTGGGTATTAGATCTTAAAAATGTGTCGATAATTAACCACAGAGACGTAGAAAAACACATTAGAGAACAAGTCGATGCACCTATTAAGAGTTGTCTGACGAAAGGGTGTAAGTTTATTTTTCGGAAAACTAGGTTCGAAGCATGAAAAGTAAATATGACCGAACTGCGGCGATCGTAGTGTTACGGATTAGGTATTATGCTGAATGCTGGATTATGTTTCTTCTTGTAAATTGTTGATAAAAATGCTTTCTACTCGAACCAGGTCATTTGCTTGTATTGTTAAAGAGTTGAAGATATATTCGACAGTGGTGGCTCATCGCATTTTGCTGTCATGTGCAATAAGTTATGTTAAGTTTAATTTATTGATCAAGAATATTAACATCAACCATATAGCCTACATGTAGGTCCTGGTGAGGCAGGGACTTCCGGGACTAACAGATGATTTGTCGTTGATCTGAAAGAATAACTGATGTTATTAAATATATTTTTTATTAAAATAGAAAACCAGGCTCGTAATTGAAAATATAAATAATTTGTTAATTCTTTAAAATTTGAAAACATATTTAAAGACGAGCACAGCCCCAGAAATCGCTTTTGCATTATATCCAGGTTATCATTCACTCCCTTGCACACATTCACAAGTAATTAATCGACCATTGATTTTGTTTTCTAGGTTTTAATATTTTTACGTCAATTTCATGTGTTAGGTTTCAAATATCAATCTGGAACAAGTTAAATTTTAAAATCAAAACACATAATTCGTTCGTCCAAAGCATATTAATAACATCGTTGTAGAGCTGCTCAACTTGAGTTAACTGCACAGAGCAAGCATAGTTATGATGTTTCTTCAGGGGCCTCGTTCATACGAGGGGAAAGGTGCCTGTGCCTTCTGAGAGGGGAATTTCGCCGAGTGAGGGGAAATCTACTCATCATCAATAGCACCCACGCCCTGTTGCAAGCTCTCATAGGCTCTGTCTCAATCACATGTAGCATCTTGCGCTCTTTCTAATTGTAACCTGTGTGGATACAGGCGGGTGATTTGAACTTTGGAGAGAGCTTTTTAATCACTAGGGAAATTTTTAGGTCTCGGGGGAATTTCGGGGGATTTTTCAATATTTTTGAGAGAGGAATAGGGCCGATATTCGGCCCCATAATCGAGGGATTGAGGGCCCTGTCCTTTTTGGAAAGAAAAATGCATAACCTTTCAACCCGTAGTCATGAAAACATCCTGGCTGGCCGAAGATTCTCCGGTCGTTGCTATCGAGATGCGACAAAATATGATCTAACTTTTCGAAAACATTTATAAATTTTTCCTTTGTCGCGGCCTGGGGCAACGACCCAACGCTTCCGAATCTCAACGTCCTCATGGATTGTAAACCAGACAGTTGAGTGTCCGTATTTTTCCCAAGCGTTCGAGCAACACGGAATACAACCAGTATGCCGATAAGCCAACAGAGCCATCGCAGCGAGCCTCGTTTTGGAACTCGCCTCCTGTCGGCGTGCATTAGGTCTATATACGTATATTTGTTAGTGTGCGTGTTTGTGGCTGGATATCTGCTCGTTTGTCTGCATGCGCATAATTTATGTGCATGTGAATTCATGTACATGTATGTCCGTAGGCGCTCGTGTGTATAAGAAAGCATGGCGCCTTGACAACTGCTGGTCACCTCGTTAAATGGTTATTCTTTTTTGTTTTTCAGGTATTTCAAGACTGTGCAGACCCCGGTGCGTACATTTGCATATTTCTAAATACCGCAATTATCAACCAATCTCAAACATTTTGATCAATCACCTCATACCACAAGATGGACGAACAAGCTGTGAATCCTGCTTCACGTATTTTATAAAAAATGTTAACATTTTACCCTTGTTTAAAATCCCATCTCTAAAGCACTTCACAAACTTGTAGAGAAGATGGTATCGCGCATACTCGCATTACTCGACACATGCTCAGAGACTACCATAACCGCATACCTTCGCTACCGGGTTAGATATCTTCAAAAATCTGTTGAGGCACTGTGCTGGTTCAAAATGTACAACGTCCCAAATTCGCTCAACTTTAAAATTGTCACAACTTGGGTCAGCGCTGTAGACCCAAACTGCCACAGTTTGCCCACATTATCACAACAATCTTTGCTTGTGTCAATTTGGGCTGCCATGGAGGTTGCCTTTTGCATATCCTTTTCTAAGATGTATGAACTTTAAAAGAAAGGTTGTCTACGACAGTACGTAGCCGCGCAGGACAGTTCATGTGTAGATATCCACTCGTGCTAAGACTGAATCTCCGCCCATTGACACGAAAACATGCTCTGCACCCCGGGTTTAATGGTCAGTGTAGAGCACTGTTGAACATGGCGATTGTTCGCATGCACCTAGGTACCACTCCTGCTGAGACACCAAGCATAGATCGGTTTTCGACCAAATAGTGTTTTCATCTTGCAATTAAGAAAGAACGCCCTCTTGCGCTAAATTGCGGAATTTTACAAAAAATACAAATGCTGTCTTGATCATGTACATTTTTGTGAGTGCGGAATGAAATAAAAATTCATAAGGTTAACCTCATATTCATGTATATCTCGATATGCCATCTGTTGTTGTTGTTGTATATTTTATATCGAAGCTCGGGCAAAAACTTCCCAGCAGCGTAGCAAACTATTCCACTGACACAAATTACGCCGTTGAGACAATTCGGTACCAAATTTACACAAGAAAAAATGGTATCAATATGGGGAAATTATGAAAATTTGGGCCTGTAGCGGTACTACAAATTGTCACAATGTTGAAGTTACGACGATTTGGGCCTGCACATAGCACAAAATTCCGACCCACCAACCTATATATTGTTAAAAACACTACAGTCTAGGACTGGGCTCTTTTCATCAAAGGTACATGTAGTACGACTTGCCACGACGAGGCGATGATAACTTTTTGGGAAATAATTTGTCAAACTGGGTTGTAAAATGAGTGTAACGAGGAACTACATTACGTAAGGCCACTTTTATGCCAAATGCAATGTTTCGCTCCTATAACCGCGTCGTCGCAAGGCCACAATGGCGTGCCTATGGCAGTCCTATTTGTGATCAGGCGTAAGACCTACGATTAAAAATGCCCCCGATGTTGGTAGTGACGTTTTATAAATTTTTTTACGGGGCTTTAATTTTTCTCTCGAACCTTTCAATTCTGTTACCCGAAAACTTACATCTGCGTAAATTTCGAAAATGTGGATTTTTGTAAGTCGCGTTTTGGCATATATCGTTGCACCCGACTCAAACGTGTACTCGCCCGGGCGACATTACATGCAGTGACCACCAACACAAATTGTCGCCCTCCAACTGTCTTGAAAGGTAGTACATGTAATTAACTTGCAAATGGGCAACCGGATTCCTTAAAAATGTCAACATAAACACGAAAACTTAAAATTGTATAAATATTAACATTCCTGGTCTTATCTGAAAGTCCAGTCTCTAGTTTCAAGTCCCATTGCTTATAAATTTCACCGTTTTATAAACGGGCCCAGAGGCAGATGGTAGTTCTGTTCATGTTTTCTAGGCATTCACTATAGTGGCCTTCTGCGCATCAGGCCGCATAACAGTTACAAAACCTTCATCGTCATCTGTGAATATGGTTGGATGGTTATCCAGAGAAGATTCAATGGAAGCGTTGACTTCAACAGGAGCTGGTCTGATTACAAGAATGGTTTTGGCGACGTCAGAGGAGAGCTGTGGCTCGGAAATGAAAACATTCATTACGTCACCCAGCAGGCTCAGTACAAAATACAATACGTAATGACCACATGGAATGGCACGAGTGTAACACGTGAACATAGTTCATTCGCAACAGCCGATGAGAAAGAGAAATACAAACTATCTATTTCAGATACCGACACTGCGATGGGCCAAGTAAACGGAGCATTTTTTTCGACAATAGACCACGATAATGACGAAAGTGAAACTAAGCATTGCGCAGCATATAAATCTGGTGGATGGTGGTTTAAGCACTGTGGAAGGACAGGCTTAAACAATCTTTATCCCACAGGAGGGCACTGCACGGAGACTAATAACGGCCAATGCATGACATATTACGAGTCAGGAGTGCGTGTACTTTTGAAAGGTACAGTTATTAAAATAAAGAGGATTTAGTTTTCATTAAGGGATGTTTATTGATATGGGCGCTAGAGCTTAGCGGGGTACTCTAGTTTAGAACTAAAGTACAAATAAACGACGACATTCTGTTTAGAAAAGCAACCTACTGGATTGTACTGCTACATATATACAGTGTGCAACGTGCACTGTATGGTAACAAATGGAAAAGTGTGCCCGTTTTCTTAAAGGAGACAGGCAGACTTGAAAACTTCCTTCACGAAGAATATGTTGATCCATAACGGGGCTCAGGTGTTTGGTGCAATGGACCCAACAGCAGGTCTAATGCACCCCAGATCGCATCAGGCCACCTACACTCTTTTTTATTCGTACATCGCCGATTGGGTGCGAGTGACACCCTTTACGTTTGCAGCACCAGCAAAGCTATAAACGCTGACGACAAAATGAAAGTTTGGCTTTAATAACTGACACCAATAAAGATATAAATAAGAGGACGCGTTATAAAAGACCAGGGCGGTGTTCCGTAGTAGTCGGTGGGCCAGAATTTGTAGGGCCTCTAGAAAATGGTTCTTGTGAGTACTTTAGGGGGGCAATTCTATTCTGGTGTTTTATAATTCATTTATTAGAGTGTTTTCAAAATGTAAAAAGTTCCCACATATAAAGTTGCACATTTTTGAGAAATTTGAATTTGAAGTTACCTAATAATCACCAAAGAGCTTAGTAAACTTATATTTGTAAAAACAACAGTTTTGGTGACTTTTTTGTAAAACAAGTAATATGGTCCCATCAGTGCCATTGTATTGAACAATATTACACTCACATTACATGTTTTACTATT
>NMRA01000050.1:181665-193422 GCA_002633005.1 Phoronis australis | reverse complement strand
GAGTAGAACTACTCGATCTGAATTGATACAAATTAGGTTGTTTTTTGGGTGGCATGCTCCTTTAATTTAATTATCATTGCAGCTACCTAAGTAATTAATGTTTACAAAAAATTGAGAAGAGGTTCCCCCTATCCCAGGACTACGGCAGGGGATGACGGCCACTTGGGCATGTTGTTTGCAACCATCTACTCCATTTAACCTTCTCAAAAATTTTTGACTTAAAGTGCTTTAAAATCAAACCCACAGTATAACGCCATATGATTATTCCTTAGCGGAAGCAGTGTCGATGTGGCAACTGAACAATGGAGTGTTCGAAAAATAGGATTGCAGGAGTATTTGTTCAAATTGGGAACAAATGAAACCATTAACGACCTCCTTAAAGGCATCTCTCTACGCGGTACTTCTAATCTTATAGGAACATAATTTGCCGAAAAGCATCCGGCATGTGGAGTACCTATGGTAGGATCACCATCTCTACTGGGTCAGCGGTATTGTCCAAGGCCTACCCAGGCAGCCAAGGGGCTGAACAAGTTAAAAAACATCTGGTGATAATACCGAAACACACCTGGAAAACACCAAGATGTACCTTTCAAAAACACGTACCTGTATTTGAAAGCTATACTTCTTGCTCTTTCTTGAAATATGGTCCATAATATACTTTTCCTGCTAACAAATGATGCACTCATGTTTCAGAATGTTCCTATCTAGTTCGGGTTAATTGGTACGTGTTTCAGATATTGGAAGTATCTTGGGAAATCTTGGATAACATCTGTATCACTTTCACCAACTTCAGCTTTAGTACTACTGCTGGTGCCTTGAAACGTTGCTATGCCGTTCTATGTCTTTTCAATTTTTTGGTCTGACACTTGGTCTTCTAGTCTACAGCACTCAGGAGTATACTGTGTAGGCTACACCAGGACATGCAGCTGTTTTCTTCACAAACGTTTGTGACACCTCTTCTTTCTTATCTACTGATCTACAGAGTTCCACAGTCCATCAGCTTTCGTCAGGAAGCTTTCCTAAGCTTCTTTAGGCTCTGGCTTCACAATTTTGTACTGTTTGATAAACCTTGAATTATACAGGCATCACACTCCATGGGAGCAGCCATATTGAAGTAACTAAGCACAGCAATACAATCTGGCTCTCTGATTGGTCAATTCAATAGAAAAGTGCCACCAAGTGGCAGGAATGTGCACCATATTTCGTGCAACAAAAACACCTTTTTAAAAAAAAATGTGCAAGTGTAGACGTGGGAACTTTTTGAAATTTGATTTATAGGTATATTATCTAGTCACATAGAAAAAACTAGGTTGCCCCCCCAAAGTACTCACAAGGATGAACGCTATGAGATCTGGCCCACCGACTATAGCGCAAGGTGATATTCGAGAGAATTGCCTTTCATTCTCTTGATTTTTCATGGCTTTGCGTGACTTCGTCATACTCAATGTAACGCCTCTCCGTAAGTAAGAAAACTGCATGTACGTTTTAGTTAATGTCTACCTTCTTGCAGCACGTCGGGTCTATAGGTATAGACATATGATTGGTTATAGATGACATCCTTCACCTTTTAAACAAGCAATGTCTACCTGGTTGAACCAGCTCAACCGAATAATTCCACCGAATGCAGCCATTGTATAGCAATGACCACCAGCAAAAGCAAGACACACTTTACCACAACATTTGAATCATTATGTGTAGACGATTGTCGTTTTATAGTCCTTTGTAAGCCTGAAATGTGGTTCACAATGAAATATTTTGTAATTCTCATTTAGCAAAAGGCACGCCGATCCTCACTTTAAGGATATCCTAAGCCTTATTTAGTGGCCTCAGTTCTAACTCTTATATCAAAAATATAGGTTTCGTCAACTAGTAAAGTTACATTTATTGATATGCATGCGCTAACTGCAAAGCGATACCGAAGCTACTTCACACTGAAACAACACGTGTAGATGAGATAAAAGTTCATATATATTATGACAAACTAAACTACTATAGATATCGGTAATTACAAAAGTTATATAATATGTTGAACTGTTAAGGTGGGTGCAAAGAGAATTTGAGTGAAAACTGAAATTTGGAGAGCATTGTGGACGATGGCCCAGTGTTGCGACGAGACAAAGAGATCACGTGGTACAATTAAACCAATAATCGTAGAACGAAGAGGGTCACTGACCCGAGAATCCAAACAATATGATAATGAGGGCAAAGCAGTATAGCTTACATAAAATAATTTAATACTAAAATAATTTATATTTTCATAATGAAGACAGATCAGGAATATCAAAATGTATTATATATTTATGTGACATTATCCTTACGTTAACACCTTTTTAATTCAAATTCCATGTTTAAAAAGGTACATTTTCATGAAATCCTTTTAAAAGAGAACTTCACCAGCTACCTCAAAAAGGTTGTTAAGAGTTACTACGTAAGAAAGTCAGAAAAAAGCCCCCTCGAAATTTTTGGCTAGTTTATGGCTTCGGAAACCATCAAATTCTAGCATTTTTGTTGCATCATTGTGCAACAACGACAAATTAACAGAAACTAAGAATGACACACTGAATAAACACAACTTGTGTTCACGTGAAAATGTAAAAATCATAATTGAAACGTATTCGCAAGTTAGCTATTTTTTGTTACTTTTTCATCCCACCTGAGTCAAGCTGTGTAACTGGTGGGAATGCCCTTCATTCGATGGTTATTTATTTTACGGCACAACATCACTCAGAAAAGTTACATACTACATATGAAAGCTGAGCCTTTGTAAAGTACATATATATTAAAAACATTGTGGACAGCGTTTTGTGTGTCCTGCTTGCTTCGATTGAAACCACCCACTTTGCTGATATCGGTCGTCCTGTTTTCCATTACTGTCACACTCCCATTAACAAACAAACAAAGTTCTAAAGTTTTATGAGTAACAAAAAACGATGTCAACAAGAACATTAAGATTTTTCAAAGCTCGAAATCTGAATTACATTAAAATTAATTAGGCTGGTGTTCAGAACTCCAACAATTAAAGCTGAAATTACGGCCTCAAAACGATGACAATTGTTGGTCCTGTAATGTCTGCTTTACGTCTAGTAACGTTAAGTGATTCCGAAAAATAGGAGCGTATATTAACACGAGGCAATCCAAAAATCATACTCGATTGAATGGTTATAGCTAATCATACCTTTTAAGTACCGAAGACCCACGGGGACCATTGATCCTGTAAAGGTGAAAATCTTCCTGATAGTAATTTTCTGCTGCTCATCAGATGGCGCACCGGTTTACCGAGACGTAAAAATGAACCTTCTGTTGAACCTCGCTGGTTCCCTGCGTGCTTAGCTCAGCCAGCACGCAGGTATCACGCAGTGGCACGCGCTTTAGCATTGGTCGATGTAATCTTGGCAGTCATTGGTTAGCTTTACAACACCTTGAAAAAATGGCGGACTGTGAACGATTTTTAGCCTTGTCATGCAAGTGGCGTCGCAGCAACTATTTCGTTTCTGCAGTGATGTTTAATAGCCGCGTGCTTGAAACACATACATGCACAATAAACACACATTATGTGGCCGATTTAACCGGTGTGTTATTCATAGTGTATAAGGACATTATCGTAAACAAAAGTCATCGACAGTAGAAAGATGCATTCCGAAAAGGCTCAGTCACAATTTCTAGGCTTCACATTTCCTGAACATAAATTTTAAGCACCGATTTGTCTGTACAACAGACCACATTTACACTTCAGTCCATCAGCCATGCCAGTTTGTTTGCGCAAAGCGCTGCCTGTTGACGAATCGACTAGCCAATCAGAAACGCCGGTGTAAAAAAATTTACAGAGGAAATTTAAGTGATACCTGCGTGCTGGCCCGGCTACCGCCCCACCTAGCGGCACGCACGGAACCAGCGAGCTGTTGAACAAGTTGTACTCAAATAAAACGCAGTGTCAAGTCAATATTTTAGAGCGGACCCAAGCTTGTAACTTTGAGAAATCCTACATGTTTGGCTAACTAATCAATGTACGGTAAGCGTATAATGGCTATTGCTATATCTATAGGAGTGTTCGGCAACCTCTAGTCAACAGTTCTTTAAGCAACGTTTCAGTCAGTTCTATTTACAATCCATCACCGGGACTTCCATTTTAGTGATGATGACTGCAAAGTAAAGGACTGGAACGTAGATTCGATGAAGCATTGCAGGTTCAGGTGAGGATGGACCAGAAGATTTCAACCGTGATTATAGAACATCAATAACGCAATATGAATTCGAGATGTACGTAAAAATACTACATAGGGCTAGGAATATCATTGGTTAATCTGGGCATCAGATGTAAACCACCAGCAGATCCAGATTTTCAAAAGGGGCAATTGTAGTGGTGCTATGATTTTGAAACACAGACAGACTACGAAAATAACAAATTATTTTACATGGTATCGGTGAAGTTAGTGTTTTATTATCTAATACTCATGAAAACTCTGACTTGCAACACTCAGAAAAAACACATCAGTGCAGTATTAATTACACAGGAAATTTATATAACTCACCCTTTGATCGTGGTTCACATCGAGCTATGGATAGGACACTTTAGTTTCCCACCTGTACACTGATTATAGTACATAATGTGTATTATACAAGTGTGGAAGTTAAGGCTGGTTGTCAACATTAAGTTTTGGATATCGAGATCTTTCATCAAAAGAAGTAAAAATGAAATCGTAGTAAACTTTACACTGCAATGTTTTGTCAAAATCATACAAAAACAGGAAAAACGCAAAGCGCCCAAGATTGCATCTCTGTCAGAATGCTTCCAGGTATGTTAATAATATGTAATATATAAAATAAAAAACCTCTAGGTGGTGCAGCATACATTATACTCATCTGAAACAAGACAACTACTGTCGTATTCTTGTCAAATTCCATACATCAAGAACCACTAGAGAACGCCACAGCACTCAGACATGTCCTCAAATTAATGCCGGGCACACCTTCCTCAATAATGTAACAAATACGTCAAATTTCACCCACATTCATCAACAGAACTTGGTAAATATTGCGGTGCAGATAAACAAAGAAATTGCCACGCCAGGCACCTCGGGGATTGCACCCACTAGAAAACCTGTCAGTAGTGATCTTCTCTATAAGTACACATGAGCAAAATTTCAAAACTATCTTCCGAGCAATTTAAGGGACAGAGAGGCTGGAGCCAGAAATAATAATCTTTAGTAGCACAGAATATTTTAAATCCAGCCTAAAATAGCAATCTGTTCTCGTTTCCACAACAGAAACAAATTTACCATATTACACGAAAATACATCAAGAAACTTATAGAGACATACATAAGGAAAACCTAAGTTGTCATTAAGCAATGCTGTAGTGGGGCGTAGGCGCAGGTAGGCGCAGCCAACCACCTTTTGCCATTTGAACATAGTTACGTTCAGTGCTCAAGGTGATACGATGGCTTTGGGTGCCTACTTACCTTTAATTTTACCACTACAGCACTGCCATTAAGGGACACCATAAGAGATAGTCCAATCAACAATCAGTGTCAGTCGTGCTCATCTCAATGGCAACATTTCCGTACAGATTACATAGGTAGCCAGGAAATAGGAAAGTGTGATTGTCTCCATAACTGAAACTTATTTGCAAAATTTGATGAAAATCAGTCAAGGAACTTGCTAGATAAAGAGACTAACATGAAGAAGTAAAGTTGCCACTAGGGGCCCAGTGGTAGTCAAATATATGCCAAAGCTCTTTTGTGTCATCTCATTTGTAAAATTTCACATTCACCAAGGATTTGGAGATGCAGCAGCTGATGCCAGAAAAAAGACGGGAATGACAGCATAATGGGCCTACACACGCATGCTTGCATATATGCAAACAGTCATACAGAACAAAGCAAAAGTAATCAGACAATATAAATATTTGCCCCGCTTGATGGCTTGTCCTGTTAATGCAAAAATAACTGGTAATAATCATTACAACGGCTAATTGCATAATGTCTTAGCCACCGTACTAAATTTCTTGTTTCCATTCAATTTCAGTCACAAAGAAGGCCACTTTGACCACGACATCTACTTTTGCCCCAGGTGTCATGGCAAGAATTCCGGGTTATTTTGTCTTAATACGTTTGGCTTGAACTGTATTAATGAATACAAATAACCTAGAAACGACAGTTAAAGAGACATTCTTGGCGTGAAAAGTAATTTCACAGAAAATGTCATGGAATCAAACTCACTAGCAATATTACTTCAAAGCAATAGACACACCATAAGGTGCACAACAAGAATACAGTAACACTGATGATTACGATCGACATGGACACTACTCAAGATATTCTAACAGGAGTTCTTTGATTATGTCCTGCGGTTCTTGTTTATTGAAAACACCCCACTGGATCGCCTTTTTGACCAGTTTTCATGCCTTCGTCGAACGCATCTTTACGCTTTTACGGTCATTATTTCAGGCCTTTATGCTGACTTCAGAGCCTACCCCCATTGTGCAGTATGACTCCCCTGCTGTTCTAGCTGCCTGCATTTTTACACTTGCAAATGCAAAAATCAATAAGATAGTACATGTTACCTAGTCCATTTGCAGGGTACCAATTGTACGTCAAACACTCGTGAACACAACTCACACACCTAAATGTAAGCCAATCCCTGTTCACAGATATCAAACACAGCTTTTGCAACCAAAAATCAGTTTAAAAACTCACGCGACTAAGAATCATGTGTATGACTCAGGGAAGAGTGTGCGAGCAGTGTCTATAGGTAACAAAGCTGGATGCAACACCAGGAGTAATGCTTTTTGGATGGATAGCCATGGTTTGTGAATTCACAAAATGAGTTTACAAAGCCACATGCTGTGGTCATAAGTGAGAGAGTTCTGCTGTTTGAGTGGTCTGATTGATACATTACTCCACTTCAAAAAATCCAGCCCAATTTTGTGGGAATGTCCAAACTGCATATAGGCCGTTGAGCAGCATGTTCCACAACAGCTTCACTTTTTGTTGGGTTGTAATATAGAAAATCACACAGCGCATTTCCATGTTGACCATTAAGTCAACTAGGAACAGTCAATGATTAAAATGCATAGCAAAGGTTATATGTCAAACTTATGGATTTGTGATGCCAAATTGACTTCAATGAGCATGCTGTCATTATCATGAACTTCACCTCCTATTTCAATACCAGTGACTTTGGCAGCCCACTTTCTCCCTACATTATAGTGAGAGTGCACGTTTCCCAGAAAAGTGCACACTTCAACACCTGGAAATCAAATTCAGTTCCCGTGGTCACAGATTCTGCGCGGGCCTACTGCATGGTTACATCATATTTTAACGTGAGTGCGTTAGTTATGACGCGCTTCATCTGTGTAGTGTGCATAGGAGAGGTAATCAAACGCACCAGGTATGAAGAACAAAAATTCATTGCGCAATAATACTGGAAACTAAAAACTTCAAGGAAGTGTAAAGACAGCCTTTCAAAGTTAATGAGCAAGAAGTTTAATTAGGGCTCAAACTTCTTTTTTCGATCTTCAGTTTGTGAATTTAATCACTAATATGTCTCCTAAGTCAATAAACAATTTATTGTCATTTGCATCGTGAAAACATTTTGTAGAGCTCTCCGACATTCACCACTATCCTTGAGACGTATTTCAGATAGACAAAAATAGATTAGTGTGCTTTGCTACTGGGATCTGATGGTAGATAAAATTTTACCGATGTCAGCCTGCAGCTTAGTTCACTGAAGCATCGTTATTTCGTAAATGATTAACTTCTGATTGTTAAAATTATCTGTCAATTAGTCGAATATTTGTAGATACATGTACATAAACAAGTAAACCAGACATCAACAATTGATTCAACGAGCAATGCGTTCAGCATGATTTAATGACTCAACTTCTTTTTGATCTCCTGTTTGTGAGTTTAAACGACAAATCTAAAGCCTCAGTCAAAATGCATTGAATACATTTTCATTTAAATTGGGAACTGTCCGTATTTCAGCAATGTCTTTGAGATGTATTTTAGATTAGGGAACGGAAGTGTACGTTTCTATTTGGGATTTGATTATAAAGTTTTTTCCAACTTCAGGCTGCAACTAAATTCACTGAAACATCGTCAATTTTTACAATACTAGATTCTAATTTTCAAAAATCATCTGTGATTCTGTCGATTTTCCTAGATACATAAACATGTAAATCGGAAACCAACGAATTTTTTTATCAAAACGGAATGTTATAAGCAGTTTCCTCAGGCATGTTCGCAGATTCTAGACGGGTAACCGGGGGAACATTTGAGATGGGACATTCGTGTTAAGGTGCATTTTTGCTCAGCACCTATAACAGTTCACGAGGTAAACTTGAATTCCAAGGAAAAAACGCTGACATCCTTGTTTATGATTCGAGAGTACTTTGAGTACCCCCGTTCGACATGTAGATGGTCATCACAAATCGGAGCCCTGGCAGGCCTTTCGACAGGTCTTTTCAAACAACTCCTAGCAATGATCTTAAACAAGAAATACTATTCTTGTGATACTCTTGGAAAAAGCAGCATTATTTTATAACTAACCATCGGAAATAGTCCTTTTCTCTAATTCACAAATAGTGGTCTTCCCGTTCTTCAAAATTCTACTTTTTCGATGGGAGTCCATCCTATTGTATTTTCACATTTTTGGTTGGTTGCATCACATGTCTTGATGCTACTGTGGACGAATGTTTTGTGTATTATGATGAATTTAGAATCTCAACTTCTCACTGTGAATACTTGGTATTGCCGGATTCACATGTATAGAGAGACAAAGGGACATCTCTCCCGAACTGCTCCACCGAGAGGGCATCCCGTCGGAAATGGGACACCTTCAACATCATTAAGCTTGGAAAAGAGGGACAATTTATTCCACCGTCTTGTAGTCACACAAAGGTACAGGAAGTGGCCTTCCTCAACTTGAAAGCCAGTTAGAGGTAATCGTCTCCAACATTAAGCCCTCTCTCCGTTAGAGAGGAAACTTAAGAATTTGTCAATAAAAAAGCAAAAAGTGTGGCCACTTAAATGTCGTCAATCATTTATGGCTCCCTTCAAGGTGTGGGTCCCTAAATATGAAAAGGTCTTTATTTTCAAAAATCAGGAAATGCGCAGCAATTGATGGTATCTGTCAGGTCATCATGCTTTACCAAGTGATATACAATTTCTGGAAAAAAATAAACGACGGTTGTCTTCATCATCCCTTGCCGGAGAGGGCCCTCTTGGAAAATATTTTTGCATTCGCAATATTATCTTATTGAATTTAAAATCAAGTAAATTAATACGCAGTGCAAAAGCTTCGCTTTACAAATTGACTCGATTTTTTTTGAATGATTAAGTGCACTTGACCCTAACAACAATATCCTGCCAGGGTCCTCAAAAAGTAAACCATGCACTGATACTGCGTCAAATGTTCTCCAGAAGTTTCTCTCTTATCCGTGATTTGCAGTTTTTTCTATTCTCCACTGTCCTCGGTCCCTCGCCTCTTTCGGTTGCCACGGCTTAACCCTGACACCTGCATTTTTTCGGGGGGGGTTCTCGAAGACGCAGGGCCGGAATTGGACGCAGTGGTGATGACCACATGGTCCAGTGCGAACAAGGCCCAATTTAGTGTAATTACCTGTCTATAAACTGTTCTAACCGTCTCTGTCTGTAGATACTGGAGAATTTTCAAAATGCATAAAGCAATAATTTTCGTTTAAAATGAACATTACAGCAGTATTTATCTGAAACATCAGCACAGTGTGGTTTTCAATTATTAAGAATCAATTGACTAATAGCTAAAAACTACAAAATTGGCTACGGAATTACGATAAACAACCGTGCGTACATGTGTCGATATACATGTAGGCCTCTTTGGAAGATTTATATAATTTACAATACCTCCATATTTATATTTTAACATACAACTAAACTGCATTACGACAGATAGAAGCAACACATAGTGCTTTTTGTTAGCGCTTATCGCCCAGTGACCTCAAACTAATTTATTCGAGGAGTAGTGCGCTTTCTGGAACGCTGAGGGCAAATGGAATGTCAGCGGAGAACCAGTGTAAGCGAGGAATTCACACGGTGATTCCAACAAACGAGGATTACAGAATAGTTGTGTTGTTTTCGAAAGCGTCTTCCCCTTCACAAGAATGCGAAGGCTTGTTTTGTCATTTCAAAGCTTTCATTTTTGGTTGGTGGTCAGCCGTAGGTTTCCGTTCAATTCGTTTACGGTTACTTCACACAGACAGCGACTCAGAACTTTGTCAGCGTTTGTGGTGATTATCTTGGTAATACATGCTAGGTTTGCACCTAGAAAGCAATTTTCAGTGTCGATTTAAATATCTCTTCAACCTGTCAGAGGCATGTTATGCTTGCGAAGCCTGGACAACAAACGACGTTAAAGCTTACGAATCTTTCAGTTTTTTGGAAGATATAGAAATTGTGTCTCAGCCGGACTGCTGTTGTTGTTTTATTATGACTTCTTGCTAAATTTTGTGGACAGAGCCGATTTCGTATATCGCTAAACAGACCTATATCACACGATCGGCCATTATTCTCAGAACGAGGATTTACGTACATCCCTCTCTCTCCAGGATGGTGGCTGAGCCTAGTGACCTTGGCGCTAAGCAGGGTAAAAAGTACTCAACAGAACAGTCTTTTCACTAACTTGTTCTCTACTGATGAGGTGATAATGAAAGTATGGATTTACGAAATAAGACGGAATCATGGTCCTCGTTTCAAATTTCAGTGCCGCTCACTTGTTTGTTTGCAATTGCGCGATGTCGAGTCTTTAATTCGAGTTGAGATTAATGAATGTCCGTCGTCAATTTTCCTCTATACATTTGTGTGTTCTATCTATTTAAACACTTTTTATGTAGGGAAATAACTCGCTAATAATCTCTATGCCCTAATAAACTACATGCATTTTTAGATCTGTAGGTAAATCATTGGGTGCAATTTCAGCTCTTGATATACAATGTAAGCATGGGTTACAATTTTCCAATTTGGCAAGGTATAAATATGGGTTCCGATTTGGAAGCCCGGGCCACATCCTCCCTATCCTAAAAAGATAAGTGTCCGCCAGGAGTCGAAGTAGCTGCATGAGCGGCGCAGCAATGAAGAAGAAGTGGGTCCATAGCCCTTGTGGTGAACCACTCATAGACCATGGGCGCCGCAGCACTGAAAAAAGCGTAGCTATAAGACCCCCCAGCCCTTTATGGTGCGCGGCCCACGAACTGGGTTAACAGCACGTTGTTATACAAGGGAGACACTGACTGACGAACAGGTACGGCAGTTGATGCCAAAATCTCATAATATAATAAACTAATAACGCCAAAAACTTCCCAAACACGTACGGTGTGGCTACAGTTCGACTGGACGCAGTACGTATTTTTCCTATAATGCCTTGCAACATGTGAATTGACGTTGGTGATGTCGACTAAAGAAGCGGTAAGCAAGTTTAAACAAACTCTGTGCAATATCCCTCCACTTGCTTAAACGTAAACTTTGCCATATATTTTAACGACTTTGACACTGCTGTAGTGGGGCGTAGGCGCACGTAGGCGCAGCCAACCAGATTTTGTCATTTGTACGTAGCGATTACGCACCCGTCCGTAAGTTAAGTTCAGTGCTCAAGGTGATACGGCGGGCTTTGGGCGCCTACTTACCTCTAATTTTATCACTGACAGCACTGGACTTCGACAAAACCTTCACCACTGTTTACATTACCAGCTTTAGCAGATGCATGTGTAACCTTGTTTTGAAAT
>NMRA01000050.1:156724-181323 GCA_002633005.1 Phoronis australis | reverse complement strand
AGAGAGAGAGAGAGAGAGAGAGAGAGAGAGAGAGAGAGGGAGAACAATGGGTGATAATTTTGAATAAGATGACTAAGACGGCATGAGGCGTGGAGCACGTAAAATAGTGGAACCAATCTTTTATCCCCTGCCCCCAATCTCGATCAGTAGAACGCCTCAGACCCATTTGAATGTATTTTTATTGTCAGAACTTCTTGGTGATAGAGGGTGACAAGCGCTACATAAATGATGTCGGAAATGACACCATGACGTCGGTTGGTATTACGACTTTCCACCTCCTTCTAGTTTGGGGATGGCGTCCAGATACACAGCATGATCCATGGCCATTGACCGAGATCCCTCTCCAACACAAAAAGTCAAATTCACTTGTGGGTCTAATATACTTTGGTCTATTCAACATTCATGCGTGACCTCATTTTTCTTTCTTCAAGTTTTCAGAATATGTCCTTTCCCCTTACAACCTTGATATTTGTCTTGTGACCAAAGGCCCCCTCAAACAAATAACGTAAACCACTTACATGTAATGTACTGCTCAAAATGCATCCTGGGATCAGCGGCACATATTGTCACCCGGGGGATACTACATGTTTGTGCAGGTGTTGACAGTATCCTTCATGAAGAATACGTGCCGGGAATGCCGACACATTGTCCCCTGGCGGGCAACATATGTCTATATCTACGGCGTATATTGTCATACTCGACGTAACAGTGTATTTTGTCAAGTGTGACCATTAGCCTTTTAATGCCTAAAAATCCCATTTGTAACCAAGAAAATGGGTATTACAGAAGGTGAAAATATTAGGAAGAAAATCTGATTTTAAGAAAAATACACATTTATTTGATTGTACTTATCCCGATATTCTTTTTACAGATATTTCGTTGAGAATCCAACGAATATGTATTTGTGTGCGATAATTTTGAAGATATGTGCAATTTTGTGACTCTGAGCAACACGTGTACTCTATTCAGAAAGCCACACACTCGCATACAGTTTAGACAGATAGAGCACCACGTGGAATTCAGATTGTATTAAGTTTTTCTAGGCATTCACTACAACGGCGTTCTGCGCATCCGACCGCTGAACCGTCACAAGACCTTCGATGTGATCTGCGAAGAAGGGTGGATAGTAATTCAGCGAAGATTCAACGGAAGCGTTGATTTCAAAAGGCACGGGTCAGACTATATGAATGGTTTTGGCGACCTCGGAGGAGAGCTGTGGCTCGGAAATGACAACATTCAATACGTCACTCAGCAGGCTCAGTACAAAATACAATACGTAATGACCACATGGCATGGCACGAGTGTAACACGTGAACATAGTTCATTCGCAATAGCCAATGAGAAAGAGAAATACAAATTGTCAATATCTGCAAATGTTGACTCCAATCCCAAATATTCGATGAGCGAATTAAACGGAGCTCGTTTTTCGACAATAGACCAAGATAATGACCAAAGTAACAAAAAAAGTTGTGCAGAAATAAATAGTGGTGGGTGGTGGTATGCAAACTGTGCTAGGTTAGCTTTAAATAGTATTTATCCAACTAGCGGGAATTGCCCAGCCCAAAACGAGAACCAATGCATGAAATATTATCCAGGAAAACACGTAATTTTGAAAAGTTCAGTTCTTAAAATAAGGAGGGTATAGTGTTCATGAAGGGGTTTCTCTTGAGAGGGATGCGGGAGTCACTTATGGTAAACTCATAAATGTCCTGATTTCTCTTGAGAGGGGTGCTGAAGTCACATGTGGCATACTCATTAAAGTCCTTATCTCAAGGGGCAATGTAGTCCAAATACTTAAAAATATATACCAAATTGAAAAATATCTAACATGACGTAATATTTACCTCCTTTCTCTTATCAAACAAATAGCCAGTTTGAGCACAGTTTTGTACCTCGGCCAAAGATATTATAGTTAATTAGCAGGACAATCTGTAGAAGAGCTACATAGCTTCCGATTGTATAGTCGCCACTGCGAAGACGAACAATGTACCAATCAGCTAAAGTAAGAAACGGTATTTTGTTGTTATCATTCTGATCTGATGAGTTATTATGAAGGTCCCAGACACTACTCTGCATTATCACAAGATACGTCTACCTCAGGCTATCTTGCTGAAGAATATCCTATACAGGGATTGTTTGGCCAAATTCTACACAGTCCCTTCCTTGGAACATTATATTTACAAAGGAACTTTATTCTTTAACGCATCCTGCTGTATCCAGACACCTTGTTTCCTATTATCTGTATTTGCTATAGTCCACAACCTATCAGAATGTGTGTGTCTTTCATAACTATTTGTGGAAATTGGTCTCATTTTTGTCTGGCAGAACTCACTTTGAAATAATAATAACATTTGCTAAACTATTCTATTATTCCCTGAAAACCCCCAAGCAGGCCATGTTTAAATTGCAAAACTTGAAAATCAAGTGCTAGCGTGAACCTGTTCAACTATATATTTTTGAAAACTTTGGGGATTAGCATTTATCCCGAGATTCAGTTTGAGGTTAATGCCCAGGGAGTTGTATTGATGTCATTGACTTCTTATGCAATGGTATTAATGGAAATTAGTTGATTAGTCTGAAGTAGACTTAGTTATAGAGAATAAAAGTGGGGAACCTTACTTGGTATCATTTTTATTTTACCGGATGGGGTGTTTGTTCCCTCGAACCACATATATTATCCGCGGCAACTATTGGTATGTTGGCAAAATCAAACTTATTATCATTTATACTGCAGCAGTTCTAGAACATTAGTACTGTGGAAGTGCTAGGTTTCATGGCTGATACATCTTTACTAGTTTATGTATTGACAAGTATTGCATAATGTATATTAAATATGGAATTTCGATTTCATACAATTTATCAAAGGCGTTAATGATGTACAAAGTTAGAATAAACAATGATACTGATCGACATGCTCTTATTTATTATTACTCTATTTTTGTTTATGCAGTGAGTATTATTTATTAATCCATAATTATCTTATTCCGTGTCTTTCATCCACAAAATTAATTATATGAATAATCCATATATCGTAAAATACTATGCTAAAGTATTAAATGCATTATTATTACATTTATTAAACATCAAATTAAGTCTCAGCCATGGTAGAGACTCAGTGAATTACAGTTAAATATTATCATAATTGCAAAAACATCCAAGACAAGATAAATTTTATTTCCTCACAATTGGTTTTCTGTTGTGTCACTATGCTTACAAAGGGATCCGGAAAATGTTGTTATTCAATTGAATGGCATTTGCTTTTTTTCTAGTCGAATGGCATAACAATAATCATTGCCTTAGCCAAAACATCAAAAAACTTACGTTTTCCTCAACTAAATTAACAATGAAAATTCCTCAAAATTGGTTTTATATCTAAAAAACTTGTTTTTATTCCAGTTAATTAAAGTCTTCACCGCAGGCTCAGACCTGGTTTGAGGGTCTATGAATACATCTAGGTCTCCCGCCAACAGGTAGCGCTGTTCTAAATGTGTTTTTACACTGAGAAGCCCATCTTGGTATAGAGTATCTTTGCCTCGGCAAAGATCAGAAAATCATCGACTATTCTCAGTTCAGGAACAATTCCTGGAAGACGGCCATGTTGTCCTTGACAACGTATTGATTTTACCATGAGCGCAAATGCGTTGCAATTTTGTTTACGGTTGTTTTTGGTTCGCATTCTCGTTCTTTTTATGCAAACTTTATTTTTTATTGTCCAAATTTTATCTGTTCTTTGCATGTGACGAATGGTATTTAGTGCATAATCATAAGTTTGTGAAGTACGCATCTCCCACAGCCAACACTCGACCAATGACTCCGCGGAGGTCAGCCTTGACTCATCGCGAGGCCGGTACATGTTCGGCAAATTTCAGCAACAATACCTGTTTATGTAATAAATTAGAAGAAAAATCTTTTTAGATCAGCAAATGTCTTATCCTTATCGCGAAGTCGTGAAACTGATGCAAAGTACAGTACCAGCCTGGAGTTTGCAATTACCGTGTGACTACCCGGACGTGTGGGCACATTTTAGACTACTTGGCAGCAAATCGGAACCGGCTTTACTGGTGGTTAAAATATAAACTAGAGAAAGAAGATCCACACACGGCGACGTTTTAACAAACACAAACAGGTTTTATCACAAAACAGTGAGCTCCACATCTGAATTGCAATAACGCGCAACTGTGTTTGATTTTGCCCGGACACGACAATTAACCAGCGAAGTAATTCCCCTGCAGTTACCGTGACACTTCGCCGGGAAAATAATCACTTGCTAAATTGATGTTGATTGTGAATTATTCAGGAACATATATTTTAGAACGTCACAAAAACTTTCATTATATGCCTCGGTCGTCTAAGTAGAAACATTCCGCGATTGAAAACGCAAACGTGGGGAATGGAGTGTAGTGAAGTGTATAGGCCATAGTCCCAGCTTTCCTATCTTTCACCTCCGTGACCACTTTCTGGGGGCAACGGGATCTTTGCTTTAAACCCATCTACAGATGTTCAAAAGTCAATTTCAAAAAAAGTTCCCAAGAATACACTTGCGCATTTAGTAAGAATTTTAATTCAAATGTTGAAAAAATATAACCTCAACTAATCTGTTAGCCACCAAGTGTCAGTGCAAAATGATCCGAACAGCCAATCAAATGCTAGAAAAATATTTTGTCAATGCCTTTCCCCTTCGAAAGTCGTCTGCTTGGCATGAAAATATCATCAGAGGACAGTCAGATGTTTTCCTGCTTTCTTAGGTGGCTTGTTTACTGCTACTGACCACAATGGATAGTTTTAATTCTTGGATGGGTGTACAAGTAATAGGTTATTACCAAGGGCCAAGGCTAAAAAACCAGCAGGCAGCACTTAGGAATCGAGGAAAGCCAAGTTAAGTGGCCACGAGTGTCATCATACTGAATGAAACAATTCTTGGCACATTCCTGAATCATTTTGTGTTTCGCAAAGAACAGTTTTTGGACAGCTAGGACTCTGCTGAAACCATGAATTATTGAACGAGTGTGCGACTTCACAATAGAGTGACAAGATATCTGCCCCTTGCTGCATTCATGTGTCAGGTTCCGCTCAAATCTCTGAGCGGGAATTTTCAGATATTACATGTACCTGGTCTAAGGCCACTGCAAACCAATGTATCAACATTGACTGCAGGAGAAGTATCATTGCTGATAAGTTTTTAATTTTTTTGTGAAAAAAACAGAACTGTTGTCATGCGCATACCCACTGAGGGGTGGGAGTCTCAGGGGCTTGGTAAAGTGAGTAAAAATGTCCGCCTCGGTGAAACAAAAACTTCGAAAAAGTAGAAAACGAAACAAAAGTTCACTAAAAAGGCAGGTACATGTACTACAAAAAATCGACGAACACACAATTCGTAGATCTGAAGTACCCCGTGACTTTTAATAAATGTCCACTCGAGCCCCCCATTTTTAGGCTTGGTGCGCGCATGCTTCTATCACAGACAGTGTTACAGACATTTAACGGATGTAACAAAAATTCAAAGAGCTTTTAAAAAAGAAAAAGAGACCAAACTGATGATGGAAATAATGTTGAGCCCAAGAGAAAATTAAGGAGATTGTCACTGTCAGTTACATGTAAATTTAACAGTGCTCAAAGAAATATACCGTATATGTCTTGCCACCATAATGCACCATTTGCCACAAATCAAATTTCATCACAGGAGAACTTCAAAAACAAAAGAAAAGTTGAAAATCTATCCCAGTTCCAAAGATTCATTTGTAAAAAGGTCTACCTATGCTTAATTTGAAAAGGTATCATTTATGGTAAATGATCTTTAGTTTAGGTCACATCCCAAAAACTATTTTGCTTGATAAATTTGTAATAATACTCGTCTCAATCCCAAATGTACTGGCAGTAGTTTTTACCTACATGCGAGAAATCAGCAGTGCTTTTATGAATTTCTAAGCCTATTTTTAGACCCTTTAATGTAAAGTCATGAGCAGTGCTTAGAATTTGAGAAATATAAAATTGGACATATTTCCTGTGTTCTGTAATTCCTTTATTTTGAAAATTCAAGTGTTGCGCAGATTTCAGTATCTCACGTTTTGAAGATTATTGAATGGGAATTTTTATCGAAGAAAATATTTAATCTTCCAATTATGTGCATTTTAAAACAGGAAGTCAAAAGAAATTTTAGCTCTACTGTAAAGAAGACGCTAAAACTATTGCCAATATGACCATTCCTCTATTTTTCAAAGGCTGAACTTCTGTATTAAGGATGATAAAAATGTTTCTATGTTTTAAATTGTTTGAAGGCAGCTGCACAGTGCAATCAATGCTAATAATGATGTTCATTTCTCTTAATGCTTATTTTCGCTGAGCACTTTGATAAAATGAAATTTCAGTTGTTGGCCGTACTGTCTGCTAAAGCGAAGAGCATTTTGGTTATCTACATGTATTTCAATTCAATAGGATTACTGTAACAAGGTGTTTAGATGAAACGGTATTCAGGTTACCAAAACTTTTTTTTATTTTGGGTAGAATGCAGGCTTGAAGAGATTTTTCTAACTTTGTCTTTGCCATTAAAGTTGGGCTCAAAATTTTAGTTTCCTTGTTAACTCATGGAAGACATTGAACCGTTTGTAGACGAGCTGTACCGCGAGTCATCAACAGTTAACAAAGCACGCTACCACATATTCAGGTTGAAATCTGTGATCTGCCTCCTCCTCATGATCGTTTGCTGTTACACGCTAAAAGATCAAACTATCAGTGTGTCATTCACAAACGAGTCTTGCAACAGCATGTCAGTGCACCATCTCCAGTTGGTAATGGGTGGCTTTTGGAGCAGGTTATTCTGAAGTTCCACTGGATGGCTCTGCCATTAGCCCCAGAAAATGCCACGAAAAATCTTAATGGCAAGTGTAAAAGAAGTGGTTGTAGTAAAAAATGTGTTCTTGTTTGAAGTCAGGCATGCCATGTTCTAAGTTGTTTGACTGTCCAGACTTTGTGAACACGGTGTCTCAGTCAAAAAAATCAGCTTTTGGCGGCAATAATGGTGATATAAATGATGATGGAGTGGATGAAAAAACACAATAAGTGTATGCTATGTTGTTAAAGAACTTTAAATTTTCAACCTAATGGAAAATACTTACAACATGCTGAAGACTGTGGGGACTGTTGGATGTATCGTTCCCTGTGACAGTTGACAGTGAACAGCAATGTGGAAAATGATAATTAATTGTGACAATTAATCAATATGATGGCAGTGAATTTGTTTCAGAGGATTTGGAAATGTAGATTGTTCATATGTAGGTTGTGATATCAAATCTTCATCAAGTTCCATCAAAATGTTTGACAGTATTTGTTTTTTTGGCAGATCAGAATGTAGAGGTATGTTTTCTGGCTAACAGGAGGCGCTGCTAAAATATTTCTTTATCTCTTTTTTGAGCAAATTTCCAACAAATATCATAATATATATCACTTTTCTTGTCCAGTAACATCAAATGAACAAATCCCAATCAAATTATCATTCAGTTTTTAGCTTGTGTTGTTGGTTTTTGAAGATTGGTTTTCTTAGCCAATTATGCAAAAAGTCAGATTTTTGAGGTCAAATTTCTCGTAAACGTGAAAATCAAACCTTCGGAACTTTTTACATTCTTAAAGTATGATAGTACTTAATGACCATAAAAACACCAAAATTATCTTGCCCCCAAAAAGTGACCACGGAAGTGATTTTCTAGGTTTCCTAGAGTCGAATGGACTATGGCCTAGTAGTCTATGAGCTCAATCTCGGCGGTGGGAAAATATTGCAGTGTTAGGACCATAACGAAGTATTTTTAATCCCTTTGTTACACAAATGTCACCCATTCAAGGGCCATGCAGCTAATGCATATGTTTGTCTTGCCCCGCGGAACACAGATGTTGAGCAACACCGTTCTGCACTTTACATAAATCGGTGTAATAATTAGCTTATTTGGGGGGGGGGGGTCATTTTAGGTTTCTGGCAGACCCTTTCTAGAATGCAACTTGTCTGTCATGGGTCACTTGGTTTTCAGTGCGGTACTATGGTCCGTTTTAAATCAGTTTTAGCTAGTGCCTCGTATATACATTGTACCTAATCTAGCTCAATTTTTCAATGGCATACGGTGGTTGAAAATTTTGGGGGTTTCTGGCGGGCACAACCCAGAGTGTATTTCGTCTGTCATGGGGCACTTAGTGATCATTGACTCGTATTGAATCACATTTAATTGTGTTTGTGGTACCTCGACTGTTCATGTGTATGAGCTAGCTCATTTCAGGGGGCGGGGGGTTCTTTTCGGTTTCTGCCGGATCCATTCCAGATTGCAATTTGTCTGTCATGGGTCATTTGTGCGATAATATTGTCCGTTTAAAGTCCTGGTCTCACGCGTTATTAACCCTTATTACATGGTTACAGGATGTTATAAGGATCCCCATAACTAATACACGATCCGTATTCGAAAAAAGTTTAAATGAATGCCCCACTCACAATTCGCACCCGAAGAACCACCCCCCTTTTGAACTTGCCGCGAACTCAGAAGTTCAATTCGTTCAGGAACCCAGGCTAAGAAAACACCGTCTGTGTGAATGGACGAGTGCCTGTTACCCGCCTGCAAACGGGAATAAAATAATGGACAGCGCAACTTGATTGTAATAAAATCGAAATACAATTTTATTGAGTTTGCTGATGAAATATGGCCAATGGGCCAAGGCTACCCTTAGGCCCACCTGGTCGCTGGCCACAGCGCTCGCTCAAACGAGGTTTATTTAGAACTCGTTTACTTCTGGCAAACTGTGCAAAGGTGTTGACTTTCAACAGAGATTTTCCCAGACTTTGTGTGAGCGCACCAAGCTTCAAAAAATGGGGGGCTGGAATTTTTGGGAATGTCTATCTTTTACAATAAGATTCACTGGGTATGTTCAGAGTTATGAATTGCAGACGCTAAATTTTGACACTTCTTGTCTTCTAATGGAATATCGTCTCGTTTTCTACTTTTTTCGGAGTTCGTGCTTCTCTGACTGAGGCTGACCTTTTTCTATTTCTCCAAATAGGGGGCTCGTTCGAGCACATAAGTATGACAAGTCTAATACAAAATGTTATCACATTTATTCATTAAGCCAAAATGATTCAACCTCTTAACATAATAAGTAACTTAAAATGCACAATACTTTACAACATTTAGCATTACAAACACTATTCAACAGCAAAAGTTTCCACGATATTAAAATGGACATACATGTAACTATTACCATGGTGACCGAATAGTGTTTCCTTACAGCAGAATTTGACAAGCATGATTAAAAAAATATGAAGTTGGAAGGAACAAGAATTGGAGGCTTGAAGCTTCACAATCCAACATACATGTGGCATATTTGTCAAATTAAGATTTTTCATATTGTTGACTTGATAACCTGAATTAAGAAGCAATAAGTTACAAAACATGACTTGAAAGCAATTGAGACTTAAAATTTAGAAAAATATGAATCATTTTGTGACACCTAATCAAGCCTTGAACAGCAGTTGATGATCAAACAAAAAACATTTCAAAATTATTTCAATTTTTTTTAGCTTAGTGTAAGATCACCTGAATGGGAAATTCACAGTAAAATAATTCGAATTATCTCATATTTTTGCACAAAAACACAAAAATTGAACAAAGTTTCTTTTTTGTAGCAACGTTTGTCAAAATGTATCAACGTTAAATCTTCACAAATTACAAAGTAACAGGTTGAACATCCCTTACAGTTCAGCAAAAGTCGCCATGTTGTCGATGCCGCCAGAAATGAGACGAAGTCCAACGGGAATTGTGGGCACATTTATCACCTAATGAGTAACAACTGCGAGGCTGAACTTTGGTGAACACTGTTGAATCGTGCAGTAAGTAAAGATATGTCTCACTAAATTTCACCGTAAATTGTTGGCAAAAACAATTTACACAAAGTTTTAAACTCGTAACTTATACCGCTGTCCTCCAATATAGCCGACGCGATCCAAACAAAGTGACCCAAATTTCTCCACAAAATTTACATTAACTTTACAGTACTTGCCCTGATTTTGATACTTTTTCGATTTTTACTTAGTAGGATGCACTGACTTTCCAATGATAGCAAAGCACTTTTTCAAAACGAGAAAGAAAAAATTGGTTCGACTCATATTGGTTCCTAGGTTCGACCGCCCTACGTAAGGAAATAAACACCAATGCTATTTTAACATAATAAGTACGCGTAATATTCCAAAGAAATTCAACGAACACTAACTACAAACTATAAATACACGACACATACACAAACGAATCACGATATATTACTAATATAACAAAATAATGAAAACTTCGAGCAAGCGAGAGCACATTCAGTTACAAGGAAAAAATGAAAATGTTCAAGACAAGTTCCTGAGGAGGCACAGAACAGTTCTCACTGCTGGGCAAAACCCACATCGCTTGATTTGTCACCTTTTCTTCACTCTGTCAAAAATAAGATGCAAAGAATGACATGTTTGCAGTTATTTCAAATAAAAGGCCCTGCAGATGAGCGCAGAAACTTTATTCTCTCTTGTATTTTTGACCATTTCAATCCCACTGAAAACCAAGCTAATTACTAAGAAAATAGGGCCAAAAAGTGCAAAATCGGCACTTTTCACCCCCAAAAACACCACTTCCCTACCGATGCACGACTAAAACCAACAATAGATTCTGAAAGCAAATTTCCTACAAATTCCTAAAATGGGGTCCAAAAGTACTGTCAAACTTCTAGTTTTTTGGCAATTCTGGCTTGTTTGAGGGATACCTAAAATCGCAGCCAATTTCTCAGTCGCTACCCAGCAATGCACAATTGCACCCGGGGCCGCTATCTTGAAAAAGAGTGCAGCTACAGCCGAGAAAGTGGCTTTTTTCTCAGCATTTTCACAAATGCAAACAAACTACATTCACTGAGCCTACGTGCAATGCCCACCTACAAAATGCCCCCAAACTTGGCCTACCCCAAAATTTTAATGTTTTGGCAGTGCAAATTGGCCGCGGCCGCAGCCTAACTATTCAGTGCCACATTTTCCAAATTTTGTTCAGAATAGTTCCTCTCCACCTGCTGACCTATTTTGCAAAGTAAAAACGTGAAGCGATGACCGTTTTTGATTTTTCAAGCCGATTGCATGTGCCCACCCAAAAACTGGGATTTTTGAACTAGGGCCATTTCACAGCTAGACAAAGCCATCAAGTGCAATTTCTTGCCCTACTTTGTACTAAACAGACTTTTGATTGAGGGAATTGGGGAAAATTGATAAATTAGCACATTGATATAACAATAAAAGTTTAATTTAAGTTAATTTCCTAACCCCACAAGTGGAACATGTTCTCATCAAGGCCCCTTGTGTATAGGGGACATATTTATTAGAATCGATTTGCATAACTACAAAAGTCATGAGAACAAGCTTTGAGTGATGAGCACACACAATGTATCCTGAAAAGCCACGTTGTTTCACTAGGAGCAGAGGGAGAATAAAATGCCAATTTAAAAAAGGACACAGGCACTCCAATATGGACTACTGCAGCTGCAGCATACCAAGGCAGCCCAAGGCAGCAATAGACGATTGCACGGCTGAGCGTCTCTCACATTTCGAAGCTGAGGATGTCACCTACCTAATTGACAGTGATGCTGCTGCGACAGCTTACAGGTTCAGGCCAAGTACTGAAAAGAAAGAAAAATTCATGACAGCAAAGGACTGGATGAGAATATCATCATTAACGTGCGTCGCTTAACAGGCCTGGTGGGACATGTGCATCAGGTTGCATGCAAATTTGGAAAACTAAAGCTAATTGTTGAAAAGATACTGGGACTGTGTGTCTATGCATCATTGCACTGCAGAGTTTGCAAATATAAATCGCCCACTGTGCCAAGTAGCAGAAGACTAGGCCACCACCTAGAGCCTTGAACAGCTAGGCTGTATTGCCTGTGCAAATGTCAAAAGTGGGAATTGAGGATGTAATCAACATTCTGACATGCTTGAATATTGTGCCACCATCCAATCGCAGTCTGCAGAATAAAATGAATGCCATGAGCCACAGAGTAACTCAACTGAACGAAGAACAAATGATTGAGAACCAGCGCTACGTTAAAAAAGTCACCACTGTGGCTGGCGGTGAAGGTGTTGCAGACGTTCAGTTTGACATTTCCTACTCCAATTAGCCACAGGGTGGCTGCGAGAAAGCTAAGCAGAGCTTCAATGGACTTGTTGAGCACACAACCACCCTAAAACTTCCACTGGCCCTTGCCACGGCTAACAAACACTGCAGGATTCCCAGGTGCAAGCATGAACACTGCAGCCAAAACTACCCAGCTGAGAAATCAATTGCATCAAGTGAACGCACCCTGTTACAAGCCAGCCTCAGAGCAGTGGAAATCAGCGGCGTGGACCTGAATATCAGGAGCATTACGACCGATGTCAGCAACCAAGAAGTGATTTCTACAGTACCAAAAGAAAAAACCTAAACACTACAAATGCTTCATTCACAGACTGAGGCGAATGGAAAAAAGCGTTAACGAAGCGGACTCGAAAAGTTTACCCAGGTCACATAACAAGACTTGTTACAAGAGGAAACTTTCATCTGCTGTACGAGCCAGAGTGCGAAAAGAGCTCATCAACCTAAAAAACAGAAACATCGAAAGAGATGAATTTTTGAAAGTTGGACCTGCTGCGGGGAACAATGTTACTCGCTGTTTTTCGGGACAGCACCAGTAATGTCGCGAGCTGTCGTCTGTGTGCATTGCACACCATAGCAACTGTACAACAAGCCATATCATTTGCCTTATGACCGGCATCTAGAACTGAGTGAAAAGGACTTGAAAACGATTCAAACAAAAATCAATCCCTACTTTGACCAGGAACAGCTAAGAGATATACACTATCTTTTCAACACAAACGTCAGTGAAAGTTTGAATGCAGAAGCTTATGCACATGCGACAAAGACATCAAGATACACTCGAAACTTCACGGGGCTGTGTCATTCAGCCATTCACTCTAGAACCCTGGGACAAGGGAAATCCACGGTGAAGCTGGCCGAGGAATCAGGACTAACCGTGCCTGAAAACAGTGCCATGAGAAAAATGCTGTGAAATGTCGACTCCAGAAAGCGCCACCATGCCCAGAGAAAGTTGAGCCAAGAGTACAAAAAGGCCAGGTACTACCTAAGGGAGAGGATGGCCAACACGAATCTGTTTGACAAATCTGTTTATAGTACGGAAAACATAGCGTCTACTAGTGCCACTGACCACAGCTACGGACTTACATGTAGTTACTAACTGTATTTTTGTCAAAGCAATAACCAAATGAAAAAATAAACGGAACTTAAAAGCTCTTGATAGGATTACCATAGTCAGCAGGCATGATTTTATTTTTACAAATTTGCCTTGAGTTGTTAATTTTGGGGTGTTCATAAGAAAGGTGAGAGAATTTTATACAGGAAGGGTTATGACAGAGGTGGGAGACGTGGTGGGACTGGGACAGCCGCTGGGGCATGCCATGCAAGTAATAAGACAAGCGATGAGCTTGTACTCTCGCTGATATATTTCCCTCGAAGTTTAACACAATGAACACCGTATCCTTTCTTACTTACAGGACCTGTCCACAGCTGACACTGTCCCACAGGGTGAGATTTTAAAGAGAGGGTTTGTTTTAGACTATGGGATTCTTGGTTATTTAAGGGTGCTTGGAAGAATGCACTGGCCATGGCAGAGAGAGGGTTGTTGTACCTGTAAAAGCATATTTGGCAGTTGTTTTTAATTGCACTGTAGTACACTGTCACAATGTTGCTGATGAACATTAAATTGTCATTTCAAATGCATTAATGAGTGTCTGAAGTTAATCGCAAGCACCACATCCACAACCAGGTGCCGGGCTCCAGTGCCATCTGCTGATCCAAGTACAAAGTCACACACAATTCTTTCTTCAATTTCTACAAAAAAAATGAAAAAATATTCAACAAAAACTATTGTTCTGACTTTGATTTGTGGCAGAGAGAAGAACTGGTGCCAAAACTTGAAATTTCGCCATTTCTTTTAAGGAGGCACAGAACAGTTCTGCTGGGCAAAACCCACATCAGTTGCTTTGTCACCTTTTCTTCACTCTGTCAAAAACAGGATGCAAAGGATGACATGTTTTCAGATATTTCACATAAAAAGCCCTGCAGATGAGCCCAGAAACTTTATTCTCTCTTGTATTTTTGACCATTTCAATCCCACTGAAAACCAAGCTAGACTAAGAAAAATAGGGCCAAAAAGTGCAAAATCGGCACTTTTCACCCCCAAAAACACCACTTCCCTGCCGATGCACGACTAAAACCAACAATAGATTCTGAAAGCAACTTTCCTACAGACTCCGAAAATGTGGTCCAAAAAAACTGTCAACCAACTAGTTTTTTGGCAATTCTGGCTTGTTTGAGGGTTACCTAAAATCGCAGCCAATTTCTCAGTGGCTACCCAGCAATGCACAATTGACCTATCGCAAGCTCCGCCAATATGCGAAAAGTCACGTGATACCCGACATTCGAACGAAATGTCAGAGGCAATTACACTGTCGCTAAACGACGTTCCTGGTGGAATCGATGAGTGTTTTTGCACTATTTGAAAACGAGTCGGCAGAGACAAGAGGCGATGCTTTTCAACAGTGAATAGTACGTTCATGATATGAGAATTTGTAAAGGTGACGATAAAAAATAAGTGCTCGAGGAGCCTGCGAAAATCCGAAGAATCCTTCGGGCTCAGGGCCACCAGTGACAAACGACAAGGCCACTGATACGATATGTTCTTGTAAAGCTAGGTATGTACCTTAAAGTCGAATTATGCGTACTATACCGTAGATTTCATGATCTTTCGAATAAAATCAGTGAAGATTCACCGATATTTTTATTCTGTCGTCTGCTCAATTTCGCCAAATGAAAAATAGGTCACAACTGGTGGGACTCCTGGATTAAAGTAGGTCATAGATTACAGACAACACATCGACTCGATAGCTTTTCTAATCTTGTAACGAAATATTTTGATCAAAAAATTCAGGTTCATAGCTCAGGTACACACCCATCTCGTCCTCCGTTAGGTCTAGGGCTGTCTGGAATTCAGTGGCGTATCTAGGATACTACAGGTGGGCCAACATATGTTACCTCGTGGAATTGGGCAAAGTGCGATTGTATGTGCACAGGCGGCCAGGGTTGTAGACCGTTGGACCTTCTGTTCAGAAAATCTATCGGTGGACTAAAATAAACAGGAACACGATTCCGCCGCGATCTGGGGTCTGAGCCCCCCCCCCCTCTTCTGCTACCGGTCCTAGTTACTGAACTCAATACTTCCTCACGTTCTTGCTGTTTCATTTTGCTTGCGGCAGCCAAGGGTTGGGGAAGTTGTGGCCCCTGCCCTCCCCCCTAAATCCGCCTATGGAATTGTCCGTTTGCACCATTAAGACATTTAAATTAGGTCTACCTTCATATGAACTTGGCATTTTTTGTAGTTTCACTCCATAAAGGTAGCTTTCATTTAATTTTGAAGGTAGCATGGATCACTAAGTCGTGGTATGGTTACAAAAGATTACAAGTCTGGTGTGGTAGTTGCAAAAATAGGGTATTTACAAAAATAACTCAAATTCTTTTTAGAGCTTCATAAATCTAAATATCATGTTTGAACCACTCCAAAATGAGCTCTCTCTGCAGACTTAGTGTATACTAGAGGTACACGTAATAAAGTAATTCAACAGTTTATTTTTAGTGACAACAGCTCGACCAAGGCTTTGAGTTCTGGCAATAATCCAGTGCCCTTCCCTGTGCCGATCGAATCTCTGAATTTTGACCGGGAGAGAAGTTCAGTTGAACGCCAGTCTACGGTTCATGAATAACAAAAATGCACCTCTGATACGAAACAAAATAATTTCCATTAGGTTGACATAATTAAAAAAAAACAAAATAAAAATGTCTTTGAAAACAACAATATCCGGGGACTACAGCTAGAGTGCTGAGATCCAGCAGGTGCCGAGACAAAGGTGGCCAGACGTAGGAGACTCGGGAGTCAAAATCTGAGATAGCCCTGCACCATAGCCACCACTAAGCTGAAAAGTGCGTATCTTGGAACTAATATACATGTATTTGTGTTTATTATAGCCTTCGAGTTATCAAGCAACATCGCTAAGTTCAGCTGCTCGTGTGGCCGTACAGTTTGATCCATAGTTTACGCTTTTCAACATCAGTTTTCGGCTTTGGACATGCTAAAAATGACGGGATATTATTCTGGAGCAGCATAACGGCTGTCGGTGCTACATACGCTATATCAATAGCGTTTCTCCATTCTTAGCGGACAATTTCTTGAGCTATAGACTAAAGTAAGTTTTACTCGACTGTGTGTGGTTTGTCGGGTTAAATGGCGGCTTGGAAACGCAGACGAAGGTGTGCCAAGAATGCTGCGTTCTGATTGGTCAGTTAAGTCGTCCGTCATAATCCTAGCGATAGGGAGAATTCTCGCGGTTTCGCTGCTGTACAAGTGGTGATTGAATTGCGCATGCGTCGCTTTCTGCATCTAAACAGCTCGTAAAAGACGGAAATGTTACCAAAATACGTCGTCACGCTAACCCTTATTATTGCTATTTTCCTTGGTGCAAGTCTTCGACAGTTAGTCAAAATTCCCAAAAGACCTAAGGTGACTACATTCGTGGAGAATTGTGGTCAAAAGGGTCAACCAACCGACAAAAAGTGTGTGGATGCCGAAGCCCCTTGTGGGCTCTTTGCATTTCCATTAGGGGTCTACATACTGAAACGTTACCTGGTAAGTCATTAGCAACCACTTTCTATCGACATCGTTCGGTGATGTTTTCCCCACCAGTTACCCCACTGAGTATTGAGTGGAACTAATTGTTTCTTTTCGGAAACTCACTCGGGACTCGGATGCCGGCTAGGCTAGCAGCACATATTCACATATTGTCCTGGGTGGGAATGCGCCCAACATAAGGGTTGTATGTGGTACGTGACGCACCGATAATTTTTTATTCCCGATTCTTGTGCATAGCAGATCCTTATCCAGCTAGCTACAATTGAAAACATACCTTTCTTGCATGTGGAACTTTTGTTTATTGACAAGTTAACAGAAAACTTAAAATTGTTCAAAGGCCTTCTTAAGAAAGTTCATGCAAACAAAAGGTATACTTCATTTTGACCGCTGTACATTTCTATAGGTCAACAGGAAAATGACAATTCGCAAGCATATTCGGTAATCGTTTCAGCTTTATAAAGAGTAAGCATAACTGCACTGTATGGGGCTTTTTATAAAAGTGAAGAAATGTTGTGGTTTTAATAATTAGTGACAAACTTGCCTGTTGATGAAATATTTATTCGATCATCAAAGTGTAACATTAACGAGCTTTCTACAGACAATAAGACAATCGATACAGTCACTGAATGTCATTTCCCCATAATTTGTGCCAAGTTGAAAATTTTTTACGATTAGTATAAAGCATTCCTTCTGAAAGGAAAAGTTAATGTCATTCAATGAGAAAGGACAGGTATTTATACCCTATGCCCATGGTCTTCATTTCATTGGGATCTAATTTCAATGGCTTATAGAAGCGCTTGCAAAAAAGGTCCAGTTTCGACACGTGGGACACGTGGCTTTCCTTCATCTAACCTCATTCAGCCTCAATAATATCCAAAATTAGATCCTTGAAGGTCCACACAACAGCATATCGCTTGACTCGTTTTGTGCCCAAAATCTGACCCCGAACTAGAACAGAATGTCATCAGGTCTTCTTTAGCTTCAGTCCCTCATGTTTCTTCCAGGAAAAGAAATAAGCTATTGTCCACACATGCCTCATTGCCTATGGAAGGGTATCCTCACCGACGAGGCTGACTTGTGTAAAAGTCAGATATAGTTCCTCTTCATACACGAAGAATCCACAGTCCCATTGAATTATGGTAACTTAGTAGTGCGGTTCACATTTCTCCAGGGCCACTGACTTTTACATTGTGCCATGTAGCACTGCTGGTGTGTGGAAATGCTGTGGGAAGAGAAAGGAGTAACAAAGCTTGTCTATGTTGCGGCTTGAAGTGGCCTTAAAATGTCACTGAACCTGGAACAAATATTGAAATATGATTAATTAAGTACTCCATATTGGGTCACAAATGCTGCCCCTGTTTTTCGAAAATATGATACGGTGACTGCTCTACAATTTCACACAAGTATTGTATAATACTGCGTCTTTATTTTTCATTCGTAGCCATAACAATCCCTTAAACGCATCACTTGTCTGCAAAATATGCAAGCTTTTTGAGACAATTTCAAACCTTTGTTACTCATTTTCAAGCCTTTTTATTTTTGATACTTTCAGCAATGTTAAATTCCGATTACAGAACCATGGGTCTTTGAAGCAAACTTCTAGGCTAAGGCTGAGGAAACTGTATCTCAGACTTTTTATTTTTCTTCTACTACTAAGACTTGGGTCATTTAAAAAATGATCGATAATCTTTCTGTTGTTTAAGAGTAATTGCAAATCATAAGGCAACATCAAAAGTGTATTTTTCAAAAAATGGCAGTTTTTTGAAATTATAAACGACTTGCAACATTTCAGCAGGCGCGGATCCCAGATTTTGAGTTGGGGGGGCAGGGCAGAGTATTCGCCAGGATTTTGCCCCACAGACATTCGCACCCCCGTACTGCCAAGGAATCTGGGAGAATTTTTGGGGTGCCTTGGCCCCCTTGCCCCCCATCTAAATCCGCCACTGTTCAGGGCATGAGTTAGGACTATTCAGGCACTGAGAATTCAGAAAATGTAATATATTTTATGGGTTTACAATTGATAGCAAAACAGTTTCATGAAATAAACTTGAAGGGACTTCATGAAGGTTAAGAATTACCTCACCATGCTCTTTCCCCCAAACATGTATTAGGCCTACCTGTTATTTTCACACATTCAGTTGCACGAAATGTTACAACCCCAACCCCCTATGCCAACCCCCGCTAAGGACCTGAATACGTAAATTAACAAAATGTCTTACATACCTTTCTTTAAAAATAGCTCTTCCTTGTCAAACGCTTTGCTCGTTGTCTCCAATAAAGAAAATACGCTTTGACAACAGATCTGCACTGAATGGAAAGATCTTGCTGCTTAGCTGCAGTCAAATGCTTAAAACCAATTTTTTGTCCATTCAGGAACGGTGAAGAAGCGATGCATGTTTCCTCTGCAAGGTACAAGTCTTCAAACCTAAAAACCAAAGGTCAAGTGAAAACAGACATGATAGATTCCATTTCAACGTGCAATAGATTTCCGCAAAACATAGGATAGGGAGTAAACAAATAGTCTAATGGATATTTGTCACGTACCCTTTGCCATTGGGCTTGGATTGTAATCTTAACTCAGTAACCAATAAGTAGTTGACAGCGTAAACATTCAACATTGATTGATTTAACTGCCACTGATAAACATGTCAGAAATCATTCCAAACATTAATACTGCTTTGATGTACGAAAGGATGCCGAGTGCTACGTCAAGTATAGTAATATACATCACAACAAAGATTGACCCGACTGGCGACTGCCGCGAAGTCGACATCGGCGAGTACCTCAATTAACAGGCATGAGTAGAATGAACATGGAATAATCGTTAAAATAATCACAAACCTTAACTTTGTATAAGGGCGTGCTTACTTCTCATAGAAGCACCCTTTTCACGCAATCTCAGATTCAGTTGGCACCGCTGCAAGCCAATTCACCATGTATTTAAAGGGCTCGCGAAATCGAGGCTGCTTGTGTATCACCACTAGTACACGGGCGCCCTCTAGTTAATGTAAATTTTCCGAATAGCCCCATTGTGATTCTTGGATCTAAGTATCAACTCGTTCTCAGGCATGGACAACATCTGAGGCATGTGTCAGGGCTGCGCGGCAACCAATTGCGGTTTTAAATTAAGACTACTGAATGGGACTCTGTGACATTGTGAAGACTTGCAGCCGGGGACAGGGTAGCATTATAATTACATTTAGTTCCGACTGGCCGTGTGCGCGGTTCTGTCAGGTGAGGTTTGCTCAGGCTGCGAAATGGTGCAACCTTGACATGGATTTGATGAATGTAACGTGGCTGATAATTCATCAATATTTTTACTTCATATTCCCTCAAAAGGTTACTAAACCCTGCGATTATTTCCCACAATTCTCGTTCTGTCAACTGCTAATGCATCACTAGCGCCAATCTTCTGTGTTAAAAAGTATACCAAACGAGGTTTTGGCCCATTAACAGATACTAAAACGACTTTCGTATCCAGTTCTCTGAAACAAAAATACATGTAATGCTCTGTAATGGGCTAGACAACCATCAACAGAATTGAGGAAAATTAGAAAACTCCTATAAAAGTCTGCTAAAGGGGGAAGCGTGACTTACGTCTTTAGCGAGTGACATGGCATCTTTGGGAAAACACCACCCATCAAGCACCACAACGTCCTATTCGTGAGATAGTGGGTATGAATTCTTAGATAATTAATTCCTGTTTTTATCTTTGACGCTACTTATGCACCAGCAGGTCCGAGAACGACGATTGGTTAAAATCATCCAAACAGGGCTTAGAATCCTTTTTAAGGAAGGGATCAGTTAAAAATCTATGCAGCCAATGTCACAGTTTGGACATTATGGTCCTTGGTGGGTGTTTTTTCCCACAGTGGCCACGCAATTCACAAAAAGCGTAGGTCACGTTTGCCCGTTTAGCAAACTTTGAAAGGAGTGCAAATTTTTTAGGTTTTGAGAGTTGTCAAGGGTTACAGAGTATCATTTTGTTTCAGAGAACTGGATTGGGAAAGTCATTTTTAAACATTGTCAGTAGGCCAAAACCGGGTTTGGAATCCTTTTAAAAGTGCAAGAACGTACTCATTTTCCGTATTCGTAAGACATGCGGGCAATTTTGTGTGCCCATGAATTCAATAGTGCCCGGGCGTTGTTTTCGGTATAGGTACACCACTCAGCTCATCTAATAACCGTAGTATCGTTTACTTTTGCATAAAAAGGTATAAAGTTAAACCCAAGTTCGAAGTTTTAGATATTTTTGGAGAAGTGAACCTTCAGATTTGTGAGCTGTCCCCATTTCCAGCAATGCATGTACGGATACATGTAAACAATTTCGTCAGGTCATTCTCAAACTAAAAAAATCCTTCTGAGTATGCAATGAGGTGCAATCAATCATTTAAGCACGCCTGATTTGAAAATTTGGTGGAAGGTACATGTAACGTGAGAACATTCTCCTTCTGGACCACATTACATATCCGAATTTGAGTCCAAATATTTACGAGCAGTTTGAACGAGCCCCCCAATTTGGTGAGTTGGGCACGAAGGTCCACCTCAACGAAACAAAATGTCCAAGCAAACGAGACAAAATTCCTCAAAATTTACGGAAACTCGGCGCTAATGCACAATTCCTGGGCCTGAACACAGTGGCCCCATTTTTATTTAGTCCTTGTTGATCTCCTCCAGTAAAAGGTGCGCATATCAAAAAATTCTAGCCCCCCCCTATATTTAGGTTGGGTGTGCGCATGGCTCAGAGTTATCGTTGTGCATACAGACTTCCCTTTTCTGTATGTAGCAGCGTCAACGGCCTTACTGAAAACTCGACAGTTTCGACGTTTGCAAATTATCTACTGTTCCAGAAATTGGAACCACGCTCTGCTTTGCCTGTTTCACAAAGTCGAAGCCAAAACAGAGGAATCCGTAGCGTGCTCGGTAGTACACTAAAAACAAAAGCCAAAAACAAATCAGCATTTGGCTATAGATTCTTCGCAATCAGGCCCCTGGCACTTGGAGTCTGTTTTATGAACTGTGGCTTAAAGTTAAGAATGAAACTTGGTCTTACAGCTATTTTAAGATATATTTAGATCTCCTTTGAACAAAATGCAAATTTTCGAAGAGTATGTACATCACTGCTAGTTACTGAAATATTTTTTCCTAGCAATTATTTTTAGACTTTGATGCACTAAAAACGTTTTCAGCAAATTTTGAAAAGGAATCGTAGCATTTTATTGCTTTAAAATGTTTCCACTACGCATTTTCGTAAAGATTCTGCTTCCGCTTCATTTTGTTAAAAATTTCATGAAACGGATGTTTACGCATACACCCTTATTCGAAACCTACATGTAGGACCAACTAATGCTCTTTTGACATGACATTGATTTTTCTCAATTAAACTAAATTGAATACAGATTTTAGCTTAAATGTTTATTTTACCACACCAAATGCATTTGGTGATTTTTTACTGGCATTGGCTAAAATCGGCATACAAATTCAGTGCGTCAACTATTTTAACTCCCGCCCAAGGTACAGAAGGGAATACCATTTAAGTTTCAGACCATTCAAGTTGACTACGTAAGAGCACAAATAAAAACTCTTAAGCTTGAGTAGTGCAAGTGGCATCGATAGCAAACAATTAAAACTGGCGTGTACGCAAATAGCTGAGCCGCTTACCAATATCATGATGTCAAGTTTAAAAAACGTCGACAATTCCTAATCATTGGAAGATGGCAGGCAGTACTCCTGTTTTTAATGACGGTGAAAAGTACAGTTGCGAGAATTATAGACCGATATCGGTCCTCATTGCAGTGTCCAAAAATCTTGAAAGTTGTGTCAAAAAGCAGCTTCATTAGTTCCTGCAGGAAAATTCCCTTCTATCGACAGCACAGTCTGGTTTCCGCCCCACACATTCTACTTTGGCTACACGCTACTGAGTTTACCTTTACCAATATCGATCAGGGGAGGCTTACAGGTGCTATTTTGTTGACTTTAAGAAAGCCTTTGAGATTGTGGATCATGGTAACCTATTAAAGAAACTAGACTCCTATGGGGGTAACGAGCTTCTTTGATTTAAAAACTACTTTTACGACCTAAACAGGCTACCAAGTACGGTGGTATTATTTCTGACTACTCTGGACCCCCTATTGTTCACGATTTTTGTTAACAATCTCCCTACTGTCTTCCACAACAGTGTACCAGTTTTATGTGCTGACGACATCGCAATTATGTCCACAGCTGTATCAGGGACTGAACTTGAAACTTCTCTCAACGATGAACTAGCCCTTATCCATGACTGGGTGGTTCAAAATAAACTCACTCTGAACGTTAGTAATACCAAATCTATGCTGTAGGGAACCCAAGAGAAATTAAAACAACAGAAACTGTCTCTTTCTACCAACGGATCTTCTGTCGAGAGTGTCTACAAGTTTCAGTATTGGGCATTATTTTAGACCCCAACATTAAATTTAATATGCACACAGATCACATCACATCACAAAGAAATCATCAAAGAAAACCGGCTTTCTTAAATGTCTAGGTAAATTGCAAGTACAATGAAGGTCCTGCAAAAACAACGCTGTTGGTTCGAGACAGTGCCCCGTCGCAACTCCCGAGAATTACATTTTGAAGCAAGAAGCTTCGCCAGCTGTGGCTTCTGCAGTGACTTCATCTACTCTCACCCGTGCCACCGGTAACCAGCAGTGATTCGCCGTGTGCTGCTGCTGTCTCCAGCCCAAAGCTGTAAGCATCCCTGCAGCGATGTTGAGTAATGGGAATGAATACCGGCCCAGGTCGACACCCAGCGAGGAGGATAGTTCGTCGTCTAGTGAATTGACCGATAAGCCAATTAATCATTAATAACTTTATTGCAGACTTGATTAAAGTATTGGAGCTAATTAGAAGGTGCCAGGTGTGTGGCGAGGGAGTCACACAACAGGATATAAGCGCTCACCATCCAGTGGGAACAGCATACTGAAGTAATAAGTGTGCTGTTTGTGAAATGTTCAATGACTCATATACACGGTTAGAGCATTCACTGATGGGTAACTGATCTCAGTCAGCATACATCGGACCCAAATCATTTTGAAGAGCCTCAATTCGAGTGTGCAGTTTTTGTTCTAATGCTACTAGTAGTACTGATTCACGCTGACCCGGACTAGTTACACTATGTTAGTGTTTTAACATGTAGTTAAAACTGGTCAGGCCCTTTCATTCTAACGTCGACATGGCGATGTTCTGGGGAGTTGCAGTCAGTAGGGAGGGTTAACTTCGGTCTTGAATCGAAGTTAACTGTGCCAGTTGACTTCACAGTAGACAAGCGGAGCATCGATGCTGTGGTGCACGGTAGTATGAATGATCCACTTCGGTTACATCGAAGAAGTTATTGTCAGGGGCCAGTGCTATCATCGACAATTGCAGGGTAATGTCGTCGCTAAAAGCTGCTCATATTTTGCTCGAGTAGTCACTAATCGAATTAGAAATAGTTTTTTGTGTCCATTAGCACATGTCAATGTTCCCAAATTATCACATTAAAAATCCTGGTGTACAAGTGTTGCATCTGCACTACGTTGCGATTACTTCGATGACAACATCGTCAGCTACAGTTTACTTAGACATCCAAAGCCGGTAAAAACAGTTCGATTAACTTTCCAGTTCATGTCGACACTCTGCTCATACCGAAATTAAGTACAAAAGGGCTTTTAGACTGATTTCAACTAGCAGAACAATGTGACAGGTGGTGTAAAGAATTGTGGCGGGAGAGGGTGTTAGGGACTTCACCTGGCCACGCCAATAGCTTTATTAGAAAGCTCATATCAGTGTTGGTCGTACTGAGTACA
>NMRA01000050.1:105787-153502 GCA_002633005.1 Phoronis australis | reverse complement strand
CCCCCCCCCCTTAAATCCTCCAATGTGCTCCTGCTAGTACAATATACAAGTAGAGTATAGTCCCTGGTGATAGACTATGATTTTCTTATGGCAATGAAAAACCAGGAATAGTTTTGCAATTCAAGTCCAAAGTCTGAAAACTGCCGGCAGGTAGAAATTCAACTCACGACCATCGAGTGACCAACACTGAACAGGGTCTATCCAACCACAATAACGTTACACTGTTTTTCAGTCACAGCATTGATAGGCCTAGGGCTAGGGCTAGCCTTGGTACAAATCAGTATACTAAATATACTACCCTGGCTGTGTGAATTTCGGGCTCTATTGAAGAAAAACACACAGTGGTACCTAGCTGTATTTTGATACCGCTAGCTGGCTGGCTAGGGTACCACTGCAGACTCGACTCGATCACGATTACTATCGAATTCAGTACGTAATTTTCCCACAAGTAATGGTTTCATCTAATCCTAAGAGTAATAGTTAGACTGTTCAGCTCATACAGGGAGCAACATCGTCATCAAAATGTTCAAGAAACGAATAAATTACCTGGTTAAGGCGAACTTCTCTTCTTCGAAGCAGTACCGGAAACAGCTGACTGTGTCGAGTTGCCGAAAGGTCAAACCGCACAGCATTATGGGCAACATTCGTTTGTTTTGATCACGCAGATTTTAAGAAAATAAAAAATAAAGGAAAAAATATGTGCAGGCAGCAGATAGACCCCATACTTACGAAAAGTTCTAATTAAGTGTCAGGGAGTATGTTTCAATGGTTTTATGCAGATTCACGATGTTTTTAAAACGTCTACAAACGGATCATATGACTTTAAAGCATAGTAGACAGCACGCGATGTATCAATGCTCTGATTGGTCAAAGGTGGAAGATGACGTCATGCAGCATATACTGAGGGGCCTATCGCGAATGGCCCAGTTTATGAATTGCTGGTAATGCCTCACTGCTCAGTCACACCAGTGTAAACTGTTTTTACCTGCGGATTGCACCTGCATGTTTTCTTCTGACGATAACGACGAGTTGGTATCACTTTGTGTTGCTTCGAGCTCAAACAGGTATCCCTGGCGACCCAACATTTCACACTAAAATTTCTTATTCTGACAATGAAGAACGCCACTTGACTGCACGCAAAAATAGCTAAGGACGACTACGCCACGAAAAGCAGCGCTCTGAGCGGGTGATTATGGAAGTATTTGAACCAATTTTTTGAGTTTCGTTAAAAAATATGTTGTACTTTTTGCTGTTGAGTTATTAGTGAAATTAATCTACAACTCATAGAAAACTATGCAAAATGTATTCAGAATAAAACACCGTTCCATTTTAATAGACCAAATACAATAAAATTGAGTATAAAATATGATAATACTTTAGCTCTTGATTACCAATACAATACATTTTCACGTTGGTTTTATAGACAAGTATGCAGGAACTGGCAAACCTACACTCGCGTCGTGCACGTGTTTACATGTGTACTCTTCTCCGCGACGTCAAAATTAACGGAAGTGTTTTCTGTAGCTACACTTTCAGCACGCGAATAGTCCGTTTCATCGAAAGTCAGCTCCTCTGCGTCTGGAGAGTGTTTGCTGTTACAAAATCCCTCAAATGGTGGGCAGAAGGGAACAAAGCGCAGTAACTTGCAACGTCGCAGGACAGACCTCCCTGAAAACGGAATGCATTTAAAAACATTGCTAGAACACTGAATGGTCATTGTGATTGATTGTCACAACAACAATGATACTCAAATTATTTCAGATAATGTACATATACAAACATGTATACATATACATACATGCATACATGTACATTTACACAGACACAGACACAGACACAATTCACGAGTTTCTAAGTGCTGAACTTCACAATACCCCTAATTATCGGACGTTTATTTTTGAAACCCAAACTCCGGTTATGACTATAAATCAGTTATGCTATCCCTGCATGGTACATGTAGATTATATGAAAACACGGTAGAGAAAACATGCAATATGTTCAAAACATAAATAGAATTTCAACAGTTTTCACCATCATAATCAGGTAACATAAAATCCCAAAGGCATCTTTATAACAATAATAGCTTAAAGTTGGTATAAGCCTGCGCTCGGTTAGAAAGGATGAACTTTGATCAAGTCCACATCGTTTTCGTGATCATACTTGTCTCAACTTGTCCTTTATACCCAAGCACGGTGGAAACTGACACTTCGGTATTTTTTGAGTCATGTTCGGCGTAGAAAACGGCCCGAAGGCTTAAACCAGATTGCAGACACTTGTCTTAAGTAATAACAATCAGTTCATCCCAATTCAAGGTACAATTTCGAATGTGAGTTAGGAATAGCCCGGTAACCGATTCGGGAAGTCAGTCATCAAAAACAGTACTAGCTGACTTTTGAAGTACATTGCGGGACCGTTGTCGGTTAGTAAATATTCCTTGCCATTGCAGAGAATTTGGCAACGAGTAAACAATGTGACGGAAAATAACACTTGTCATTTTAGCGCATTCGAGTTGAAGTCAGGGGTCCACTGGAAAACGAGTACTAGAAAATTTTGATTTAAGGTCGAGCCTCAAAAAGCATGGAATAAACACACACAAGTTTATTAAAAAACCGTTTTCCAGAAAGTTTAACCACGCACGCACCACTTTGTCACCCTGGAGTTAAATCCCACAACCTATTAAAGCGCATATCGGGTTACACGTCCAAAAGCCATTTGTAGTGAAACCGGATGTTCACGAGCCAGAAACTATACCACAATGCATTTGGGAAAAAACAGCACTGCCATAAATAGAATCATCAAATTCTAAAACGATAAGTGGCTCAATTGAAAATATTTTTTGTCAGACGGTGTATTACAGCACGTTTAAACTTTTTGTAGTAAAACAATTAACTGCCCATACATAAATTGTGTATTTTAGTCACAGTGATTGGTTTATAGGATTCAGGACTCACCAAAAGGCATGTCGTAAATCTCAAGTCTCCTCTGGTGTTCCTGGAGTTCAGCTCTTGACATACCGTCCATAATGTTTCGCCATTGTGCAATACCGCGTTCTTCGTCAGTCCCTGTAGCGAAGAGAACAGTAAAACTAAGAATACATTGGCCGATTTTCTTTGATCTGCGTAACGCTTATGATATTATTTGCGCATATTTTCAATAACTGTCGATATGGCTAATGGGAAACAACGAAGCTTAAATGGGTACGCACACATGCAATATCAAACATTCATCTTAGACGTAGCATCACTAGTAACGTCCTGAGTGTCTGTAGGAGCCCAGCACTAATCGTTGAAAATTGGAAGGTGTCTTTCTCTCGTCGCTAAAATTTCTTCAGCTTTATTGCACCGACACTAATGAGATTTGACCAAAAAGAACAGTGCGCCAAATAATAATAATAGGGTCGGACCTGTACTTATTATACAAGGGGAAACAAAATAGAAGTGCCAAAGGAATAGCAGCATTTAAAGGGTGGTCAAACAGCAGGGCAGTGTGATAGGTGGATAGGTGGCGTTGTCGCAGTATTGCCAGGCTTGAAGTTTGTCTCTCGATAGTATTGTGGTTTGAGCAACTGAAAGCTGTTTTATGCATTTGAATAGTTATCAAGCCAGAAAGTCTTTGTTTTGTGGTGGTGCTGTTTGGTGAGTGAAGTCCCGTACGTGTGTCTATTCTGTCGTACTATCACTACTGAAACAGTCGTCGGACATAATATTTTCGACCTACATCGATTGTGCAAATACTGTTAAGTAAATGATCTCTCACCGTGCCTCCTAATAACAATCCACAATGTAGTAGCAGGCCACTATCTCAATCGGACCCGTCTTCCGCTGACATTTCAAACAGGGAACTATTGAAACTTTTGAATGATAAATTTGAGAACTTGAAATCACATGTGAACTAGAGGATCTGCGACAAGACTACTACGTTAAACAAGAGGAAAATTATCGTTTACGAGTCCAAGTTAGACGACCTAGAGAATCGATGAAGACGCAACAACTTGATCTTTCATGGCATAGTGAAAGAGAATAATGAATCGTGTGAAGTGCAAAGTTACCGTCTTTTTGAAGGACTGTCTGGATGATGGTGTCATAGTCGAAAGAGCTCACAGAATGGGTCGAAAAACTGCAAACAAAGACCGCCCGATCATTGCAAAAATGAGGTCTAAAGATAAAGACCGGGTTCTACAGAATAAGAACAGCAATGGCACTGTTATCTTTGTCACTCAGGACTTCTCCGCACCGGAGAGAAAAAGGCAAGACGGCGTCTGTATGAATTCTCACGTGGTAAGAACTGGACAAATGCAAAGATCAGGTACGGAAAATTAATATACCAAGGTCGTGTTTATGTGTACAATGACGATTCAGACGAGATGATGGTGCGCAAGTCAATGGTGATGGTTTCTGGACAACCCCCGGAAACTGGTGTTTACCTACCCCAAGTGAATGGCGCAGCAGGTTACTAGTTGTCAGGCCATGGCCCTGCACTTTCATTGGTTTCTTGGAATGCAAGAAAATAAAATTGTTAGGGACGAAGTTCAAACATATTTATCTATTTAGGATATCTTTTGCACCTGTGAAACATGGGCAAAACGCTCAGATCAATTTGAGTTGTCTTCTTATGACTCGTATTATAATCTTTATTGAAAAAGAAAAAAGAAAAGGTAAATAATCTGGAGGCATTAGTGTTTTCATTAGACAGTCAATTTCCAAATATTTCAATCGCGTAGATTCTAAGTTTCCCTTTGGCATTTGTTTGAAATGTGAGACTTTGCGTTATCCAGTGTGTTTTGATGTTTTTGTTTCTTTACCCTCAGAGTGTTCAGGTTTCTATCATGTTGATGATACAGTTACACCTGAGAACAGCGGTTCTTATTGTTGCGTAGATTACAAACTTGACTGGTCGTTTCACTGATTGTTCATTGGCTATTGTGGGCGATCTCAATGCCAGAACACGGAATCTGGTAGAATTCATTTTAGATGATAGCCCGAAATATTTGCCATGGCAGGACTGGTATGAAGCGGTTACTTTTAGTTTGCCTAGGAATTTTAAGTACGAAGTTGTAAACAATTTTGTTAAAAGTCTTATAGAGGTGTGTCACGAACTTTGTATTTATATTGTCAACAGTCGCTTCCCCTGTGATACTAGTTGTGACTTTACTTGTCTGACAGGAGGCGGACGTGTATTATTATTCACACAAGTAGTTAGTTTAGTGGAGAATTTTGTTGTTGATGAATGGGATGAGTCAAATCATCTGCCAGCTACTTGAAAGTTTAGGTGTTGTAGGTCAGAGGTCAGTATTCCTATGGTTCAATTATGACACCCGCATAGCCGGATTCAGTGGGAGAGCTCTAATGCGCAGGCATTCTCTAGGGCTTTTCAACTGGTGCTGAGAATTTGTGCGGCGTCCATGGATAGTTCGGTGGCTAGTGGCAATCTAGATAATGCGGTCAGATCCATTACAGATTTGTTGTGGCAGTCTGCCGTATCAACCGTGAAAACTTATACATCTACTAATAGTGAAACTAAAGTACATGGTGACTGCGAAAAAGCAGCCACCCTGGCGGGAGGATGAACTGGCATGGTTTTTAAAACTGTTCCGTAAAAACACTTCTGTTTTTACCTGAAAGCGTATAAAGTAAAAAAGAAAGCTTTCTGTGATTCAGAAAGAGAAAGCATATGAATCCCGACTTATTGAAGTCATTAAACGTTCCGAAAATAATCCTAAGGAGTTCTGGAAATTAATTAAATCCAATATGCGGACATCCCCTGTCTCTTCTTCCACAATTAGTGCGCAGAAATGGCGCGACTATTTCAAGGATTTATTGAAACAAAATGTTTCTATGGACGAGTCTTTCAGTAAACTGGCCTCGCAGGATATGATTGAACACAATAGATCTTGTGAAAAGAGTACTAACAATTACCCATTTCAGTTTAATACTGATTTTTGAGACCATTGAGCAATTGCCTAATGGCAAGGCTGGAGGTAATGGTGGCGTGGTTTTTGAAAGTAATGCTGAAGTGCACTGAGTTCACGATAGTGCCAATTTTGCATAAGTTATTTAATGCAATTTTGGGGTCTGTATATTATCCCCAGACTTGGTGTGACGCAATGCTTACTCCAGTGTATAAATAAGGTAATATCAATGACGATTACTATATAGGTACATGTAATTATTTCCCTGTCTGCTTTTAGGAAACTTTCTACCAAACATTTTAATAATCTTCTTCATTGGTGGACTGAAAATAATGATAAACTTTATTAATCACAAGCTGGCTTTAGAAAGGGCTACTCTACGATTGATCAACTGAGAGCGAAAAGTAATATTAGTAGCACATATCTCATAGAACAAGTGCCAAGAGTCAACTCCCTGCTGTACCCAGATGACATGGTGTCATGCTGCCATCAACTTACTTAATTTATTTAATGCAATTTTGGGGTCTGTATATTATCCCCAGACTTGGTGTGACGCAATGCTTACTCCAGTGTATAAATAAGGTAATATCAATGACGATTACTATATAGGTACATGTAATTATTTCCCTGTTTGCTTTTAGGAAACTTTCTACCAAACATTTTAATAATCTTCTTCATTGGTGGACTGAAAATAATGATAAACTTTATTAATCACAAGCTGGCTTTAGAAAGGGCTACTCTACGATTGACCAACTGTTTACACTTCAAGCTACGTGTCACAAGTATTTGAATCGGCAGGGTGGGAGATTTACTGTGTCTTAGTAGATTTCTCGAAGGCATTCGATCGAATGCCTCACAATTTGCTCTTTAATATACTGAAAAACATCATTGTGCATCGTAAAATTTTCAACATACTCTACTCTGTGTATGGTAAATTGGGCCCTTGAGTGAAAACTCAAGATGGTCTTACATAGTTCTTTGATTGAACTGCTGGTAGTCTCTACTGGGATTGTATGGTAAGCTCATTATTATTTTTGTTGTATTTAAATGAATTTCTGGATCAACTGAGAGCGAAAAGTAATATTAGTAGCACATATCTCATAGAACAAGTGCCAAGAGTCAACTCCCTGCTGTACCCAGATGACATGGTGTCATGCTGCCATCAACTTACAACGTATGCTAAATTGTTTGGCAGAATCATGGGGCATCCGAGTAAACTTGAAGAAAACCAAGGTGATCGTTTTCAGAAAGGGCGGTCCCCTTAAACGATATGAGAAATGGTTCTACAATGGAACTTTGGTCGATGTTGTGTCTCATTACAAATACCTTGGACTGTATATTAACCCAAAAGTTTTGTGGACCAAAGTCATTAATAGATTATTAAAACCTTATCTAACCAAGCAAATAAAGCAGTAATTTGTGAATCGAAGCGAAGATGTCGTGATCTACCTTCGTCAAAATTAGTCTTTAACCTGTTCGATAAAATAGTTTACCCATATTTGTGTTTTGGCCCTGAGATGCAAGGCTTTATGGAATATGAACAATTGGAAAATGTACACATCGAGTTTTGTAAACGCATTTTAGTACTGAGTATGCAGTTGTTGTTCTAACTCGGCAGTTATGGGAGAATGTGGTCGATTCCCCTTGATTACTAAATATTTTGTGTCCTGTGTAAAACATTGGTTCAAAATACTCGGGATGCCTAGTAATGGGGTCAAGGCAGCATATGATAGGCTTTTTCACTCAGACCTAATCAGAAGATCTTCAGTAGTATATTAAGAGGTTTAGGATGCCTATTTGGGAGGGTCCCGAGTCAAATGTCATAAATCCGAGAGGAAGGTCAAAGGTCACATGGGATGGATGCAATCGAAAGGGACATCATCTGCCTACAGGACGGATGCGTCAAGGACGTTACACCTCATGACGTAACAGGTTTAATTAGACCCGTTAGATAGGCATCTCGGTGCTTTCGTGGCACGTTTGGGAGAGTCCTCGCAACGGATTCAGAGCCTTAACAAAAGAGGGATTACGTTGCTGAATAAGAACAAAAGGTACCTTATTTCGTGTGCGCCAAGTGTCGTCGTTGTATATTGTTCTCATTGATCAAGAACAAATGTCGCGTATATTCCGCTACAAGGGGGTAACCACCCAACTCGACAACAGATGTCGCGTAAAGTCTAACCCAGGTACTGAGGGTACTAAACGAATAATATTAATAATAAGATGTGACCACCTAAATAGAACATAAAACTAATATTGTTTAAACGTGTATTAATGACAAAGTAAATAAAAATATAATACAAAAATCACCAACCTTCAGACACCATTATCCGTAAACGTAGTCAATTATTAGTAGCAAATTATTTAATGTCCTGAATTAAATGTTCAAAGGTCCAGTGGTGACGCCGTCGTCGAACACTTGTCTTTTGGGATAAAAGTAGGTGCCAACGCGCACCTCTCTTGCAGGTAGGTATACATAGTGTTGGAAATAGTGTGGTCAACTAAGAGAGAAAAGAAACTCTTCATGTATATTACGTGTAGCCTACAGAAGTTAGTTGACAAAAGGTGATGAAAGCAAAATATTACGTGAAGATCTCGCACAAAGAACCGTCTGCGCTTTGATAAATCTTACATAATCATCACGTAACTTCAAGTCTGGGTTGACACAAGCCCTAGTCCAAACAACTGGTCATACACGCGTCGCAAATAAAATTATCGTCTATATATTATTAGGTGATACGTAACGTGACCTTTGTCCCGGGACCCTCCCAAATAGGCGTCCTAAACCTCTTACTATACTACTACTATCTTCTTATAATTGGGCAAGTCTTGTAAGGAAACTTCTGTCTGCATGTGCTTTTAAGATGTATGGATTAATCAGGGTGTGGTGAACCAAGCGTATTTCTAAGTTTTTCCCTGCGTGTGAGTGACTGTTATTTGCAAGGGTGTCAATCTAATATCGAATGTAGCACAAAACTGCCTTCTATTTGAGGTTTAAAACAATTTATTGTCTAGAGAATTATTTGGAAATTGTTGGTATTCCACGTGTTTTTATCCTGTCTCTTATGCTCAAATCATTCGTTACTAGTGGAAAGAGGTCGCCGCACAAATATTCCCTATGAAAATAGGTTGCGTGAGTTATGTAATTCGGGATGTGTGGAGGACGACCACCTTGTGTTAGTTTGCAGTGAGTCATTCTCCCACAACATCTAAATGCGAGTCTCTTATGAGAACTCCGGATAGCCTGCTTCTAAAATTCGTCCACCAACTGTGTTACACATGTTATACTTTGAGTCCATGACCACATGCATACATGTACATTTCAATAAAGATTATTACCATGTAATCTAATCTTTGAGAGGATCCAGGTACCAAATTTCATAAATATCAATCAAAGGGCTCCGTAGATCATTCGAGGTAAGAATTTATCACTAGAATAAAAGAAATCTTTCGAATTACTCTTAACTGAAATTGACGCAGGTCGTGGAGTATCCTCTCAAGGAGGATGCCGTTCGATAATCCCCTTTTAACTACTAGCAGCCAAGGAACGCACCCAACCTGACAAAAGCTAAACGCTAACTATTATCATGGACCCTTCATTATCTCGTTTGTCTTCTCCGCTTTTTGTCATAGTTGCGTTCTGAACTAGTGTTTAGTTATCTGTCATTACAGAAAGGATCACGAGTAGTTTCGTACCCTGCTTTAACTTGGTTGTCGAACTGCCAGCGGCTTTGTAACTCGTGGCTTCCACAGGCGTCGATTCACAGATCTAAATGTAAGACAAATTCATTACCCGAAGTACCCTTTAATAAGTGGACTTTACTTTCGTTGTGCCCGAATAGTGACTGTGTTTACTGGTCACTGGTACCGCAGCAGATATGAAATATGTACCATCACATCAATTTGTCACTGACTCGCCGGCGAAAAATGGTGAAATCGTTATCTCCTCTCTGTGATCCCGCCTACCCGAACGAGTACCAACTTTATGAGCCGACGTCAAAATGTCAGTCAGCTTTTATGGTTAGGTGTGTCGCAGTGCACTCGACCCGTCTCGCACCATCACCTATAGTCTCAAGTGAATTGCATCATTAAGTATCGTCCTGCTTGCATGCCAACTCGTCCTAGGTGAAAACTTTCCCGACCCTCCTCATTGGAACGTTATCTTTCTGACTTCCGTGCAGGAAACGCTTGACATTTGCCTCACTATACCAGAATGGTTTCGCTGTGTCACGTATCTTTGTGTGTTTTGTCTTAAACCCAGCACAATTTCCTTCGCACCAACTTTGGGTTTAATATACCATGTGCTCATAAGAGGTCTCTGATTTACCCTCTTCCGCTTTTCGAAATAGTTGCATTCTTTACTCGCGTTATTCAACGAAAGTTCGAGAGAAGTTCGAGTTGTTGCTTGAAGTTAGTTATCGATGATCTTTCTACCGGTTTCCCAGCTAGAAGCTGCGCTCTCATGTTTTTTGAAGTTGACAAATTTTGCAAAAATTCTTTTACATGAATTATTTATACAAATCATTTGTGTCCCAAAGAAGATAAAAATTCACATCAAAGTATGCCGCCGTGTTGAAAATTCCAGCTATGAAATTTTTCTTCATCCACAACAAAACTACTGGTCCCCGTGAACAGACAGTTGACTGGTTTCTTTCGTCTCCATAGCATCTCCTTTCCTCTATTCAACAATAGGACTACCAGAAATTCATCAGACACCATGTAGGCCTACATGTATATGAGGTAGCATAAACTTTAAATTGCGGGTTGATGTCATTAAATGGTCTGGGAATGACAAAAAGTATTTTGTTCGGATAGCAGAGTAATGCAGATGTATAAGTGCGATTACATTTGATGTTTCGTGAATATGCGCAGGCGCGCTATATTACTCACCGGGCATAGTGTTGTCTAGAACAAATCCAATAACTCCTCCAACAAACATGCTTGTACTTAATAAAACTTTGATGATTTGGTCCACAATATTGCTTCCTGTAAGTAAATTCAACAGAACCGAAAGAAGTGTAACAAAATAAATGTGCAAACGTTTGACAGTGTCATTTGCAACACTCCAAACGACAGAAGTTACGACGTTACTATTGTGTTTGAGCACACTTGCATTTCTTCACTTCTTTGTCTTTTCAAAAGCCTCTAAGGAGAAAATTGCCAGACATTTGTGTTCACAGTACAAATTGCAATCTTACACATATATATACAGTGTGTACAGTGGTTTTCAAAATTAACAACACCTGGACACAGTCTAGTGCAGGCTTGGCGATACTGTAAAATAAGGATAATCTTCTAGACAGAAGTATTTGGTAGTTTATTCGAGGAGTTACCCCAATAAAATAACATTTTTTTTCATATTTTTATCGGAGTTTAATGTGACGTTGCTTTGCCTGGCTGCAACTTGTATATTTATGAATGACTTAGTTTTCACGATTCCAAACGTGTGTGACGCAACACCTGCCAATATTTTGTCTATATTGAAGAGAAAAGGATATTTAGTCTCGTCTCGTTGTGTTTGCCGAATTTTTGTACTCGAAATGAGCTCGAAATTATTTTTGGCAATTCCTCTGCGAACTGGTTATGAGACTGTGTTCGAATACATTTTAGTTTAATACGCATGAGTTTGTAGTCCAAATATTGCACTTGAAGGCCCTTATGTGTGTGCTACAAACTTGAGTAAAAACTCAAAATTTCGAATCAGAATTAATATTGGGTTTATCAATGGCCAACTAGGACTAATAAATTATCTACATAAGTCATTTTGTACTTCAGCATAGAATAATAAACTCTTATAACACAATTTTAGTCTCCAATGGCAGATACAACCGTGTAATAACCCATAAAGTTATCTCACTAGTTTGATAACAATTTGGCGGGAAACCGAGGCCGGTTTGGAACCCGGGCCTCAGGAGTTTCAAGTCGCCGACTTCACCACTACACCACTCAGCGGCTGACGTCATCGAACGTGAAAATAGAATACTTAAATGAGCACGCGCAAGTTCAATCGCATGTTCAGCAAAGGGCATTGCAACGACATTTATAGCTATGGAAAATAAGACCCATAATTTCCATAAAGACGGTATTTTAAATGAGTGAAATTTTTCTCTCGTGTTCTCTCACTTGTAAATCACCGATCTCCAATTTGAATGCAGGTGTAGTGTTGTCGGGATCCTTTGACTTGAGCATTACACTCAGTTACTAGTGGTAACCTACTTTAGCAGACAATATGTTCCCGGTCGAAGCTTAGCGTGATAAAATGTGTAGTAAGAGATAATAGTTGCTAAACCTAAATTTATAGATTCACTTCATTTCTATTTTGTTTAAATTTGCCATTGGTTTTGAGTATAATCATTATTTGACAAAAAAAGCTCGGCTTTTCTTAAAAGGTCACGACCTCCAACCCCGAGCCTCTGATATAGAAAGTAGTTATAAAGCCGAGGCGAGTCGAGAAAGTTAGATCGCTTTATTGCAATGTTTCTCGTTCAGTATGTGGTATAAATAGATTATTACATGTTCTCAGTCATTATACCCCTTACCTAGAGCCCTCATTTTGGCTTTTGGAGAATTATCACACTCGGGGCTAACGCCCCTCGGGCGAAAATTCTCCAAAATCCTCTCGGGCTCTAGATAACCGGGAATAACGACTTCGCCATGTAATAATCTATATTTATCTTGAGTTCGCAAACAAATAGAATAGAAAATGCAAACATAATTTCAAGTTCCATTTCGAGATAAAAGATTAGAGACTAGGCCCTGTTTATTTTGAAAACTACTGAAAGACAGGATGCCTAATGACAGGTGTATCAGAAACCTTCCGTAAGGCAGTGATCGAAGATGGAACATGACGACTTACTACAATCAATTAAGAACGTTATGTAGGTGGAGCGGGCACATTGTAACTTTCATATAAACCACAAACCTCCCAAACAACGTTTTCTTACCCGTGTTGATCGCACCATCGTTTTGGGGATTCGAAATCCATTGTGGCAAAGCAATCCCGAAGAATATGGAAAACCCAAGAATAAAGAGATTTCTGGAGGAATTCAAATCCACAAACTGAAGATTTGACAACCCCACGGACGTAACCATACCTGAAAGTGTGAATAATTATTGTCATAAATTAAAATGATACAGTTGCGTAATAATAGAATTGCTAGATTAGAGAGGTGTCTATTCACTGGAATTACAAAATGCATGTAGCTAAAACGAACATACACTAATCAGAAATTTCGGCAGAACCGTCCACAGTCACCATATGAACTACAGAACGCTGAAGTTAAGTCCGATTCGCCGTTGCCCCTATGTCAGACAACACATTGACATTGGCCAGAATGCATGCTTGGAGGTTTGCCCAGTTGTCTTGCGCCATGCTTAGTGTCCGAGGCAAAAAGATCTAAGGGGACATCATTGCTTTTACTGCCGAAAACGCATTGTTGGGATTATGTTGAACGCGATATGACTTTAATCATCCATCGAGCTATAAAACAGTATAATCCGTTGCGTTTTTGATTTTTAGAGCAAATTGCCAATTCCTGACGTTGTCTACCGGACGTAAATAAAGGCTGGTAATTTTGCCAACTAAGTGCTCTTAAAAGACTGCGCCCTTGCTGCGTGAGATGTTGCTCAGCCAACTACACTGTACGAGTGTTTGTTTGCGACGCGAGAGTTTCGGATTCGGTTCTGAGCTGGGGGTGATTTCGGAAAATGACTATTTCTCGCCCAGAATTTCACTTCATACTCGCGAGCCGCGCGTATCCCTAAATCACGTGAAGACTATGCTACATAATCGAGTCGGATTTTCCTGCATTTCTGTCGCATTGTCCCCGCCTGATGCCACATCCGGGTATTTTAGTCGAAAAAATTTTAAAAAATTGTACATGTATATTATTACACCACCATTCCTATCTAAGACTGGCTGAGACGTGGTAGGATAACTTCCAAGTTTAGTGTAAAATTGACCAACCTGGCCATGGAATATCACTTTTCATTAATGTCGCCCAAACGTTAAATGTTGTAATCTGCGATCTGACCAGCCAGATGCTGTAGAAACCACAAGCTCTCACCAAAAAGCCAGCAGACTACGTACAATGTATTCAGTCAAGGGCACACACGTATAGCGCGAAATTAAAAATATCCACAGCAACTATTATTAACTTACCGAACATGATAACAAACACCCCTCCGATGATTGGATCAGGAATTGTAACAAAGAGAGCTCCGAATTTTCCAATGATTGCCAACAGTATCATAATAATAGCGCCCACTTGTATTACTCTGCGACTGCCAACCTGAAAATTGAGATATTTGCATGAACTCATATGTTCAGTGAATGACTGGCCCGATGCAACGCCTACACGTGCAGCAGCACGAAGATGTCCTATGTAGGACTCCACCAAGTCTACAAATGCACGTTTACATAATGTACATATTTCCTCAGGAAGACAGTTTCGCCGTCGTGGACAAGAATACTCAAAACTCGTCACAGTTAAGTTTTGTTTAGTACATTGTCACTTACTGTTATATTATCTATACTCACAGTATTTCTATAATGTTTTAGACAATAATGAATTAAAGTTTCCGGAGCCCTGGAAGACGGCTTGAATTCAAATTAAATCGAATCGTGAACTTTTAAGTCGGTGGCCAAAGAAGTCTCCACGTTTGTCCTCCCATTTTCTAATAATCCTGAAAATAGTCCTATAATTCCCCGGAAATCTGAAACGCTGTTAATCCAATGGAAATAGCCTTAACGTGAACTCCACCTACTTCGATTGAATTGCAAATCAAAATGTAGAATCAGGTCCCGGGTAATACATGCAGCCGTGAGAGAAAACGATACGACAGTAGGAACAAGGTTTTATTTGATTGGCAACTAGGTGGAATGGTCTGCGACAGAAATTAGACGTGAAAACTAACAGCGTGGCATGGACTAAGTTTTATTGAATTTCCTCTTCAGCGATTAAAAACAATAAGTTACTGAAATTTGCGATCGCTCGTCATTAAGTCATGTAGCATTCTTCATGATGGGTATTTATAAGGCGTCGTCGAACGACCAGTCTACTTTTGCCAAAGTTTTAATTGTAGACAAAAAATAGCGTGGTTGTTGAAAAAACCAGAAAGGCGTGAAAACTAATAAAATATTGTCTAATTTAAGTTTAAAAGAAGTCAAAACCGACCAGAATCTGGGAAGCACAAGAATTAAGCATATTTAACACTCGGTCCGTTTTGGTCCTTGGCGTCTCAATATTCTTTTCAATAACAACAGAACAAATGTCACCGAAGAATATCGAATTCACGGAGAACTGAAAACTGCACCGGTGTTACATGCGTTTAGCAAAGTGGTTGGTCAAAACTCGAAATCCGACCCTACACATGATTACGGCGATTTAACCAATAGGCCATCTGAAGATGATTCACCAAGTGCACTAAAGAAATCACCATTGTTCTTCTAAACTGCCTTACACTCGGCTGTGCAATATATGGAATTCTTCAAAACAATTCTTTGAGTGGTTTTAACAACTAATAGTACAACATTAAAAACAAGCTAAACACTAGTTAACATGTCCGCTTGGTGACGCGAAATATGGGCCAGGCGTAGTCGTTCCATTAATTGACACTTTTTTGTTAATGAAACCGGAAAAGAAACTCCGAAGACGCAGACAAACACACGTTAAGAACTAAATTTGCTACAAGGGGCACAACGGTAGCCAGGTCCTTCAAAGATCCTTTTCATCCGTTGCCAGGTTCATAGGAATGTACTTGCCAATTTTTACTTAGGAGAAACCACACGGCAGGATCGCTGAACGGAATCCGGAAAGAGACGAAGGCAATATATCTGTATAAATATGTGGCATAACATGTTCGACGACACGGCTGTATTTTTGTTGAAAAGCTAGATAAATCATCAAGGAATACCTTGGTAATACCAATCGCCCCAATGTTCTCGCTGTAAGAAGTAGTGCCATTGCCGCTTCCCCAAGCTCCGGCCAACACGCAGCCAATGCCTTCAATACCGATACCTGAGAAATAGAACATTCCTAGTCATCAAAATATAACCTTTGGAAAGGCTTCACTGGAAGACAACATAGTCTGTAAACGAATTGACTGTTGCCAAGATATGAATGTTTCATAGCGCTGTTTTGATCTGTTCACGGTCCCTGGTAAGGGTAACCGAAATAATTACAATCTCTGTTCAACATGTCAATTTCCCCTAGCAGAATGTAGATTTTTGTAAATTAGGTCAAATATTTCGGCTAAATTCATGAGATAATGCAATTATTTAGAAATTGTCGGAATTTGTCAAAGTTAATCTTCGCCATTTTTATTGTGTCTCCATATCCCAGAAACTTGTTGAAGCGGGTGCTCAGCAGCCGGAAACTGAAAACGTTGACCAGAAAAATGCACTGTGTACGATACCACTTATGGGAATTATTCTTGTAAGCAAGAGGTGTTTTGATATCTTATGAAGTGATAACTATCTTGGTGTGACAGGGGACTAAGATTGGCTGCAAGTTACCCGCGTTTTCATCTCCGGTTTTCGCATCGGCGTGAGTAGTTTTTATAAGGACACATGAAGGAGTTAGAAATGGTTCAAACGGAAGAGAACAGAAGGAGACGCATGTCTAAGTGATATAATGCAATCAAGCGTGTTCAGAGCACTGGTATTCTACTCTCCGAACACGATGACGTTCACCTACTGCATGTACTGTGAAACATTACGTGTTTCATTTTAGAACACAGGTGACACTGTGACGGGTCATTGCATTTAGAGTGTGACGTGGAGACAAAACATAAAACACTTGTTTCTAATTCAATAACGATTAAGTACCTTGCTAGAAAAGCAAGATCATTTATTGAAGTCTATCCCCATGGACATCTGTGTCGACTTTTGCAAGTAAGGAAGCAACCTCCCACATGCTCATGGTGGGAAATGTGATCGTCTTTTTAGAAGAAACCTGTAACATGAAGAACCTCTTCTCCAGACTAACTGTGTTTCTAACTTACGTCGTAGTCAAACCTCTAAAATAACGCTGCCAGCATGTCACCAGGATTTGCCGCCCTAGAGAACTTTAGTTGGGCCCCTCTCGCAGCATTCAAGATCCGCAATAGTAGATGTTTTGTGCAAAGGTGAAAAGGCTCCAGATTACCAGCAATCTTTTGCAGTCTTAGCCATCAAGCTATAAAGTTACTTTTTACAACATTGGTTTGACATTTCCACTTGGATAGAGTTATACTTTACCTCGGTTGATTGCGTGCAATGGGGGTGGTGGGGCCCCAGCAAGTCTGGCACATGCGTAGTAATCGCCAACCGATTCAATCATGGAAGCAAGCACTCCAGCTAACATTCCAAACACTCCCGCCACCGATACGGTTGGCAATCCCCATTGGCCCGGGTACGGGAATCGTATCCAACTTGCATCGTTCAGCACTGAAATTCGAGCATCAGTGCGGGCCTTATAACCCCACTGTCCTGCGTCTTTGGGCAGAACGTCTGTTGCAGTTAAAATAGCACATATACCCCACACCAATAAAATTGCAAGTATAATCTGAAAATCATAGACAAAAGACTTTAGTAGGTCGTTATCAAGTAAACAACTCCAATTTTCATCCATGCGAACACGTCTGTCTAGCAATTTGCTTCTACATGTACGTGTTTGGAAACAATCTATTTCGCTAGAAGATAAAAATAAACGCAGTTAGTTAGCCAAATCTTTCCCTCCATCAAGTTAGTAATATTCAATGCTTTACCATTAAATGTCGACGACTAAAATCTTGATGAAAAGCACATAATGTAAAACTTCAAAATCAGTTGAAACAATTACCTCATCTCCATTTCGTAACGCCTTCTTTGTCATAGATATAAAATAACGCATTACATGACGTGGCCAATGTGCTGATATGAGTAAAAATTAATGCACGATATTAGGCTCCCATTGTTGTCGGCACTGCAATTCACTATTCAACACTGGCTAAAATTTATCGCCATTAGAATGCGGAATGATACTTTAGTTTCAAAATAGTGATAGGTGATGCTCTCAATATACGAGCATTGTGGATAAATACTGCTGAATATTAAATGACCACTGTTGTAATTTACGCTTTTGTTGTTCTTTACACTTGATACTAACCGGAAATAGCTTGAAAACTGGGTAGCCCACATTTCTTCCACAAGGTATCTCGATGTTTCTTAAGTATTGAGAGAAAACTGTTATGACAACGATTGTTCTAAAACAAAATATGAGAATAAAATATATAACTTGCAAACTAGGTTTCAGTGTGCTTAAGATGTCAAGACTTCGCCTAGCATTATACGAATTACCACATCTAAATAAAAGTGATGTTATGAGAATTACCTCGAGTTTCCTGAACTGTGATAACAAAAAAAAAAATCGCAGCAAACAAGTGAAAAGCAAAAACAGGCTTTCTTTGGTTATACATAAAGCTTCAAAGAAAAGCAAACAAATTGATCTTAACTTCACTAAACGTGAAAATATCGGGTCCTCTTGAAAACGCGTTTTTTCAACGTTAAATGTTGTTCGCCCGGCCCTTGACAACAACCGAAAAGCGACGTATACAAAAACAGTAGACAGTTTGACATTGTGTTTGCTTGGTGAAGGTGAATACACCCTGAGCACTGAGCAAGACAGTTTGACATTGTGTTTGCTTGGTGAAGGTGAATACACTTTGAGCACTGAGCAAGACAGTTTGACATTGTGTTTGCTTGGTGAAGGTGAATACACCCTGAGCAAGATGCTGATTTTTCTTTTTTCTACATCATTGACGTCACCTTCGTATCGTTGCTAAGGCCATCGGGAATTAATTAACGGCAAACATGTATCTCAAAGATAATCGAGGATTTTCATTTTTAGAAAAAGCCACACAAAAAATATCTGGTTTTCTCTTTAAATGCAAGCTTTAGTACACAAATCTCATAGTAGATCAAAAGCGTTCTCTCCATCATTTCAGCGAGAAATTCTTCGTTGCTTTGGATTATGAGCCATCACCTTTCGACTGGTTTTTTTGCACACTGTCCAAAATCAGGCAGTTTAAAAGAAGGAGGTAGAACGGAAAATTTAAATTTCAAGTCACATAATTTTTGAGGCTTACGTTAAAGCGATATACCATTGCCCTGAGCAGAAGTCTGTCGCTGGCGCGAACAGCGCAAGACCGACAAGAGCAATGGTTGGTGTGATGGCTAGAGGTCCAATGAATCGTAGCAGAAGTCCTATGACACCGCTGAATCCGATAACAACTTGGAACAGGGAGGCAACCATTATTGCCCCTTGAATCTGAAAGTTCTCAAAAGCTCAGAATTTGCAAGAAAACAGATGGCACTACAGTGGTTATGCAAAACACGTGAATAACGTGTGCAAATAATTGCGCAGTGTGTAGCATGCTTTTAATGTGAAAAGTCTTGTTTCAACGTCAGCTTTCGCACAACACTTAAACTGTAACAGAACACGTCACAATAAACTTCACTTATTCAAGTAAAAGTTGTAGGCGGTCAGGTACACGTCGTACCAGACGTACGCTGGCCTCTCAGGTGTGCCCATGTCACAGATTACGTGGAACCTCTTTTAATCTTTATCCATACACAGCTAAAACGGAGCTGAAGAGATAGATTCTTGACTCCTGAGTCCACCAGTGTTCCTAGCTGGATTCGAACCCACGACTTTGTATGAAGAAATGATGCAGTTATCTAGGCCACCGTGCCCCCTAACTCAAACAAGCGCGTTTACCACTAAAATATTTTAGTACCCTTTGCCCACGATTTTCTACGGGGTAGCACCGAAATGTGCCCACTCACCTCTCTAAGCCTAGACTGCCAAACTTCTCTGTGTTCAACTGATCCAGTTACAATTGTGTCGTTGAGAGTTGGTAGCATAGAAGAGCACGAAGACTTTGCTGAAACATCTATTAGACAATTTCAATTCTTATAAACTTTACAAACTGTAATTGGTACATCTAGCATACAATGCAGATGACAAGCGTGAAGAGGTTTGCTGATGGCCGAGGGACGATTTTTTTCAGGATGTTCCTCTCTCAACTCAACAGCACGGACCCTAGTACTAAGAAAAGTAAAAAAGATGGAACATAGTAACTGGATGCCCAAAATGTGGATGCCTTGGCCGCTCCCGACCACTGCCCTCCCGGCCCTCCCACCCCCCTTCTGCACACTTCTAGTAGAGTCACGAATACTTTGTCGATCAGGCGACGCCAGACGTAGAGGGCGGTTAGGCCTAGGGGACGGCTAAGAACGGCCGATGTATGATCTCCCCCACGGGCGGTTAGCCGACTCCTGAAGTGGCTCTGACCTCGGCCAAGTTCATTTGCACCCTATGCGGGTATAGAAAAGTAGAGTACAAAAAATCAAAAGCAAAACTGAAGTAGCAAATCTTTTGTTCCTAAATTGTTTAGTGAGGGCGTCCGATATATGGGTAAATGTATTTCATGCTTTGCACCCACAAACATTATCAGGAATTTTCGGCTTCTCAGTTGTCTGGTTAAAGTCTTCGTCAGCGTGATGTCCTAGCGCTTTGTAACGCTGCACGTAATACAGGGTTGTACAGACGGCTGAGCTTGTAACCACCATGGTTTTTTGTTTCGTATAATGACGCTGTTATTAAATCCAGACCACCTCCCGACTCTCATTATTCATTAAATTGCCTGTCGACTGGGGTACCAGAGTAATCTATTACATAATTTTGCTGAACAGTACGTTCCATGATTGCAGATTTGGTGCAATTCGTTCAAGGATTATATTTTTCAGTGCAGTTCGTCTTTAGATGTCTTCGGGTGGATCAGTTGTTGCCTAATCGTTTTATTTATTTATTTATTATTGTGATATTTAAAATGAGGGTGGCCTCTTCAGTGCTAGCACTGCTTTCCAAGAGGGCCCTGAATCGTTAACACCGGTTTCATGGCAGTCTAGATGTCAAATGCTTCCGGGGGCCTCTGATATGCATTTGACACACAGGGAGGCTCAGAAATTTTCCGCCTGACCTTCTCAGAAGTCCTCGTCGTACATCTCCGATCTTTCGGTGCAACGGATGGTGCGACCCAAACTATCTGTATTGATCTGTGTGAGTCAGTTTTTAAAGAACAGAGAACGTGAGAGAACTTCCCGGCCTGTGTATTCCCGAAATCAAACGGAAATTTTTGAGCCTCCTAAGCCTACTAGTAAAGACCATTCCATAGCATTACTAATCATATGTCATAGGCACATCAGAGGCCTTCACAAACAGTTTTAAGAAATTCGACATCAGGACTGCGAAACCTGTGAATAGTCATTTCAAAGAGCTGAAAGAAAAGAATCCTTAAATGACTTCAATCTGTAACTCATAGACTATGTTGCTCAATAAAATCAAATAATATATTGGTCGGGTACCATCTTAATCGGCAGAGAATTCGGGAAGGCAGTTTAGAATTCACAACAGCGTAATCCCAAGAACAAAGTCGATGGTGCTTAACAGTCTCAGCCCTAAGCAGAAACCATGCATTACGCCAAGATATCAGATATGATAACTGAAAAGTCGGAATGCTGTGGAGCGTGTAGAGAGCATGCGCAAACCCAGAGGGGGGGCTCGTGGGCTCGAACGAGCACCCCTGGGTAAAAGGTCCACCCCAGAGAACCAAAAACTCCGAAAAGGTAAAAAATATACAAAAGTCCGCTGAAAGTACCTAAAGGAAGTATCTAAATTCGGCGAAAGCACAATTTACAGTTGTGAACGTACCCCTTTAATCTTCCTCGGGAATTTTTTGATACCGGCGTTTCGCCCTCGGACGATAATTTCCAAAATCCACCAGGGCTCTAGATTACGGGGGATAACAATTTCACCATGTGGTAATCTATCTCTTCATATAGATATAGATATAGAGGTAGAGATAGATATAGATAGAGAAATATGATGAACAGTAATCGGTATTGACTAACATTAATGCACGCCAAGACAAGAATCATTATAGTCGATGGTGTTGAATTTCACTTGACGAGCTTACGTTTGTTCAGGATGAAAAGGTTACCTTGTTTAATGGCTGCTCCGATCGAGACTTGATTGTCAGTTCAACCAGGAAAACAATACCAAGAGGGGAATTGTAATGTCTTTTAGCGGATTCGTGTGACACTACACCTACCAAGTTAATGACATTTCAAAAGATCTTTGAAAACATAGTTTTGATATAATATCAACTGTTGTCAGTTACCTGTATACATGTAGTATCAGTTTTTCTCAGGTTTAACAGTGTGTGAACAGATTTAAAAACTACCTGTCAAGCTGCAGTTGGATGAGACAACTTTAGGACATTTCTCCATGGAAGACAAAATTGCAAACGTAGGTGCAAAGAATGAGAACGTTCCTCCTTGGACAATCGGTAATCTAGAACATAGTCATCAAATATTCTTTAAGATCCTTTCTAACCAGATTCCAAGATTTGTGGCACTAAAATGCTTCTAATAAATTCGTTAAATTCAACTGCTATAATCACAGACGATTCCAATGTGACAGAGCATAATGCTTTCCAATATAAAAGATGCGTATACATTAAGTTCCATCTTCTTTCTGTGATATATTTTCTGAATAACCAACATGTGGAAGTGACGTTTGCGGTCCAAATCATTCCCCGACAGCTGTGTTTATAAGCACTGACTTTGGACTGTGTTTGACATCGGGTGTATCCTTGTTTACGCCAGCTTGTTAAAAGTTTGACCGCTCATTCTCTTGAGTCTTATTCAGTATGTCGTGAAATTGTAGTGCACTGGAATGCAATTGCGAGCTATCCAAAGGTATATAGGTTGTGGCTCACTGATTTCCTGTGAATGATCCGACAAGCTGGCTCGTTGCTGGTAGGAATGCAGAGTTACCCGTTCACGAAAGGGCTAAACCGGTGCGAAACTATTGTATGTTTGCCAAACATCGTTTAACGTCGGATCACGAAAGGGACATGTACGCAGAGATCATGAAGGTACCTGCTAAATAATTTCTGCAAAAAGATACCAAACCGTCGGTATTTGCCTTCTCTGCTCCGTCGCCAAAATGCTAGGACTGCTTTCATAATGCGAAGCGTTGCAAGCCGCAGCCAGTGTACTGATCCAAGTTGTGTGGACAATCAACGCAGCATCCTAAGGAACCAACACGGTTTCACTATTTTCGTGATTTGAGTTTTTGTGGTCGCGTACACGAGACATTTTTGGACCACTACAAATCAAAACAATGGCTAGACCCCACTCAGCTGCGTCCTTCTACACACCAGAATTGTTTAAGAGTACATGTTGCAGGCAAATAATTCCTGGAGTTTTCGGGGAAAAACGCCCAGTCAACAAATGTCCATAATGAATCGTTAAACACATAAAGCTGGAAGGGAATGATTCGGGCAGTCACTTCGGCTGATGTATGTATGATAAATTAGAAGCCTTAGGAATTGAATTAACATTTATCTAGGATCATCAAAAATTTGAATTTAACTGAAAGTGACACAAAAAATGGTTGCCTTCCCTTTTGAAGTCGACGAGATTAAGATTTTCAAGCAAAACATTTAGCCCAAGCACCCGGTTGTCAAAAACCATGATTCGAACTTTTCGCACAGTTTTGGATAGTTTATGACTGATATGTTCTCGTGTTAGAAGAACTCGACGAAAAACCTAAACAGAAAAAGTTGTATCCTTAGAAACAATTGTGGTTAGTATCTTTAGGACAGTCACATATTTATATATGTTCCAGGTAGGCGACTTGCCTTTGTCGTGTATGCTGTCATGCAATCAGGGAAGTAAATGATAAATGATATACAAGAGACTTGAGTTATATTCTTTTCCCAGGCAAGGGTGTGAATAGAATGGTCGCTTGCAGATGACTCACCTGCAACCAAATGTTGTTTGCAGCAGAGTGACGATGCCAGACACAAGGAATATTGTGGAAATTAGTTCACTCTTGCCAACATTATCTTCGCCCATGCACAGGGCCGGGGCCAGGATTAGCGGAATGGCTAGAGTAGCACCGAACATAGTCAGGTAGTGCTAGAATACAAACATGACTTAATTTTACCTCAGTCGAGAGCAATTGGGAGCAGTAAAACAAGGCGGAATGGCCGAAAAGGGCGCATTTTGGTAAGCTGAAGTTGTTGCGTATCGAGACTACATGAATTATGAACTTTCGAAAATTATCTTCATAGCTTTAGTTACGTTTTACCTATTCCCAGTACACCTGTAGCTACACAGGATCCGTCGAAATTGGCTACTTCGTGTCAAGAACTCACAAGCCACGGCTAATGCGGTTCAAAATCCATCTTGTGAGCGACAAACAATTTACCCTCCCTTAGGAAAGGTTTATGTACGCATTGAGCATGACGGTACCCCAACGTAAACGATATTTCTCTCATTTTCTGGTCTGCTGCTACATGTACCTGCTCAGAATCTCTTTTAGAAAACTGAATCATCGCGAGCTGCAGTCACCAAGACCAACTTGAAGATGTTCAAGAAGGTGTCACCCGTTCGTATGAGCAGTCACCTTTAGGTGTCACTCGTTCGTACTGTGTGTGCAGTCACCTCCATGTCCAAGACGAGCAATCAACACATCTTCACCAAGTTCCAGTACTGTCCCCAGCCCAGAAACCTTAAGCACTGAGCAGCCTCGCGTCTTCCCAGAGCTATATTGTAGTTTCTTCGTAGTAACAACAGCTTTACATTCCACTGAGGTTACCATGTGACAGTATACTAACAGCATTTGCACCAAAACTAGCTAGTAAGTTTTGTTTACCAGTTCTCGGCAGTCTTTGAGTCTCAGTCAATTTGTGGTCGATGACTCTCATCATTTCCCGTCCACTACAGATCAAAAATGGCTAAATCCCAACCACTAGTTTGGATTCTGGATTAGTCTACGGTTGTCAGAGTATAGTTGTCAAAGGCACAAAGTGAGACAAATTTTGTTAAATAGAACTTACGGCCAGCACATGTTCACAATGGATGCACTTGATTGACTTCGCGTGCTCCGCTAGGTCAAACCCTGCTAAGACATCTAATTGGTTCTCAGTGCTGACTTCCCCGCGGTTGGCAGACCAATTAAATGTGTTATCAGATTGGCTCGGCGGAAAAGACTCGGCTGGTCAATTAAATGTACCCAATAGATCGTCTGAGTAACTTGGCAAAAATGACCTGGACAGAGAATGTCACTTCTATCATGATACATGCATAATAAAATAATTTAACTTGTTAAATGCATCGATCTATCGTCATTTTTTGACATTTGTCACTTTATTTTATCTCTAGGTATAGCCTCAGGTGTCTACTTTTGTATTCATACATTTCTCTACTCAACAACTGATTAGTCACTTATATTTCCTTTGTTCAGTTTAACGTGGTCTAGTTCATTCAGCCACCCGCCTCGTCGTCTACAAGACCTACGTTTGTACTTTGCATTTTCCCCACCCTCCATCCCGGGTTTCGGTTCAAAATTTTTTCGCATTATACATTACCTGTTAGGCCCTTTTCAAGTTTTTGTTTGTTATAATTTTTTCTTTGTACATTTTCAATAGGCCCTTCCGGCAGTTCTTAAAATTTTTGTTTTAGTTCATTCATTAAGGCAATTCATTGCACACGCTGGTGGCGTTTTTTCCATGCCCATCTTGCAGAGTCTTCTTTGTTCTCCTACTTACGTCATAATAAATGAGATTATTCTCAATCCTCATCTCGTTTTACTCTCCAACTTGGCTCGTGGCGTACCCCGGGCAAAATGGATTACGATAATTGAGGATAATCTCACGGATAACCAGAAGATCGCATGTTAACCAAAAATGAAGAGGAAATCACATATAAACGTCATTGGTTCATTTAATTGGTCGAGGCAAGTGTATTTTAGCTTACGAAATTTTACTGCTGATTGGATCGACTTTAATGAGGTTCTAACATCGCCAAAGTGTCGCCACAAACAAGTTTTTGGTAGAAATTGGAGTCCAGCGGTCAGATCTTTACACGTTTCTGTGAAAAGAGCCAGAAAATAAAACCATCTTGACTACTTTAAGGTGGTATTGAGATGAAAACGTTCTGGTCTGCTTTAAGTCAGTGGTTGTTTCCAAAAAAACCAAACTTTACTCATCTCACGCCCACAAATGTTTTTTTACTAAGTTACACGAATCAGATATAATTAGTCATTTGGTTGGCAAAGTGTTTCGTGTTACCACCATACAAAAAACGTAAACAAACTCTACAGTAAAATGGTCTTCCGAAATATTTACGTTTGCAGATTTTAAAAGTTGCTACTAACGCCAAAAACACTAGAGAGCGGCATTACCTAGTGACCCCTAGTGGCCACGTCGTCTTGTAATAAAAAAGAAAACTCTAACCTGAAACCCAAGGAATATACACATGTACCATGGCGGACAATCGTCAACAGAATACTGCAGATCCGATAAAGTTAGAGACTTTAGATTGGTTTCTGTTTCTTGTGTCTCTATCGATTGAAGAGTGCTAGGCTTGTCGTCGGGTGGCACCCCGTTTCTGTCGTGGGTTTCTGAATGATGCGTAGGCGGTTCGTTTTTTTCCTGGGAAAGTATTAGCCTTTATTATAGACATCCAATACAACTGGGCTACTGAAGGCTAAACAGAAAGTGAACTGAAAAAGTTATTTGGCTTCAAACGATGGCATACTAATCATCAGGGCTTGGAATGACCAGTAACTTACAAAAAAGAGGAAATTTTTCCAGGTGATGTATCGGTCCACAAATATTCTTGAATGATAGAATTATTTTTGTGTTGCAAAATCTCAGTGAAATATTTATTTTCATTGAATAAAGTAAAAATAATGACAAAAAGAGACGAAAAAGAGGAAACTGGAATCGATGAAGATGAAATCGAAAAGAAAAAAAAAGAGGAAATCCTCTTAAAAGAGGAAATTCCAAGCTCAGAGTTATGAAGGTTAGGTAAAAATTTAACTTGAAATCTGAAGATTCGTCGTCATCCAATAACTTAAAACGATATTGCGTGAACTTGAAAAGGTAGCAGCCCGTAGTGTTGCCTCTCATGTATTCGATCTCCACCAAATACACATTACGCCCCGGCTTAATCATGTATTGGTCTCGTAAATGACCCCGCAACTATTTGCCTTGCATGAATTATGTATGGAGATCTTCGGAATTGGAGAAGCTAACAGTAGAGTACACTTAAATGAATGAGTTGTCTACACAGTACCCGTAGAGATCCTAAAAATAAAAGACTGTACTCTTTACAATTGAACAACCTACACCCCAAGTCTCAGAAGTGACTTGGTGAATTGTTATCCACGCTACAGCGTAAGTTTAAAATGAACACTTTTAGAAAATTTGATAGTCTAAAAATGATAGTCTAAAAATGATAGCCTTTCGCAGCAGGATACTAGAAGTGAAGTAGGACAGGAAGCACCCAACTAGAAGGGAAAATAGCAGACTATACCTGTATATGTAAGTATTTAACAAAAAATCTAAAGCCAAATTGAAGTCACAAGGTTCAGTAGTTGTAAAGGTATGAAAACGCGACCCATTGAACATTAGACAGGTGTTGTACGAATAAACTTGGTGACCTAGCCACTTGATGTATATGTTTTCTGTATTTATCATTTTGTTTTATTTTTCACTTTATTTTTTTGTCTCCTGTCTCTCAACTGAATCTCGATTGACTTTTCCTAAAATGCTGAATGAGTTTTTCCGGGAATTTGAATATCTCATCTCTAAGCTGCGTGGGAAGTATGGCTTTGCATAGGTTTTAGTGTCTATTAATAACTCCGTGACCTTTTAAACTCGGTTGTATAGGCAATTGCTTTTAATTTGAAAGCCTGAAGCAACAGATCTTTAAGTCCTAGTTTGAAGCTAAGCTAATCATCACACCATACAAAGAAGGCGATTAAAATTGCGTTGAAGATCATTTAACAACAAGAAGATAATGGGTTCGTGAGGGAGATGTAGGGTAGTTAATAAGACTTCCCGCGAGTTCTGAAGGTATGAAGACATCAAGCGCTCACGATTATTTAATCATATTACATTTCTTAAATGGGCGCTTTCAATAGGCCAGATAAATTAACGGATCCTTTTGTATGTAACCAATTTTAAATCATGAGACGCCACCCTCTTGTAAGGAAACTGGGTCTGAAGATGACCCCAATCTGAGTGGCTGACCGACGTGTCGGTGTTACTGGAGACACAAAACTGACGGTGTCGCAAACACGTTGGTACGCTTAGTCTAACTAAGTTAAATAAAAAGCCCAACTGTACGATCAGGAGTAAAACACAGAACAATAATGCTAGTTACGTTAACACAACAAGGAAATGCTTATAGTGACGTTACCCTTTAGTACGACCTATGACGACCTACCAACAAAAGCAAGAAGAAAAAATGCTGATAGTGACGTTACCCTTTAGTACGACATATGACATGTACCAACTAAAGCAAGAAAAAAAAAACTATCCTACGCCTTTGTAGGCCCTGCGTATTGGTAGGCTACTTCCGATTTTCGGAGTCATCATTTCATGGCACTGGTTAAGATCATTAACCAGTCTAAAACTTACTTGACTGTCGGTGTAAGCTATATTGTCCATGATTGTTGTCGTACAAGTTACCGACGGCTGAGGTGGTCAACCACTTGTGTTACGATCTGAATAAATAATGAACATAAAAGCAATATACAATGACCGCTATTGAAAGGCATACAGTCTGCAAGTGTAGAAAACAGGTAGACTTACGGTATAGACCACTACTCAGCAATACGCTTGAGAAGCCACGTCACACGACCTGTTAAAGCTAAAAAGTTTTATGGTCTGCACAAAACAGGGACCCACAGTCTCCGTTCAACGGGCTAGGCCGGGGGCAATCGAAAAGTGGTATGTTTTTCGATATGTGTTGGTCGCTTAGGGGGGAACAATTCGATTGATGCCATGGTGTCAACAGAGGCGATATATATTAACTTGTCGTGAACGCTGGAAACAATGAATTATGGCCACCTATATAGTGACCGGGCGTAGTTCGGAAATGTGACAACCGGGGCCCACATAAAATGGTGAATGAGCAATAAACGAAGGGTATATTAATTTCATTACTTTAGCTAGTGTATTTCGAAGTATCATATAGTAGAACAAATATGGACAACTTGCAAGAACTCAAGTAAAAATTTAATAGAGGTTTCAGAGTACGTTTTCCAAAGTTTGTTAGGCACGCAAACAAAAGGCAAGCAAAAAGTGTTGCACGGAGTTACGAATCAACAACTTGTCGCCGTCATCTCGCCGTTAAAAAAAACACAGAACCTAAATCGATACCAAGACAGGTCTCCAATTTTCTGAAAATTCACCTAAATAAAGCAGTGTGTAGTCGGATCATCCCTAAATTGGACTCGTGTCGGTAGCACATTCCTGCGAAACACCGTTTGGGTACTACATGAACTACGTTTCATACACTACTTTGATGAACGAGATCACTCGACCCTCGCCTGTAGGCCTACGCCATTGTGTCTACGGTTTGTTTTTACCTCGCTTCCGTGTAATGGGCCCGGATGTCCATCAACCTATTGTACACGACACTCATGAAGGTGCACATACAAATTATATCTATATATATATATACACACACACGCGCGCGCGACTCGCGAGTAAATGATAATAAGAGCAACATGAGCGAATTCCGATGCTGTGTTCTCTTTTCAGCATATCTCATGGACAGGCCTTGATCCACTGTCACTCAGCCGTCAAAACTCCAAAGGTCCCGAAAGACCTGCGAACGTTACCTGAGTCGGGTGTGTATAGTACCAACTGTGTCTTGATACTAGCTCATAAGCGGTCGGGACACATAACTGTGCAAACACTATTTAGCAGTGATATGGGGCCCTCGAAAGCTGTGCGTTGTCAAGTTTCAAGCGACGTTCGTTCAGTGATAACGTACAGCACGTGGTCGCACTGAGATTAGACAGGGTTCATTAAATCTCACGTAACTCGCCTGTCTCATTGATATCTCAGATGTCCAAAGTTCGGCAATTGAGCATGCTTTTGCATTAAGCGTGTGCACTGCTGGATAGGGGCCGTTTCCTGACATATTCTTAAGCTACTATGAGACTGACCTACCCGGCGTAGTCAGTGAAAACTTACTAGAACTTACCTGATCACCAGTAGCTGTTTAGCGGCTGTAAGTCGCGGCTGTCGAGATTCTAGAGACAGAACTGTAAACAAAGATTTTGTGCGACTTTCTCAGAAGTGCAAGTTAAACGGCATATTTACCGTTCGGTCAGAAACTATCACTAAGACATTAAGGAGACGTGGGGGGTAATGCGCTATATACATGTATGGAAGAGGCGAAAGCGAGTTCACGATATAGGTGCTATGCACTTGAGGAGACGACCATAGATATAGAAAATCGGGTAGATACCAGAATTTAACGAAGCCCCGTCTTTGTCTGAGGATCCCAAAAATACCTTCCTTGGGTATAGCTCCACCACTGAAGAGTCCACGCAGTTATATGTCCCCGAATTATAACTGGTCTCGATGTCTAATGAGGTAGTCGCTAGTACATGTAGTAGGCCCAGACAGCTTACTAGATCAGGAGATGAAAAGCGTCCTGTGCGATTATTCAATCATGAACTGGAGTTAATTCATTTTAGTACAAAGGCCATACTGTTTAATCAAAGCGTATTCATGAAAATGTTGCCATATTGTACCGACACACACCAGCTGTGTGGTTATTATGGTGGGCTTTCAATGATTCTGCTGATTCGGCAACGCAGGACTTATCCCGGCGATTAAGTTTGCACTGAGATCTGATGATGAACTTGGTACTTAGGGTGCAGTTCAGTAACACTAGATAGAAAAGCAAGATCTTTATAGTGAGATTCTGAGAGATATCGCCGAATATTTTCAATGACAGCGTATGATTTTAGTTAGCTTTTCACGTAGTACTAATTAGCGAGACAGCTATTGAATTCTAGCCAGTTCTCCCCCCTAATAGTTTAGACGCACTGATTTCCTGAAAAGAGCCCTGTATAAGGTTCTAGAAGCATTTTTTAGTAAAAGTTGGTAACAAGACTTTTTCACACAATCAAGGTATGTCAAATTCAACTAACCCTGTTCCCAAGCCGAATTTTGCATTTTTGACCATCTAATTTGCATAAACAAAATGGCGGCCAAATTGTCAAGTTCAGATGTATTTTTGTAATAGAAATCACCATATGCCATTTAAAATGGTGAAATGTCTCACCTGTACACTTCTTATAAAAACTTCTTGAGCAATACATCACTTATGAATACTAAAAAATGCAACTCTGAAAACTAATTATGCAAATTAGGTGCCGCCATTACCATACAATATAATTTGCGTCTTAAGTTTGTGTTCCTGCAGGCTAACTTGAAAATGAGTTGTTTATACTTATATTTTCATGGTCAACACACATCCTAAAGACATTTTTGGAGCAATTTATTTCATATTTATTGGGTTATAGATATATACTTTCAGAATGTGAAAAAATAGTCGTTAATCTGCAATGTTCGTCAAGCAAGGTGTCACTATTTTGATGGAATATAGCCGGGGCAAATGGTCACACTATCCCGTTATCTTCCATTCATAAAAATCAATATAGTTGTTGTTATTGAAGACATTAAATTCTCAGTTGCATGAATTATTTTCAGGCCTGCTGAACACAGTTTTAGCATTCACTTTTTGGTATTTTTTAACATGCCTAAAGCCAGGCAAATCAAACTGTTTGCATACAAGGAATGTGCTGCTGGCATGAGCATAATGATGTGCATTGAAATCCAAATGTCTTGCATTTGCATTGTCTGCTGTTGCGTTGTTTCTGTCATGCACACAATACCATCTCCAGGCAGCTGTCTGTGATAGAACTCTGTGTCATCAGCATGGGCTGCAAGCATAAGTTTGTGTGTCCCTCCCATATCAGAGGGTGCTGGGAGCTCAGGTATGGAACAATGATCATTTCGCCATACCTTGACCTGATAGTGCGCTCTCATCAGATGGAAACGGCGGGCATTATGGGTGAGGGGGAAGGACTTCTGGGTTCACGGGGTTGGAGAATAGTAAATGGCGTGCTACATCTACAGGTCGTGTTGTATATTCTGCAGACAAATACTTCTGAAGCCATCGTAATTTGCTCAGTGAGTTCACCAATGCAGGGGTTCTTGAGCAATCTGTGATGCTCTAGGAACACCTTTCATGATGATTGTTTCATGTGATTGGCAAAGTACGAGTTAGTGCCAAACCCGGTCACGGCATGAAAATCAAACAAGGATGTTGCTGAGTCTCGTAGTAGTTTGTTGAAAAGTGCTTCAATATGTATATATCGTTATTTCTTTGATGTGCCTGACATCGTACAGATATGCTCACTTTGCATTTGTTGGAAATTCGATACCAGAAGCAGTAGAACATCGGGTGTCCCTGGAAAATACGACAGACTGTGGACAGCATGCAGTACCAATCTTGCATCTGCTTCTTCATGTGTGGATTTCAGAGTCCTCAAATCAGTCATAACCTTAGATGATTTAATTTACTTCCAGTTCATCTTTGAACCCTCCTGCAACCATAAACTCTTTATCTTCAGGCGTCTACAAACACAGTTCCTCTGACAAGAATTGTGCTAGGTCTTCCGTTCTCAGCCAGTGCCCGAAAATTTGACCAGTTTTGAGGATGAGGTACACCACGGCCTTCCAAAAATCACCTGATTTGCTGTATTCCTTTACTACGCTGTTTTCCTGTTGTGTGTTTCATAGTTTCCTGTCTGTATCTGTCAAATACAATGCCAATTTTATGACATCGAAATCCTGTGCTTAGCACTGTTTTCATGAATGAATCAGCTAGGTTCTTAAATTTAAGTGATCTAAACACACTTATATTATGTTTTTGAAGCAAAAATTTCCTAATTATTCGTTACATGGTACTCCTGGTCTTACGAATGTTTCTTATCTTGTTGGTTTGGCGGCCATTTTGTTTATACAAATTAGATGGTCAAAAACTCAAAATCCAGCTTGGGAACAGGCATAATCGAAATCAGCACTCCATAATTGTGCTAAAAAGATAGGTTCTCCACTTTTACTATAAAATGCCTCTAACATGCACATTTTCCAGAAATGCGTCTAGACTATAACTCGAGTTGTAATGTGATCGAAGCTTTGGGTGTCTTTATACCGACGATCACATTACCTCAGTGGTAGTGGAAGTCAGGTGTCAAATCATCGATTTATGTCTTTTTTCTAAAAATAATTCCAGAATTAATGATTAACCGAAAAAATAATCTACTCAGTTCCAGGCTGATATAATGTCTATATTTTCGACTAGTGTGGACGCCAGTCGGCCGTTTCACGGCGGTGCCTTCAGTTGTTCTTCGTAAATGTATTTGAACAACTGCCGCTGACGCCACGAAGCCAGTTTATCTGGCTTATCCAAGGTAGGTCCTGCAGTATTTGTATTTAACAGTGCAATTACCGCAATAGCAATGACATCATAAAGGCAAGGTCTCAAATACTGAAATTCAATGACACGTCGTGCACTAAACTGATTTTTTTCGAACTGCTTGCTTTCTGAAATTTAATTTCTTGTCAAACGCTAGGATCGTTTTACCCGAAAAAATACTATAAAAATTTGCTAAAATTGATGCGCGCTAGATGACCTCTGGTAACCGCAGGCCAGAGCGTATGGTTTCAGCCTAGTTTTAATATAGTAAAATTGTAGAAGTACATTAATATCGTGACCTGTGTATGCACAAACGATAATAATAGATAGTCAATAACCGCTGATGCTGAAGCTGCAAATTAGTCCAGTAGTCGCAGAAAAGCTATATTTCTTCTTTAGATTCAGAAAAGGTCAAGGTCACCAGAACAACATTATCAGCCACAACACGTGATTTTTTTTCTAAAAAAATGTGAATGAAGACAAAAAACATGTGTAGAGAAGCCATGGAGGATATTGTGAAATTCCAGGAGGTAACCAGGTTACAGTTTCAAGTTATGTTACTCAAACAATGACTTAACCCAACAAAAGCCAGTAGTTCCTGCCCAACTGTGTTATATGCACTGAAAATCACCAAAGCAGTGAGTTTGGTTCAATGAATACATCAAGTAAACCTTCTGAATTATTTATTTCACATTCAAATCATCATAATAAACACTTACAATTTAAGCTTTTGTCAGTAAAACAATTTTAAGTAAACATTCATTTCACGAATTAAATGATTTGAAGAGCATATCTCAGATACCTTGAAACATGATAAAATTTTGTATTCAAAAGGAGTCAAAGTCGGACTATTCACTGACAATGTGTATTTCTTAAAAGAGAGACAGGAACATAGCAGGTTTTAAGTAAGACAAGCAGACTTGAATATGACGCATCCCACAGAAAATCTAGACTTGAGTGCAACCAAGGTGATGGCCTCTGACCTATGCCACATAGCTGTATTCGTCTGTTGTGTTCGGTGTCCGTTCAAGGTACTGTTTGTCTATGAGAGCCTCAATGCACTTTTTAATCATACTGATGCTGGGTGCAAACCTGGCTTTTGATTGGCTAATGACCTGGAAACAGAAACCAGAAAAAATACAGAACAAGTGGCAATTCTTTGTTAGTTTGAGCTCAATTGGTTAAAATTATTACCTTTAAGGGTCATAAAAACCCACAACGTAATTTGGATCACAGTGATATAAATTCAGCAAAACAAGATGTGAAGTATCTTAAACCTAAGATAAATCGTTGCTGTTACTGGTACATAGCAAACTAATGAAATGAACATTCACTATCATACAAACAGAGCAAACTTGAGATAAATCATCATTTTTGACATAGAACAAATTTGAACTGTATTATTTTTAGTTATTCAAAAACTGCTTTTAAAACACCCCAATCTGGCAAGATGAACTAGAATTCATAAATAGTTAAATCGTCACTGACATTCACTCAACAACAAAAAGCTTCAGCCTTATTTAACACACATTACATGTATGGCCGACAAGTACAATTCAAATTAATTTGTAAAATTTCTCCACGAATACAAAGACTAGAAAAAATTTTAGTCTATTGCTAGCATTGATTGTAGAGGGCAGATATCATAAAACAATGTTTTGTCTATTGCTAGCACGGTTTGTACAGCGCAGATATCATAAAACAATTTATGGTAAATTTTCCAATATTGGTAGTAAAGTAGCCAGCTATTGACAAGGTGGAAAAATGACGATTTGGTAATTATTTTTGTGCAGCGTACCTCCTGTATAAGCAGGTTGTGTTTCAGTATTTTCCTAGCCTTCATAATGCGCACTACTGCTGCTTGGAGGTACATCTTCCTGTCTTCATCTGCAGCCTGGTGAGTTTGGACCACCTCCTGAAATATATTTAGAAGATATTGAGGTCAAATACGGGAATGCAGGGATGACAGACTGTATTCAAACTCAACAAGTACATTTTCACAAGCCATTCCGTTATGAACGGTGTACCATGAAATATCAAAGATATGAAGGTCTCAGGTACCACTAGCTGTATGCCATTTGCTAAAATGTCCTCCAAAGAACAGTGCTTGAGGCAATCATAAAATTACCAAAAATAACACTTTTGAAAACCATTGTGATTTCCTTACAAGAGAAGTGCCCACAAATATAAAACTAGAAGACAGTGTTAAGCGTATTCACTTCAGCACTAAATGCAAAAGCACCAGTTTATACGTTGCACTTCTGTGTCTATGGCACAGTCTCTTAATACTGGATAATACCTAAACTGTACTGCACACTAACTAATCAGTCGTCTATATGTCGTATAATTCTAGTCAAGAAAAGAAACTGCCCTTCTTTTCCGTTTAGGATTGCGTAATTGAACATTTAAACTCCCAAGGAAAAATAGTTGGCTACATGTCTTTGTACAAATGGCATCTTGGAAGAACTAGAAACTAAAAGATGTCCTTATCATTATACAGGCCTTTATTGAAAAGTATTCACATTTAGCCAAATAACTACAAAATTATAGATTTTAACAAAAACTATTTTCTGACAGTATTTGCCCTAACAAGACTGTTAGGATTTCTGTATTCGACCAGTGGTTTCGATTGTTCAGTGGACAGGAGCATCTGCATAGCTAGCAGAAGATCCCGGGTTTGAGTTCCGGTCAACGTAAAAATCTTTTCAAACTTAACTTAAACCCTTCATCCTGGGGTCATATATAACATTCTGACTATCAGTAATAATCTAGACTCGATCCATAAACCAATAAATAAGTCTATCCTATGAGCTATTATTAAGTATTAACTGGGGATCCTCAACGTGACCCTAACTGAACCTTACCTGCGTTGCCTCTTTGCTGGTTGTAAGTGGGATCTTGAACTTGGTCCGCTTGTTACTGTATTCTGCATTGATGCTGATCGCACTTGATGATGACAGTTCACCCTGTAACAGAATTGTCATAATAAGTTCATGACTGAATGAAAGCGTTCTCAAAATGAAAATGGACTGAAGCGTCAGAATATTTTTATTTCACAGACAAATGAACATTCTAAAAATCATTCATCTTGGATGGCACAGTGTTAGTAAGTGAGATAAACCTCAATTATTGACGTCCTTTTTCTGTAGTTGGGTAACCTTCAGCAACTCTCAACTTGCAGGCTTACACGGCAAAATAACCTGACAGAATACAATAACTTTGTTCCCTATGATGGCTAAGATCAGCTTAGGCTGGATTGATGGGTGATAACTTGTCACTGCGGTTGCAAGGGCTTCTGGCAATCCTCCCATGCAGTAAACTTTCCCCTCAAATAGGGGCCCAGGGTATAATATCTGCACATAAAAGTAAGTTCAAAATTATTTTTGACACATTCCTCCAGATAGGTATTTATCATTCTGTGCTCGAATACATTACAACTTTGCAATAGATGACTCGTACGTTCAAGCTACAAACTCATGACAAGAGAAAACTTGACATTTACTTGAAATCTCGAAATTGTGAGACTAACTTTTAGCTTATTAAGTGCTTGGCAAGGAAGTTAAAAACTTAGAGGCCAGGCCTTCGTCATAACATAGAGTTGATATGACTGTGAATGCAATGCATGCCCAGAAGTCATGATGTAAAATGGAGACCTAAGAAAGCAATGGAGGCTGATCACACGGGATTGGCGAATCTTATTGTCACCCGAGTGTACCAGGAGATGCATGCCTTGTGCTTCTTTTATGCACCAATTGTTATAGGGGAACATTTGGTGAAAAGACCTTTCGGAGTAAGGCATGAGGAGGCTATAACTGATAATTTGCCTCCTCGTCCTCTAGAGGTCACTGGTGTGTAGTTCAATGGAATCAGTCCTCAGATTGCAGGTAGGAAGCGTCACAATACAGATCATTTGTGTTACTACTAATGGCTAGCCCCACAGTGGTCAATCCAGACTTAAAAGTTCACAGCATGTATAGAATACCTGAGTCTTCAGAATTTTGACATCTAAAAGAGACTGCAATTGTTTAGTGAGTTCTTTCTCTGGCAGTTTGGTGGCCTCGGAGAGATCTCGCCATGCAACTGTGGTGGAGGTGTTGAAACATAAAAGTATGGCCATCTGGAACGTGCCCATGCCCACAAAGTAGGGTCTCTTGAGATGGTTGAACTTAACCTCAGCTGAATTAAGAAATAAAACATCAAAATTCAAAGCATTATGTATTTGCATGCTCCCAACTGTAATAATGTATAGCAGGAACTAAACAAAAATGCTAGTTGAACATGATCTATGCTAAACAAAGTGCATTATTTTGTATTCATTGACTACCTGTAAATCTTTAAACAAAAAAATTCTGCATATAGGTGACCTTTGCTGCGATGACTTACGTAGGGAGGCTCACATTACCCCCATCATGCAGTGTTATTCCTAAACGCATAGTTCACTTTCTCTAGAGAAATCATCTCTTACGGCACTGTTTATACATCTTTACTAATCCAATAGCAATAATATCGAGTCCAAACATGTTCCGGAAACTATGTGCCGAGAAAAGCCTAATTTATTGAAGACCATTCAATAGTCAGCGGGCGAGTAAGCCAACAAACCTGTACAGAAATTATGTAACCAAGTGAGCTTTCGTCCACTAAAGCTCTTGCTGTAGAACATTTCAAAGCGATGGACACTTTTCTCCAGCTCTTGAGGGATGGCAAACGTGGGCAAGTTACTCTGTCCTATTGGCCATGCACCTGCCTGAGGGTAAAATGTTAAAATAATTATTGACAAGAAAGTTATTTTATTGTGACATAAGTTCGACTAATACGACAAATTAGAGATTCTATCAAAGTAATGCCAAATTTTTTTGAACACTATTGTAACTGTGAGGAGACACGTGCATCTAAGTACAAGAATACACAGACAATGTGACTGACAACTATGTATTATACAGTTACACTCTTCAAGACAAAATACCGTTCCTCGTCATAAAGTCTAATTCTGTTAACAGCAAAACTGACTGGTAATAACCACCAATGCAACAAAATTCTACTTACAATATCTTTGCCACCTTACTACCTTTCCTATTTATACCTGTTGATTCTTGGTCATGAGGGAAGACTACTAAAACATAGTGAATTTGGTTTCCACCCAACCATCATACTGGGGAATTACTGGTCATTTTGCTTGAATATGTTTGTACTGTCACAGCAGTTTTCAAAATAAAGCAGAAAAACACTGAAATTCGACAAAGTTTCCATGCAAAAAACTCTGACTAGAAATCCATTTCCCTTCCACTAGACTCTATTTCAAGTCTCGGTAAATCTCTACAAAATCTTGACAGTAGTCAAAAAAACCCTTAAACAAAGTTGGATGTTCATACATTGAAAGCGCAGAATTGAACATCAAATATTAACCTACGCACATCCAAAATGCGATGGCGTGACCACATTTATCAGCTGAAATAATACTGCAAATACAGCACACATCACAAATTTTTCTCCGACCGGTCGGAAATTAGTCGACGACTGGTCAATGACCGACCGTCTCGCGGACCAGCAGCCGATCAACAACGGTCGGCTAGGAACCGTCTGCTGAGTCGCCTCTGCGGTCGGCACTTGGGTCGGCAAAGTGGTCGCCTAGCATAGACGACCAATTCGGATTATGCGTGTCCTTGGTCAGCAATTACCATTTTATGACTTAGCGAGTGAGCTTTTGGCCAAACAAACATTTAAAAGTTCGCTGTTCGTTCAGCAGTAGCCACTCCGCAGGTCTTGATGTCGGTTTATCAACTTTTGTTCAACTATTGAAAGGTGGTAAAATCGAATCAACCTACAAATACGAATTGCGTGAAAATTAAACCAACGTAAAGTTTATGTTGAAATGCTGACGGAGTGGTAAAATCAAATGTAAAATGATATCGCGGAAATGAAATTTCGAACTTTAGATATGAGACTTCTTATACATTATGCATAAAAAAGTATCAACAACCAAAAAATTTGAAATGTTACAGTAAATTTTCATAAAAATCAGAATACAACACTGGATGTTTTACAACCTCCAGTGTTTTTATGCCAGGGAATAATCAACAAGTAGCACGCATTTGCGGTCATCACGCTGTATATTGCGCTTTCCCACAGATAATTATTGTTTATTATTGTACAAAATCTTAATATTATGTTGATTCAGCAATAAAACAAAAGTTTATTTTTCGGAGCAACAGAAACAATGGTCTGGATATAGTGCAGATATTAAGATCATGGGCGCATGAAAACCAAAGAATGTGATCGGTTATAGTATCAGCCATGATCCATCATCATTCTGAATTTGTTGCCACTTTCGGAGAAAAAATCGTTTCAATGTTAGAACATTCCTATCTAGCCAGCTAGCTGTATGAAGACTATTATCAAAATACAGCAAGGTGGCACTGTGTATTGAGCTCTGATAGACCTCTAAATTGCACACAGCCCGGAAAGTCACCTCGTCGTGAAACGTGTATCAACATGAGCTCAAGACAGGCCGATGTGCATGCAAAATCTGGGTGTCAATTGACACTCACCTTGCCCGATACAGCCATTTAAGCGAAAAATATCCAACATTATTTTCTTCTCCACCTTTTGTAACAAAAAAGGTATGTCGTCGTTTTAAAAGGAGTACATTTGTGACATGCGCCACTTCCAGATTTTTTTCGACATCTTTCATAAGATGATGACAACATCGCCACAAAATTTGTTCTACTGATGTCATAATTCCAAAAATTTATATTGAAGTGAAACCAATTCTGATCATTTTTTGTGACGTTTACGTAACCTCGAGGGAGAATGTTTGGTTGAAGAATATGGGAAAAAGAAACTGGCTAATAGGTGAGGCAATATTTCATTGGGCCGAAAGCCGAGTCAAAAGACCACACTACAATTTTGCAGTAGAACAACGGTAGAAAACCAATTTTTGCAACGCCGCAAATAAATAATTTAGATTACTCAAGGAAGATTTTGTTTGGTAAGTTTTTACCCACATCGGCGCGAAGTTGTATATTTAATTTAGTAAACAGCTTCGCACCAAGGCTAGAGCTTTCAGAGCCCTGTGGAATAAGAACACAATATTTGCGTTTCGTGTCTACTCGGTAATGTAATCCTAAGGAAAAGTTCCCAGGTAGTCTACGTTTTCATGTAGAGCATAAAAATGATTAACCCAGTGACTCAAAATGTACGCATACAATTTTCAGTTCTATGACACAGGTTAAAAAACAAATTGTAGAATTTTATTGCATAGATTCTAGTGGCAAGTCAAAACACTTAAGGGGCTGCAATTTCAAACCTTTGGTATGAATCAATGTTATAAAAATTTCTTTCGACCGACCTTTATTCATCTTAAGGTTAGGGTTAGGGTTAGGGTTAGGGTTAGGCATGCTTTGTACTTGGCCTTGGTTGATTAAGGTTAGGGTTAGGGTTAGGGTTAGGGTTAGGGTTAGGGTTAGGGTTAGGCATGCTTTGTACTTGGCCTCGGTTGATTAATGTAGAGCTGTGACAACACATGACCCCGAAAATTTTGAAAATGCAACTTTTTCTTTAAATATTATATGCAGATACATTTTCTACATTTGGTGTAAGACGTGGGCATTGACTGAATGCATCAACCAAACATTAAGTTTTGAAAATGCCCGTGAAATTGCACTTTTCAAAACACCGTGTTGGCCGTATTCCATGTAGAAAAGCGAAATGAACACATTTGTACACTCTGCTCAAAGCACTTTTGTGTACATACATTACGGAACCGCCGTCTTTGTCTTACAACGCTACATGTGCTTCACTTTTCTAATAAAGAGCGCTCTCATGCTGGAAGTTTTTTTACGATTGAACACTGTTTCAAAAATTTGTAAGTCTTGATACAGCTGAGCACAGAAGGATTATTCTGCAATTTTAGGACTGAAACTGAACCAAATCTAATGTGGTGACTCAATGGAAGGGGCAGAACTCGTCGAGAAAGGGGGGCATACAAGCATATTTTTATTTTGGTGCCATAGTTGCCAGATGTCATGCAGCATCACTTACTACCTAAGGTGGCCAGATCATGCGCTATAAACACCCTTAGATGCTTTGTTTCTCAAAAAGTGCACCTTGGTGTATTTTCTTTCATTTTTTTTACATCGCTATCGCTTTACCAAAGATCCACCCCTAAATGCTGCGTAGAGACAAATAATTATGTCTTCACCAAGTATTCACATCTTCCCGTTCAAAATTGTTTTATTTGTCAATACATTGTCAGAAAATATTTATTTTTGGAGCAACATGAACGACCATTTTATACCTGTAACTAGTGCAGATTTTAATGTCACCGATGCATGAAAACGGAATGTGCAAAGCTAGAATTGGTTGTAACCTCAACAATGGTAATTCCGTGTTTGAAGTCACTGTCTAAGTTCGTGGAAATCAAAACCATATGATTTCGAAGTTAGAGCCTTCCAAGTACGTGGGTTTAGGGCATACAGGAACGTGTATTTTGCGTCTTTACTGCAAGGGTTACTACTATGAAAATAAAATCCCCGGAGTAAGAACTCTTCGATGTAACAAGTCACTCACTATCCCATCATCATGGGCACGTGATAGGACACTCATGAAGAACTTTAAAAATGCAAAAATATGCAGTTCGGCGTAACACAAACAAAAAACAAGTGTGGGCGAACACTGTCAAAAATAGCTGTGTTTACGGAATGACTATGGCCTTGTATTGACCGGTAAGCAGCCAATCTAATGTAACTTGTCAATGTCACGAATCAAAAGATAAAATGTAAAGAAAACTTTCACATTTTGTTATTCAAAAGTTGTTGCGTTGTAAATAATCAAATGTTCAATATTACGGCTTGCCTTCAACCATCGAACTCATGTAAGGGACACACAGTAAAACTAGGTTAATTTATTTGACCCTGTGCCGAGACGAATATGCATCGGCACGCAAAGCAGTATGAGCCTGACAACCTATTAGGCAACTGCTACTCTAGCCTAGAAATAGCAGTCAACTAGCGGGTCAGATGATGGCCCATCAGCAATTAAGGTCGGCTGGGGGGTCGCCTTATGAGTTGGCACTGCGGCCGGTCGGCTAAAAGTTAGCTGACCGGTCAACGGCCGGACGTGGACTCCTAGCCGACTGGTCGGACAAAAATTCGTGATGTGTGCCGTATAACTGCTCTGAAATTAATCCCTTCAAAAAACTTGTCGACCCAAAGATTCAACTTTTTACCATTCGCTTATGACTGAGCCATTTGCATTTTAATTTGTGAACTCGTGGACCGAACCATTCTCTTGACTGATTGGCAAGAATTCCGGTCACTGCATGACGCCATTAGATAAAAAAACTGCGATTACAGGATGGCAGAAGATTTGATTTGTCCTTTGTTAGAGAAAGTTAAAACGAAGCGAAATATAAAAGGTAAGACTGTTAGCGGTTTCCTAGACATGCCCACAGAATTCAATTTAGTTAGTGCTAATACACTGAACAAGTAATTTTCTTCCATTTCTCTAATTTATGTCCATTTGACAAATCTACGAAAAGTTCTACCATGGTCCTTCAACACTATTTACGAGCTGAGTATTAGCTACCTCTCAACAGGTGTAACTACACTCTGTGGTCGAAATCGCAACAACTTTCTGTGGAAGTCCATTCAAAAATAACATCTAGCGGCTAGGTGCAATAATGTCCTTAAATGTCAAAAAAATATCGGTAAAAATTTTCGAGTAAACTTGTCTACCAAATAGATGTGGTAAGAAGTTTGACTTATTCTGGTCAAGCCTAACAAAGTTCTCTCAATTTATTTACTGTAGGACAGTTATAACATGTTAGCTCACCTGCAGCACCATGATTGAGAAGCTGACACCGAGGTCGATATCACTGTCCTTGATGCTGTCACTAAACTGGTTATTGAGGTCACCACTGATGGTCACATCTGTGAACATCCGGTGCAGTTTGTTGGTGAACTCGTAGCCACAAGCTTGCTGTAGCAGAAAGATTAAAGAAGTTAACAGGGTGTAAGACCACAAGACGAAATGAAATAACTGGTACCCAGCAAAATGACTACGGGTAAAAGCAAGGTACTCAAAATAAGACCTTCTCATGAGACTCTGAAAGTACAGTGGTTCTGATAGGAAACTGGACAACGATGGGATTATAGTATCCATTTCTATTCAGTTAGAACACAATTCAGTTTGGGGCTACATGTAGATCTCAATGAAATTTGGGGCTACATGTACAGCACACATCACTGCATGTAGATCTCAATGAAATTTGGGGCTACATGTACAGCACACATCACTACAATGTCATGTAGATCTCAATGAAATTTCAATACAGTACACTGTACGTGTTGCTCAACGTACTTTGTCGAAAGCGCACCAATGTAATCTCTTATAAGTTTTTACAAATTAATAATTAGGGAAATGAAACAATTATACCGAAAATGCCATTTCATTGCGACAGATCAACAATTTCAAGTAAAACGTTACCAGATTCTCTGTTGGCCACTTCTAACTTATTTGGCAACTCCTTATGGCAAAACTAATCCTACAGTTTTCAATGTGAACTAGAAAATGTCTTGTGTTACTTCAAAAGTCTGCTTAATTAATATGTTTAAGTTTTGTCAAAATCTCCAAATTATTGCACTAGGTTGTTTATTGGAAGACTGCCTGCCTGTCTTGTATGGAACATAAATTTATATGAAACATAAATGCATCAAAATGCAAATAAAAATATCCATGGGGACTAAGTCAGCTCAAAACCTCCCATCTTTTAATACTAATTCACTATCAGCCATAATTATTTTGCGGTCACACAATTACCTTCAGTCTGTTGATCATGCCTTCTTCAGTATCCATTGACATTGAGTTGCCCTGTATCAACCTTCGACATAGCTTTTGGGCATAGAACTGCAAAGCATTGTAATGTAGCCATTACCATACTGTAGAACTGCAAAGGGTTGTAATGCAGCCCTTACCATAGAACTGCAAAGCATTGTAATGCAGCCCTTACCATAGAACTGCAAAGCATTGTAATGCAGCCATTACCATAGAACTGCAAAGGATTGTAATGCAGTCATTACCATAGAACTGCAAAGCATTACAAAGTAGCCATTACCAAAAAGTCCGGTTATTAACACTTTTCAAATCATCTAGATAATTGTTCATTCATATTTCCCTTAGAATCTGAACGTCTGTCCACAACATGGATTAAACTTACTGTGGACGGATGTGAAAAAATGGCGACTACCTTTAGTTTGTTGATTTTAGTCATATGAGGTTGTTGTTACCAAGGAAGATTCAGGTCAGAGTTCGGGTAGGCGGCCACAGGTAGTAACAACAAAGCATCAACTCAATTCTGCTCTGAGTTTTTTGAATAAAAGTAAAAATAGTTGCCTTGGTATTAGCTTAATGAAGGTGATTAGTTCACTCCCTATTAATTATTGCGGCATGCGTTCAAAGGGATTGGGTAAAAAAATTAAATAGTTGATGCTGCCGGCTAGGCAGCCATAGCCACAAATACTGGCCAGCGACATTGTTTTTGGACCTTCCATATGAATCGTACAAAAAATTGAGTTCTGAAATGGAAATGGTATATAATTATGTGATAAATATTTTTTATACACTTGTCTAATATCTCTGCTGTATTTTCAATGATTTGTTTTGATATTTGTAGACATGTCGATTTACAATACTTATATATCATATTTTGGTGTGGTAGAGAAAATGTTCATTTTTTCTTTAGCATCAGTTCTGAAATCTTTAAGAGATTATTGAATGGCACTAACTAAGATAATCCGACTTTTAAACTCCTTGTCGTGGTGCATAGTTTTCGTCACATTACTATCGTGAAGAGTTTGTCTGAACTTCATTTCTACAGGAAATATCAGATTTAGGTGAAGCCTTCCTGAGCAACAAGATAATAATCCGGTGTTATCACTGTTTCTGCATCATGATGGCTTATGCCCTTCGAAGCTGAAATGAGTGAAAATGAAAATGCGATCGCACGTTCATAATAACCTGGTCAACTCCCCTTCATTCACAGCACAGTGTAAAGCTACTATGTCAATGAATTCCGATTGTGTAGCGGCATAATAACAGGAAATTCCAGGTCACTTTTTGAATACTTGGTGTTTACTATCCTCATGCCATCATTTAATATTAAACACAACTTACAACATTCAACAAAGATTAAAATACACAACCTCTGAAATATCTATCCCTAACATTATTGTTTGTGTATCATCTTGAGACACCATTAAATGCAACATAAACAAAGCAGCATGATCATAAACAACCAGGATCACCTTCTAAATTAAGACATTCTGAAACTTCGAGCACTCACCCTCTGATATATGTCCTTGTCATCTAAATACTTGAACACTGTTATTGAACTGTTTAACTTGTCGTCAATCTCCGATTCCGACATACCCTTAGCACTCTTCTTCAGCAGATTATCACAGTATTTGGCAAGCTGGAACAGGACATCAAAAGACTGATGAGTCACAGTTTTGTGAAATGAAATAAGTAGTGCAACAAGAATATCTTCATCTGAAATGTTGACGACAATGTGCTACAAAAAGTGCCTTCACCAATTGATTAGTCCACAGGGGCAAGGATCCGCCACAGACTTCTTAAACCAACTGAAGATTTTTACAAGAGAGCTTTGATAATGAATTATTGCCAACACAAAACTGTGCATCCATGAAGTAGGTGATCACAATGGTTGCACAGCACAGTCATGATCATAGAAGGGTTTATATGGGTGAACTGTGAAGAAGAACACCACACAGTCAAATCACGAAACAGATTACTTCATCGTTAACTCAAGAACAGGTGTGTCTGTACATTACTAACCATTATAGAAACATTATTTCTTAGCAATTAGACCTAGCAGACAACAAAAGCCAATGACTCCATTTCCACCAGCAGTCAACAAGCTTTAAGGTACATTTGCATGCTCATAACTAATGCTAATACATGTATATAGCACACAGAAACTAAATGAAAATGCTATTTTAAACAAAATCTATGCTAAACAAAGTGTAGTTCAACTTATAGATTTGAAAACAAGCTAATAGGTGATCTTTGCACGAATGATGTACCTCATGGGCTTACATGGCCTGCATCGTGCAGTGTTATTCCCCAGCACCACATCACGATATTTACTGAACACGGTTCAGTGATTTGCAGCACCACAAAACCATTCTTAAAAACATTTGACAATTTTAAACCTACTTGATATTCACATCGTTGCTATATGGCATGTTTCTAACTTATTTATCCAAGCAATCACAGAGATAAGGAATTAGCGTGCAAGTTCCACAGACTTTTTACTTCATTTGATCACAATACCCAGAGCGGATTTTGAAATCATATAACCAAGTTCAAAGAAAACTGACCAACTCTGGAGATTTGCACGGTTGTTTTGGTCCTTGTTTGGCATTGATCACCGCAGAGCAGGCCTTGTCCAATGCACTCAGAAACTGTTGGTCTGACTGAAACACAGTCCTGATGAGGTCTTTGTACTTGTTGTGCACATGAAGCAAGGACTCGACAAACTGGGCAGGGATCTACAATGGTAAATAGGGTTAAGGGTTTGTTACACCTGGACAACTCACACAACATTTGGGGTTTTAATTATGACCACAACAGGGATTTTTAGACAGATTTTAAAATCTTTGCCCATACATGGCGTGCAGAAGTCTAGAGTCTTTTAGTTGAATGAGCATTTGTTACACTAAAAAGACACTTTCATTACCGTGTGTGATGTTACAGTAACTAGCCTCTAATAGTTAATGTTGATAATGGACTAGTAAGAGAAGTTGCTGTGATTTTGACAAAAAGTTTGGCACAACACCTACTGAGGTTTTGCCGGAACTGAAATGAATTCTAGGAAAAAATAGATGGATATTAAGTCATGGTTTTTGTACTGCCAAAATTCATCAAATATTATATCTTGAAAACTTCAGTGACATTGTTTAACAAATTGGCCAACTTGTAAAATACATATTTTCGATTAATCAAGTCTAAGTAAACAATAGTTACACTTCGACATAGAAGGATAAGCACCATCAATCCAAAATGAACAATTCTTATGCAATCTTTGAAAAGAACCACGAAGCAGTTGAAAAACTAGTAAGAACTCTGTAGTCGGTGGGCCAGATTCTGTAGGGCCTCTAGAAAATGGTTTTTGTGAGTACTTTAGGGGGGCAATTTTATTTTGGTGTTTTTTAGTTCATTTATTAGAGTGTTTTCAAAATCTAAAAAGTTCCCACATATAAAGTTGCACATTTTTGAGAAATTTGAGTTTGAAGTTACCTAATAATCACCAAAGAGCTTAGTAAACTTATATTTGTAAAAACAACAGTTTTGGTGACTTTTTTGTAAAACAAGTAATATGGTCCCATCAGTGCCATTG
>NMRA01000050.1:4159-104316 GCA_002633005.1 Phoronis australis | reverse complement strand
TTTCGTCAGGAAGCTTTCCTAAGCTTCTTTAGGCTCTGACATCACAATTTTGTGCTGTTTGATAAACCTTGAATTATACAGACATCACATTCCATGGGAGCAGCCATATTGAAGTAACTAAGCACAACAATACAATCTGGCTCTCTGATTGGTCAATTCACTAGAAAAGCGCCATCAAGTGGCAGGAATATGCATCATATTTTGTGCAACAAAAACACCTTTTTTTAAAAAAATGTGCAAGTGTAGACGTGGGAACTTTTTGGAATTTGATTTTTAGTTATATTATCTAGCCACATAGAAAAAACTAGGTTGCCCCCCCAAAGTACTCACAAGGGTGAACGCTATGAGATTTGGCCCACCGACTACTGTCACTTCAATGATCACAGAGTTGTAGAAAACACAACAATCGTGAATTAGTAAGAGTAAATGTGACTAGTCAAACTGATACTTAATGCATGTTCAAGAGTAAAACAACGCCAACATTACAACCACTTTCAGACGAGATCACAATTAAATTTAAGACTAAGGAAAACAATCACATGCACAAAAATCAACTCACGTTATCTCCCTTGAGAACACTGACTGCTTCTAAACCCGTGTGTTTGATGTACTTTTCTAATTCTGCTACCAAAACGTCCAACCCACCACATATTGGCTTTAGTAAAATGTACATGTTACTTAAATCTGAAAAAAAGTTCTATTGTTTATTGAGATCTCATCAAACACTCGCAAACTATATGCCAGTATATGAAATTTCTGAATAACGAATGAAAGTTTTCAAAGGGAAATAGAAAATTGTAATTAATATTTACAAAGTCCTGAATCAGATGTTACATGAAATGACACTAGAACATGAGATAGGCACAGAACGTCATCAAGATGACAGGAATAGACTGTATGATACAATGTATTTATTCCTGCTAAACACTGTAAGTTCATTTAATCATCAATTAAACATCAACGGACAGTGTCTATGAAATGCACGCTTTCTTTGCAAACTGATCACAGAGAAAGTCAATTTATTTCATGTCGTAGAATGTCTTCCAACATATATAGCTAAGAAAATTTTCAAGCCAAAGTTGCCATGTGCTTCAGGAGGATGTGGCAAGCTTATATCAAACAGAATTTACCTCAGTCTTAGTTCTAAAATACGCTTAATATCTTAACTTGGCAGCTCATAGATACAATTTTGATTTTCCTCTGAACATTTTCTCCCCCAGATGGACAACAGTTTCACTGCCTGTGGTCATCACCAAATTCCAAAAACCTCAGTGTCCACCAAACATTTTACAATCGCCACCAATTCTAAACGTGCGGGTGGTTTATTTTTTGTGCCTTCCACTGCCGATAAAGCTCATCTGATATCCTTCCTGTTTTTTTTTCCTTTGACTGATGTGCTGTCCTACATTTTTGTTGTTTTGCCTGAATTTTCACAATTTTGTACAAAAATTGGGATACCCTCTCGACCTCCCACCTCATGTGCACATCTCCTGCTGCAAAATAACTGTTTGAAGAACTGACCTGCTAGTTTGAAAGATTCAACCAAAATTCCATAGAATAAAGCTATATTTTGAAACCCATGAAATGAAAACTGCACTTTATCTGATTACCTTTGCAGTGTAAATCGGTGTCATAATTCCGATGTAATGTGTAGCTCTAATAAGACATACAAGTGAATTTTTTAATAAACATTTAACAAACAAAATAACTTAACGTACTTCCTAACCAAATAAAAACTAAGGGTTATGACCTTTTTGTTTCTCTTTATGCACCATCTCTCGACATTCCCCATGCAGAAACTGCAGGTGGTCTCCGGTCATTCTCTGCTCGCACTCACGAGTAACTTTTGTGTATGAGCTGGGATGTATGAACTTCCTGCTGCGAAAATTCTCCTCATCCAACCGCTGAATAACCTGTCGATTTAGGCAAGAAAAAGTCAACACAGCAAAATATTTCTATAAGGTAATTTGGCATGGAAATTTATACTGCAAAAATTTTAAGTCTGGTCAGCACATCACCTGTGGCCACATCACGTGACCTAATGAACATAAGTCTGAAAAGATTTCTACTACAACCGGAACTCGAAACAGGACCTTCTGCTAACTGTGTAGACTCTCTAGTCCACTGAGCCATCGGGACCACCGGTTGAATACAGAAATCCTATCAGACTTACTAGTGGGTACCTCCCTAGAGCTCCTGAGTTTATAAATACGTAAACCACCAACAGACTTGGAGAAATTTCATTTCACCAAGTAATAACTTGGATCAGGATTACCCAAAAACACACCGTCAGACTTACTAACACATTGGTAGTACTTGTCATGAGATATGCTTTATGCTAGTCTGTGTTCAAAAATAAGTCAGATGACACACCTCTGACTGGTACAGACAACTGGTACAGACAACTCTCCTCCAATATAAAGTAGAGTCTGTAAACAACTGAACGTGTAGCAATTACAAGTCCAGTGCTATTGTTTCTATTTTATTAATTACTCACATATGAGCACACCTGCCATTTGTTTTCTTGTTTCACATGTAAGACTCCAGTGGTTGACAACATGATATCAAGTCTCTGTGCTAAGACATAACTGTTATTTATTGAAAGGTGTCTTTAGATATTTACTGAGAGTTATGTTCTGCCATTGCATGTCGCAGACACTGTTTTATATATATATCTTTAACATTTAATAACTTTTATCTAATATTGCCTGGAAGCTGGGCATAATGAATTAACTTCATATTCAGTCTATGCAACATGTTTTTATGTTTTCAATGTTTGTTTGTCTAGACATGTAACATTTGTTTATTTTTGGGAAGACTTTATTTTTTCTGGGTTCTGTAGATTATTGTGTGTCTTGACCTTCGACCTGTACTGTACTTGAATGTTTTTCCCCAGATCTACAGCTGATTACGAGTGTGGAGGGAACACAGGCAGAAAAAGTGGTTGGGAGCATTGACAAAGAATAATATTTAATTTAGAACTTTTACTCTGTCATAGAAGATTGTTAAGAAGAGATAGAAGTAGAAAATTACATCTAAAAAATTAATTAACACTATCCATCAGTTTGATCAAAATACCCATTCCCTACTTTTCATAGACTGGTTACAAACTCTTCAGGCTGAATGCAAAGACATTACAGAGTATAGTAACCCAAAATATGTCTACTGTTTTACAACTAAACTCGCACCTTGGTAAAAGCAGCAAAATGACCAACCAAATAAAAATAATTCGACAGCTATGCCAACCATTCAATTGTGGAATTAACATTTATGTACTAGTCCTTCATCAAATGTCTCAAATATTTTTGGTTTCTCGAGCGTGGACCTCAAAAAAAATTCGCCTGGTTTAAGATCCTCCACCACATACATACCTTTTCCATATACTCGGAACAACTGTGTTGATCAAGAAGGGCCATGGCCTCTAGCCGGTAATAACTTCCTGTGGTGGCAAGGAAAGGTTTTTCAAAGCTCTCTTCATAAAGCTATAAAAAGGACAAACTATGACACCAACTTGATACAAATTGCGGAGAAATTCAGCAGTCTGGCATTACTAAATGTCCAGTAACTAAACTATACCATTGGCTACCATAGGCTACCATTGGCTCCCATAGGCTACCACTGGCTATCATAGAGTAAAATGTCAAATGACTTAGCTCACATACCCGCAGTGCAAAACTAGGATGACTATTATGACGGAGCATGCAAATGTCAGTCTTTGAATTGATATCAATTACTTTAAAACGATTACATAGCAGAAAGTGGGAAACTTGACTTCTCGTGTTAACCATGGTTGCACTATACAAAGAATGAAGCTTACATTCAGTATTTTGGCACACTAACACATCTCGGAATACATTCTACCTGAAGATTCAGATTTTTGTCACAGAAACCACTCTAGTAGACACTTTCACTGCTCAAACAGGGATGATGAAGCAGCTGGTTGAAAATATGACGATCAATAAAATTATGTAAATTCATTTAACACATACAAAAGTTAAACTATGGCATCATTTTTTTCTTGTTTATTGACCTAGTTCATAAAGATAGGTTCAGGGATTGTTGCTGACTTGAGTCACTTTAAATGTTTCTGTGTTGGTCAAGGAAATCACGTCCTATCATGGTAAAGAATATTATGAGAACACTTTATGAGATTAAGTGCTTAAATTGACTAAGGAAATGCAGTTTAAAGGCCAGCCCCAAGGTGGCCAGCACCACTCTACTAGTGATGCCTTAAACTCCTTAAATTAAATTTCAATGAAACGAGATTAGGGTTTCTTCAGATATCAAATGGAGAATACAACAAAACAGACTGCTGGACATAAGGGGCCGTAGGAGCTGCTGCAGTACTCGAATCTGTTTGAAAATCGACAAGTGTCAGTGGAGTGCCTTTGCATACCATTGTTTCATTGACACCCACCCATTGGTTCATTGACACCCACCCATTGGTTCATTGACACCCACCCATTGGTTCATTGACACCCACCCATTGTTTCATTGACACCCACCCATTGTTTCATTGACACCCACCCATTGTTTCATTGACACCCACCCATTGGTTCTCGTTATGTCATCTGGAGATGTTCTTCCTCCCAAAAATACTGAAGAGCCCTGGCCCCTGGGATGGAGCAGATTGTAAAGAGGTACCCCCACACCTAGAGATGCCCTACATACTGATGCTCAATTTTATCAAAATCAAAAAAGGTATTTTGATGTATTGAGCACAAAACTGGACAACGGGACAAAATGGCCAGAGGGGGTTACTGCAGAAGATGGATCAACCCAAAAAGGACTGGTGCCAATGAAGTGAAACATTTTCTTTGTCAAATCTCATTGAAATCCATTGATTAGTTGTCAAGATATAAAGACACTCACAAATAGTCTTTCTCCAAATAATATTGAGAAAACATTTGCCAAGACCAACATGGTTACTAGGGAATACTGCAGTGCTGTAAACTCCGATTGACACCACATACCTCTACATATAGCGTCATTTACTGGTAAGCGGCACAGGTGTCAAATGACAGCTCATACCCATCAGATTACCTGAAGAGGACACTTCTTTTTATATCCTTCTACATTGACGAACGAGTTCACAACACCGTGGATAACCGCTTGACTGACACTGTTTCCTAGGCGATCCCTAAAGTCACAATGTCAGGTCATAAGGTCTTAGAAGAAAATGTTCAAGCTGTGTTTATTCAAAGCAAAACTTAACACGCATGTGTTGGAACAAAAACTAAGCTTCATTGAGCTTTATACATGTACAGCAAAAGTCAGAAGAGAGTCCAGCAATAACCACATTCATCCAAATATTGACATGTTCCGGAATCTTCTCTAACTACAACACCGATGTCAAACTTTATAGACATCCATCAAAATCGTGCCAGTGAGAATGTAGCAAAAATCAAATCCAATTGAAAGGACAGATGCAGCGGTACACTTCACAACAGGAATGCACTTTCATCGTGAACATACACACCAATTATGAAATTGTTACAAAGGGACAAGGCTCCTCTTGAATGGAGCACATCAGTCAAGTTTCATGACAAGTGTTCACGGACTTACATAACAAAGCAGACTGTGTACCTGCAGTAAGCACCCCACTCCACACAGTAGTTGTACCTGCAATAAGCTCCCCGCTCCACACAGTAGTTGTACCTGCAGTAAGCACCCCGCTCCACACAGTAGTTTTCAAAAAAAAGTTGAAAATATTTCATCTCGTTTGAAAAGCGAAGAAAACTTTTACAGCTAATTTGAACACAGTCCATTTTTTCAGGCTTTTCACTACAATTTTGATGACTGATTGAATTGCGATAAAATTCTTCTTAAAAAGTGTATACGCACTTCCCATTTAAAAAGGGACTTTCCTACTTTGTCCCAATCTGAAATGCACATGTAATATTACAATAAAGATAAATCATCAACATTTTGTCTTTAAATTTGGTTTGTAATCGATCATTACCCCCTCTCGATTACAAACCAAATTTAAAGACAAAATGTTCATATTTATCTATATTGTTATATTACATTTCAGTTTGGGAAAAAGTGGGAGAGTTCCGTGTTAAATGGGAAGCACTTGTATATAATAATCATTTATTAAAACTAACTTGTTGACTTCTTCCAGTACTAGTTCCAGCAAGCTGTGCTTTAGAGGTTCTATCATCAGCCTCTTCCATATGTCTAAGGCTAACTGCAAATCACAAGAGAAAGAATTTGGTGAAACGTTGGAAGACATGATTGCATTAAGCCAGCCGTCCAATTGTACATTATAAGGGGCTATGTCCTCTTGCATGCTCATGTCCGGTGGCTATCCATTCATCCATGTTGAGAAAGAAGACTGCACTCGTGGACAAGCACGCAGTATTCTTCTTGCATGTTGCTGACATCGCTTTGGCTGATCCAGTATGTCAAGTAGCAAAGGGCAGTCACAATTTCAAGGGGAAAAATCCGCCTAGACCCTTAAAGTATCAGATGCGGGTCCCATGAATCAGCGGAGGTGTGTCTTTAATATGGAGACAATTTGAAAGAATACTCCATGCTTTGGGCTCATGGCCTCATAGTGCACCACATTATTAACAAAAGCAACACAGACAAAAGGACAGTTTCTGGTTTAAAGAACTAAATGTTCTCGTACTGTGCTCTCATGGGAGATGTTTTTTCAAAATCAATGCTAGCAGAATAAGGGCACAGCCATTACGCAATGTTATATGGATTAACAAAGTAAATACATTCATTTGTTGTTGGATGTAGCTCTAAGTAGCACATACATTTTATAGCAGGGGGGAACAAGACAGTTACACAGCAACACAGCAAAACCAACAGGAATGATATTATTTAGGTCAGACAGCAATTACCTCGCCAATTTCCAGCATAGTTGTACTTTCCATCACAAATGAGCCAAAGCTGAGGTCAGCATCACTCAGCTTTTGTTTCTTAATGAACTGAGTGTTGAGATAACTGCAACAAAGAGCAGACGGTTGCAATAACAGGGAACAACTACCAGGGTTTAATTAGCAATTATAATGACAACTTCATTGATAATTTCGAAATGGATTTTGCAATTTCTACCTAGAAGATCATACTCCTTGGTGCAAATTGACCTGAAATCAAACACAGCCAACTTGGCATTCCAGCAATTTTCTAATGGGAAATGTTTAGTCTTTGTCACTTTGAAATTTGGTGTAGAGATTTCATATGGAGTGAACTATTCTAAACTATTCTAAATGGGTGGGAGGGATAATTACCTGCAGATGGCACCATTGAAAGCAAAGGATTTGTGCTATAAAAGGCAATCTTGATTATCCATCATCTGTCCATCTAACATTACGATATTGCGGTGCCTTTAGGCCCATGGGTTTATTCATACACAAAATAATGCCTTCTTTCGTGACACCTTTTTTACCTATGCGCCAAAGTTTCAAATATATGCCCAGGTAATGTCCCCCGCATAGGCCCATGCATTTCTTCCCTTTGAATACCGCTGTGCCTCCTAATGTCATTACGTTGGCCTCTGTACCTTTGAGTTCCTTGGCATATTTTCGAGCAATCACATATTAAATAGATTTGTTCCCCACGTTTCAAGCCCAATGGTCTTTATCAAGGTTATGATAAAAACTGCCGAATAGATAGTATACAACATGTATTTTGATTGACAAAAACTTTTTCTGAGTTTAAACCTGGCAGGGTCATTTTGTCGAATAACTTTCAGCATGTACAGTTCAGCATTAAAACGAAAAACAACCCGTTTAACCACAACACACAGCAGGCAATTTCTGGTGAGATTAGTGTGCACATACCGGTACAAATGGTTGAGATAATCAGAGCCTCTACTGTACTCGGTCCAATACTTGTGGTAAAGATACAGCAACTGCTCTTCGCCATGTTGGATGACCTCCTGGTGATAAGAATCAGGCTGATCAGCAAGGCATCAAAATATGTGTCCTCACAAAACAAATTTCAACATAATACAAGTTTTGTGAATTTCTTTACCTTACAGCAATAGTAGTAGTTGATTTGTGTTAGTCCTGGTTACTTCCATCAGGTGACACCCACAATAGTTATTGTTGCGACGGTTCCATAAGCAGAAAACCAATATGGCAAATTAAAGCTATTTGCAAGAGTACTTTAGATTATCATACAGTAGTTTTCAACTGTACATCAAAACTCAACAGTTTCACAGCACAAAACCAAAACTAAATCTTCACAAATTCTCGACAGCTGTTACAAGGCCACCCACAAATAGTGACTAGACACAACACTCACGTGATACTTGGACTAAAGTTAAAAAACAACTTTTTGCAGCTAAGATGTACTGGCCTGAAGTTTGTCCAAGTATGGAGGAGTTTGACAGAGTTTTGTCTAGTTTATTCTGACAACTAAGAGTGCTGTGTTTTGAAACTAGAGGGCTATCACATAGCCACATTTCAATATTGCTCTTGGCCATTGGCGTGGTAACCATCTAAAGACAAACCTCATTTTAACTTCGCGTTTGCCCGCACCCCCATTCCTTGCAAAGTGCCTTAAGCTGCAACCCATTTCACCAACTCACCCCCATTCCTTGCAAAGTGCCTTAAGCTGCAACCCATTTCACCAACTCACCCATTTTTGGCAACACCACTAGTTCCGAGAAGCCAAATGAATAGTTGCAAGTAACAGTATATCCACAATACCGATTCGTACAAAACGTGGAATAGCCCAGCCCACTGACAAGTCAATCTTGACATATGTCAGACGTGATAAACACCAGTTGTAGCAGACCTCTGACGGTCTAGAGTTACTAGGTTGATTGACATGTCCAAAGTATTCATGGTCAGTCAAATAATTAAGTATATGCGCTTTAGACAAAAGTTTAAATTCTAAACGAGCTTATTTTGCAAACATAAGGTACATAATTGATCATACATTGCCAAAGATCAGTACTTGCATGTAAACAATGCCCGACTGGGCTGAACAACAATGAACCAGACACACTCTAAAAGTGCATCTCACTGCACCTTAAATCAAGATACATTTCATCTCGAAGTATGTAAGTGAATATGTTTTAGAATTTCAATAAACATTACAAATCTATAATTGTTTTTTGAAATGTCAGTTTAACTGCCATGAAATACCTGGTACAGTTGTTTGACATGCGACTCAAGGAAAGACTTTGTTGAGTTATAGAGCTGTTCTCCAAGAGGTTCAGGATACGCCACACAGAGAGCGTACACATCTGTGCACAGAGTTAAGGACATTGTTACCACTACCTCTGAAGAGCTATTTATAGCAAACATATTTAATGCATTTTTAAGGACAGTGTTCTACTAGTTTCTAAATGAAAAAGCAAGATATCACAAAATGACGCCATAACATAACAGTACCAATAACATGACCAATTTCATTAGATTAATGTTCAAGATGAAATCTCGAGAATGCCGTTACAGTTTTCTTAATTATCATTCATTTTCGTTTTGATTTGTTTATGAAAATCATGAAAGTCCTGTTTTTAATATCCCATCATGCAAAAGATGGCACTTGGAAACAATTCCTAATAATAGCGAAGTAAAAGTTTCATTTGCCACCAAACAGGAATTTCTGAGATATGATGTTTCAAACTTACAACCAGATGAAAGATTTTTATTTTATTTGTACCAATGGAATGAATATTGTTTTTTGCAAAAATGTACCTGACCAGTAAAAAAAAACAAAGAAAATAAATGGTTCTACCCACTGGTCAACCTACGCCAAAGGATTTAGGCAAGGGTGAATGGATCTTAAATATCTTAAAGATGACATGATCAACTATGACTTTTAGTAGCCATGAAGGTTACACTATGTAACAATCGTTGAAAACTGAGTGAGGCTAGAAACAAGTATTCGGTGACACTTAATTATTCCCAGACAAATATATAACAGGGCTATCTCACACTAACACTTGGTGAGAACCCACTGCCAACACTGTTGGCCACCTTGCATCCTCAGGTATCACCTTGATGAGAATTTTCAGATAGTGGTATTGATGACGTCATCTTGCATTGAGACAAAATGGACAATATGCAGATTCGACAAAGTTTCCGTGCTCAAAATTACAACTGATAATGTGTATCAGAATACATTTCAATTTGACTTAGTGTTGTTCCATCGATGACTTAAAGTGTAAGTCCACATAAAGAATTAGTGACTAGATCTGTTAATGTGAGATTAAAATCCTGACAAAAGATTGACAAAGAGACCATTTCATTGCAACAAACGTTCCACTAAAATGACAAATAATTCAGGCAACATGTGTATCCAAGTTTGGCAGATTCACGCAAAGTCAGTTGAAGTCTGTCTAGCATCTGTTGAAATTACGGTAGTATAGTCTTGAATACGTGAATACAATTGGTAGAAATGTCTCGGGTAACCATTTTCCTGTGACCACATGACAACCAACAAATCATGTGCAGAAGAACCTCTGGCTTGTAGGATCCATCTGGACATAAAAAATTTCCTTCAACAGATTTTCGCTGCACTGACGTGTCAAAGAAGTAAAGGCTAATTAATGATAAAAGGATATGAGAAACGGTCATTCCACACTACGCGCTTGACTGAACCACACTTGATCACTCCCTTCAATGTCTCTAGTAGCACAGACCAAGTCTCTTCAAAGTTCACACGCTTCGGTTTCAGTGACATCTCTGAAAAATAAAACGTGATTATAACAGTTTGACAATTCAAGACTGGGTCCAATACCACCCCTAGATAAATTTTCATCCAATTCAAAGTCAAAGAAAACGGAGATTTGTTGCAAGCAACATGTGTGTGTTTTGTATCAATACTTTGGGAGCAGCTTCTTGTAGAATAAAAATAAAATATGGTGAAGTTTTCCACAGTACAAATCGTGATTTAAACATTCATGCAACTGCTTTGTGTGAAATACCATGTATGGTTTGACACATAAACTAGAAACCCGCTAGGTTGCCATATCAAGCAGAGTAGTTACACTTAGGGGAGATTACTCCTTAACAGGAAATTACTCCAAAACCGAGTATAAATTAAAGCAAGACCTGGATTACAGATGACATTGTTACATTACCATCTTAGACAAGCCTTACACAAACAGCTTGCACTGTGCACGTGCCATACTGATTGCTGAATCAGGTGTATGCACTTTTCTTGTCTTTTATCACTTGTAAAATTTCTGTCAGGTCAATCCATTTTCTCTTAAGTTGATATGTTTTATTATATATCAAGAATATTTTTCCGTAAAAACAAAAGTTTACATGAATGCACAAAATGCAAGTCATAAAAAAGTAGTCGAAAGTAGGTAGGCCTATCCTTAGACAGGTCTCCTGTCTGTGCTGCCACCTATTGGGATGGCTGGCAGACAGGTGAGCTCAATAAGATAAACCTTTGAACGTTTCCATTTGACCTTGAGCACGTTGACTATACTGGAGGTCAGTTTTAATTTTATTCAAGGAATGAAGGAGCGTTCAGAAAAAGTTACAAGACTGTTAGCACATGTTACAAACATTTAAACTGTTATGTCCAGTTGCATGAAACGATACCAAATAGGGACTCTGCTTTAAATCCCTGTTAGAAATATATTGCGTGTGTGTAGATTTAAGAAAAACACTGGTTGTCCTTTCTTATACTAATTTAGTTTCATTACTAAGTCAATGTTTGGCATTGATACAAATTAAGAGTGAGCTCTATGTTGAATTCTCAATATTATTGAATAATTAGTAAGCAATAGGCAAATCAAACGCTAACAGGATCTGCACGCAAGTGGACAAGAAGGTGTGCACTGTTTACCCCAGAGATCCAGCAAAATCCTCGGTACCTCAAAGGCTGGATGCCACCATCACAGACTGACGTGAGGCAATCGCTATTCATGGGTTTGGCTGAATATGCATTGATGGAGATAATTGTGTTCATAAACAACGGGCATGTTTAGCCTAATAAATTCAAAGTCGAAAAACGTACACAATGTAAGGGAGACGACCAACATGACTGTTTTTATAATTGAGGTTCAAGTAAATATTTAGCTATCTTTGAATCTTTAAAATCGACGCATTATAATTTGTGAATCAATTAAGACATATTGATTAGCCTGCCTTAAGCTCACTTAGGCGTTGGAGTAACAAAACCCAAATATTAGCGTAAGAGTACGTCTCATGGGATCTGAAATGCTCCTAATTTAAGGACAATATTTCATAGAACCCAGGGCTCACTTTAGTTATGTTATTAGAAGATGTCACTGGTAAAAGAGCAGCTCATGATAAATATGAAACTAAAGAAAAACATTACACCTCTGAGTAAAGAAAGACGCAAATACGTAGTAGATTTGGGGAACTTAGTCGAGTCCCTATTGTCACCGTTTCACTTTCATGCAACCGGGCACAGATGCCTCTAAAAGGCGTCCACCTATACTCGAAAGGTAACATAATTTTGGTAGTTTAGTCAGGGTTAAGCGTAATTTTCAGAGTATTCCGGCGTTCGGGCTTAATCAGAATGCATTGCTAACTACGCCTTCGGCAAATTATAGGGAAATTAGGCTACTGCTGGTAGGTGGATTACTTGATACTTCGTTAAATTCTTGTTTCCTGCGACTTCTAGGCCTAACTCTGCGAGTTCTTGGCTGGTCACGATTCGATTTATGGTTAAATGATTGAGTAGAGTCTGAAATCACTACAGTAAATTGATTTGTAAATTTACAGAAAACACATCGAATAGCTTATCAAACAAGACCAATGCACAGTACCTACCCTTCTGTATTACATTTATCCTTCTGATTGTTTCAGGTGGCGCTCGGCACAACTGTGCCAATGAAATAGCAGCATTGTGTACCGCACCATTTCACATAGGTGACGCTGCGTCAGAGGAAGGTGGGGGGTGTACCCGGGTCCTTCGTCAAAAAAAGCGAATGTTGTGGTTGATAATTTGAACACGATAATGACAAAATCACCAGCTTAAAGAACTCAAGGTCATAAACAGTGATATATTTAACCACTCGCCCAGTCGTCAATGCGACTCAAAACTGCTGGACGCCAGGTAGAAGCCGCTTACAGCCGGTGTCCGCGGCCGAGCCGGTTAGGGCGATCGAATTTTCAAAGGGCAGCTGCACTCTGCCGCTCCCCAGTCTTTTGCAGAGTTCAAATGAATGAAATTTGTCTTCCCTGTGGTGTTTTCATCCTGAAATTAAGGTTAATTTTGATCCAGGTCTCGGTGCGCCAGTCCATGCAAAAACACTTCGACAGCGACGCGAGGCCGCCAAAGTGTGACTGATGGAAACGCGGTGTCATAGTCTAAGAGACAACGAAAAGTCAAACAGTGCTAGTGCAAGACGTTTTTGCTAAACTGAGGACTTATCGGTGAACGAAATTGGTACCCGAAATATCGATAATCATTTATTTTGTGACAAACGACTCGAAGTGAAGAATTGATGCTCGTTGCCAGAGGGTTACGCACTTAAAGGGTGGTTTTAAGTTTTGAAACAGTCATATCGCAGCAGATCTTGGTGAAGTAAAGGTCGAAAGCGCCGCGTTTAACAGAGCGAAGTGTCTGGTAGCTCACAAAAGATTTCAGTTGATTTATCCGCATAAGATTTACGTACGCGACGAGCCCCATTGTGTGATCTCTGTACACTGTCAGTTGACCGGTCATAAAACTTTATTACTTTAGCCTAGTTGTCAACTTCAGTTGTAAAAACACAACTTCTTAACTTTAAGTCGGAGATCAATTTTGATATTTCATTCGAATTTGTGACGAAAAATACCGCAAAACCATACCTTACACTTCAAGTTTGAATTTGTTGTAATTGTTGAAGCGTTTTTCAAAGCACTACGGCTCTGGTCCTAAGTGCATAGGTCCATATTTATCTACGCTTTTCGACTCGTTTAGTCCATTCTATTCGAAAAGTTTTGAAATTAGCAAAATAAGTGTTTAAAAACTTAGACATTTGAAAAGATTCTTGTCTATAAGTAACACATAAAATATCACATTTTATTGCGTTGACATAATTTTAGAAACTATCGCACATTAACTTCGGTATAGTGTCTCTGGACTGTCGACGAATTTCTTTCGTCGTGCAACGTGGTCGGGCATTTCCTAACGCGAAGAATTTCGTATAGACGGCTACTTTGGCGGTCTTTTGTGCAGCGAGTAGGTGGAGACATTGGTCGAGGTTTGGACGTATGCTCGAAGAGCCGGGTCGTCTCACCTGGGCGACACGTAAGCTATCCGCTACCCGGCCCGGTCCGGTGGCGAGTATAGTAGGCCTATCGAACGTTGAACCATAGATGGCTGAACGAAATCCGCGCTCGAGTGCTTCCACCATACTAGCACCATACGATAAGAGCAAATTGAAGGGCGTAAGCTGTTTTTATTATATCATGACGGCGTTCTGTACGTTCAGCAACTTTAGACGTGAGAGGTGTTGAGCGTGCGACCGGGCTCCTTTGTCAAGTTAACTGCCCAGCACAGTCTTTAGTCCCGCCTGGTATGATAACAAGCAGGCCAATTAATGATCTCCCAAGCTTCAAAGGGTTACTGAAACCTGGTAGAACTACTTTCGACACCGGGTAGAGGTTTTCATCAAAAATGAATAAACAATGGTAACCGAGGTGTCATGTTTTCTACGTTTGAAATAAGCATTTTATCGGATTTTGGACTTGTTCTATAAAAGATTTATCTTCAGTTTCGAGTGAACTCCAGCAAACATTATTACACCGAGAAGTCGAGGAGCTTTCGCCGGAGCTGGTTTATCCAGTAAAGCCGCTTATTTTTGGAAGTTTTGACGTGCAGTTTTGAGGATCACTCGTTCTGGAGTTACCCAAAAATGTATACGCATCACTGAGGAACAGATCCCAGCGCCCCGTCATATTAGTAAAGTCGCACGCTTGGCGTGGCTGACCCTATAAGCGTGAACGCCAGCGTTTTTATGAGAATAACATTTTTCGAATTTGGTGGTATACCAGTAATGAATCTTTTGCAATTTTACTACAAGTGACTTGTAAAATTGCAAAAGATTCATTACTGGTATACCACCAAATTCGAAAAATGTTATTCTCATAATCCAATTTCAAGTGTCAAATTCGGAACACAGCTTATTCGTAACGGAACTGTGCTACGGCTAAGTATGGGCTCTCTCGCAATATCCCAGGCGACCGGCAGTGGCGCTGCGCACTACGACTCCGTTTCCGTCGGCTGCTCCACTGTGCAATGAAGACAATTTACTTCATTTTTTAAAGAAAATGGAAGCTGAATGACGATGAAAAAACAGAAGGTATTGGTAAGATGTGAATTTTAATCGAAGCCTTGGTAATTCACTCAGAAACTCATAATTCTCTCTTTGTCAAACCTTAACTTAAGACGATTTCCAAAGCAATCCCGTCATTATTGCCAACACGAAAAACGGATTTGCTCTTTTGGGCATTTGAAGATTATTTTAAATACAACAAATTTGTTAAGAACCGATTGCACAACATATAAAACGTGTAATAAGCATTACAAAAAGAAGTAGGTTTCGCGCGCAAACGCTGTGGACCATAAACAAGCAGGTCTCTTAGTATGCAGTTAGTAGTTAAAGGAGCATGCCACCCAAAAAACAACCTAATTGGTATCAATTTTGATCGAGTAGTTCTACTCGATAACGGCACGTACGGTTGCGTTACCTGACACCTGACGGCAGACGGAGGTGTTGAAACTATCCAATGACGTACATGTAATTGGTTTCACACGCAGTCTGTTCAGCAGTTCACAACACCGGTAACTGGTGTCAGCTTATCGCTTGAATTCATCGTTTAACACCAATAAATCATTAAACTTTGATGTAAAACCTTTAAAATACACCGAGTTCTTATAAAAACGTGTTGTTTTATTTCGCTCTTACGGATTTATTGGTATTTGGACACACCATAGCCTCCAAAGTCCGGCAGGCCAATAAGGTCCGTAGCAGGAGTTTGGGGGTCTGTTCGGAGACAAATTCGAAGTATTTTCCGTGAGATACAGACAGGAGAACCCAGATCTGTGTTTTTTAGACTTGTGATTTTTTTAGTTCTAAACAAACAAAACGCTTGGTATCATGGCCAGTGGCTCGGAGCCCGATCAGGCCCGTCGCGGCCGGCCGCATCGTTAACTCGGTCAATGGCTCGGAAACTTATCAGACATCACGGAAATAAACCAGCCAAAGTTGGAAACTAAACTTCCAGTCAAGAAAATACTATACTAGTGAGCCAAAGTAATGCGCACGTGATTATGTTGGTGAATTACCCACGACAAATGACTGCAAAGCTACTTACTCCGCGTCGGGAGCCGCGAATTTAGGTTCCGCTTTGGTCATAGCACCGTCAGGGCAGAAGTTGTACATTGACAATCATTATTTTATTAATGTAAATGTAAATAAAGACTCCCCTAACACCAGGCCGTAGGGTGGAAATCGACTGAGTTGTTTCACAACAGTTTCTGCCAGCAAACAATAAATTTGCATGAGCTCACACGGCCTCGGTGTCCCGTCAATTAGTCTTATTGCACCTACAGCCGGTAACGCGTGATGCTGGCTTCTCAAATCATTTGCACACTCAAAGGCATTACAAATTGCATCTAATGAGGCAGACTTTGTTTCAGTTTTATATAAGTATTGGTTAGGGTGAGAATAATTCATTTTGAAACAGAACGTTCAGTAAACATCAACATGGCAACTCGGAATCCCGACTTAGACGAGAGCTCATCGGTCGATTCTTATTAAGACTTCGCAGGTGGATCGTTAAGTTTCATAGGCTATCAATTCGAACAGGAATACAGTGATGAAGAAATACTAGACAGGCGCCGTGAACAAGCTCAGACAACGAAACGTATGGATTGGTAAGCCGGCATTCGTCAGGCGCTGTCGACGATTCCAGGCCACAGACACGGACATGTTTCAAGGCCTCATACAGTACTTGATATTTACAACGTTCTTTTCATTCTTCACTACCACGATCCACTTCCTAAGCATTTCGGTCTCTCGAAGAAGTTGAAAAAAACGATATACCCGCTTCCCTCGCACCTGCATAGTTTGGACAAGCGGCAGCGATGCACCATCATAGCGGCATTCACTCTGCAGATGAACCACTGACTTCGCTAGCGTCGTTTCTCACCTTCCTCACAGATTAACGCGAAACCTCTTGGCAAGGTAAGGTCGACCGTATGCGAGGCGATGTGGATATACACCGATTAAGACGGCAAAAAAGACTAATTAAATCGGGTGGCATTCTCCTTTAAATCGTGGTGGTGTAGTGGTAAAGCACGCGCCCTCTATTCGCCAGGTTGTGAGTTCTAGTCTCTGGTAGGCCTACCTTGCAGTTTTACCTGTTTGACACGTTCTCCGGTTTTTTTTTGCCTTTTTTCTTGGATAATACTTCAGGAATCAAGGAAAATGCTTGATTTTTAGATGAAAAAACAGAAAAAATTCCTGGGCAAACCCCCTCCCAACCTCCCCCCATTCGGTGCTATGCGCATCTACAATCGTGGTTTGTGCAAATGCTTACAGCCGGACAAAATGTTGTGCCCCCCTTGCGATATCCTAGATCCGCCACTGGTAAGTTAATTGTTAAACAACAATAGCAGCAGTTGTGAATGACCTCTTTGAGAAAGTAGTTCCCTGAAAGTCAGTTATCTTCTGCTGCGCTGTACAAAAGGTCGTACACGGTACATTAGATCCCAACTAATAATGGGGCAATACAGTGTGCCCTAAACAGGCTGAACCAAGGTTTGCTGGGATATGCTGGGGCCTTTCTGTGACACTTTACAAACAATGGCATCGACTCTGAACTTTTTTCGGGAGCAGTGAATGACGCAATAAGTTTTCAACTCATGATTGTCAGTGAAGGAAATGTAACAAAACACAATTCAGTTCTCACTGTACATTGAACTCAAAATAAGTTCAACCGTTCGGTACTATGCGATACGCCTTGGTTGACGGGGTGCACAGCTTAGACACATGAATGGCAGCATCAGTTTGACGGAGTGCACGTCTTAAACATGTGAATGACAGCATCAGGTAGACGGTGGGGTGCAAACTTGGTTAGACAGTGGTTTGACCTACAGACGTATCCGATAGGAACATGGGTTTTGCATTGCGTCAATAAAACAGTTGCCGGCATTCACTGCGACGTCTGCCTCCCTCGTCTTTTAAGTTAATATGTGTACATGTAAGGTGTTATGCATGTGGTGATCCTGGGAAGCAATTATATGCATATCAGCGCCAGAGATCGAATATCTGTAACGGAAAGCCTTCTGTCGAAAACTGATCAATTGCTTGGAAAAGCTTCGTCTAGCGCCCACGTTAAAGTTTGTTCTCCAGTAGCGTTACATGTGTACATGATCAGTTAAGTTTCTAGCCGCTGAGTGCGAAACGAATTTGGATTAGAAGATTACACACTCAGTGATATGAGATCTCCGATAAAATTCGCTCTTACATCATAACGTTCAAGGTTACGCAAGAAAAACCGAGAAAATTCAATTAAGTGCCATGGATTGTAAACTCATTTTGAGTACAAAAAATGTATTTTTTCATTGCAGCGAATGTACAGCATGAAGTTGAGTTAAATATTCCGTGTAAATCTTGTGCGACTAGTTTACAATACACCATATTCTGCAAAGCGTTTATGTGAAATTTTAAACGTTCATGTCTATAGTTTAGAACTGTCGGTAGTTGCGGTATTTTACTCATTTTGTTGTTAACATTGGCACGTATTGACATTCGACCTTCTAGTAAATGTGATATGAAGTTCTTGACATTTCTGTTAGTCTTGGTAAGTATTTGTTGGGGTTCAGATGGATATAATTTAGAATGAAATGAGAAAAATAGCGATTATCTAATATAATGCACCAAACTGACAAACATGAAGTGTCAGTGAAAGGTTTTAGATGAATGTTCCACTTTTGAAAGGAGGATATCGAATAAAGTGAATTCATTCTTTTATTGAACCCTTAAAATTTGCATAAAACCAAAAGAAAACTATAATTTAGAAAATTATACTGGTTTGGAGATTTTATCTAGAACAATTGCATTAAACGAAATTTACTCATATTATTGATTTAGCGTTTATCTACTGTGGACCTTACCTTTTTGTCGCTAAATTTTATTAAAATCACATGGTCACGTAGCCCACTTATTGGCAGGTTGAATAGGTAAAAATCAAATTCAATAGTCTTCCAGCTTCCAGAATAAGTATGATTTTACTGACTTAAAATAAATTGGTTTGAAGATTCTCGGTTGATTAAACAGACATGTCGGTAAGTTCCTACAAAAATTTTAATGAAACGATACTGTTCACGCCATACACCTGCGAAAGTGAGCGAATACCAAGCTTTGCTTAACAGAATTATTCCTCCTTTTTAAAAAGAAGTGCCGTTTTGCCTCAAAATGTTTTTTAACGTCACTTTCCTTACTGAAAATTATTGGTATTGTCTCGTTGAACATTTGGTCTGTGGAATAGATTATTCCTTCAAAAGAGATGCCGTCATGCCACCAGTCGGGAACTTGGACTGTTGTTTTTCAAGGCAGAATTTACCGATTTATTTCAAGAAATCGTTCATAATTAATGTGCCGAACAAAGTGTGGCTGCCGTTGAATCGCATGTTTCACACTGACATTCCACGTGCAGCGAACAAACCGGTGCCATTTCTGTGCAACTTCCACGTATTTAGGAAATTAGAACACAGTGGAGAGACGTTATCACTTAAGTTGTTACTGCAACTTCCACAAACGTACATTTACATGTCTGCGACTTCCCGCAGAGCTCCTCAGGTAAAAATTACAAAGGCGGACACGGTCTTCAACCCATTACGTACAACAGACATTTTTAATTTTTGGCTTGTTTCTTAGCAACAGGTATACTAAGGACTTAAATTTTCTAAGATGCTTGAATAAAATTCTTTTCGAAACACAGAGTCATGATGGGAATGCTTATGTGTTTAATTGCAATGTCGTCTCACACAAGAATTTTGAATTTCAGTTTGCACTGGTGCCTTCCACCACGTCAAGCGCCACGTTCAAGTTGGATTTGATCCGGTTTGCGAACTTCGAACGGAAAGTGGCCTCGGGAGAATGTTGCGACGGATTTCTACATTTTGGCTTCTGTTATTTCCTGGCTGGTCAGTGTGACCACAGGTTTATTATCTGCATCGACAACTCCACGCACCCCAGGTATATTTAATAAAAAGCTTCATTTCTGAAAGCAACATTCACGGATTTATAGAAGCGTTTGAAATATTATCCAAGATACGTTGAAGCAACCAATATAAATAATAACCAAACTTTCAAACTTTCACGTTTGAGGACGTTTACACAATCCCCGTGAAAATCTGTGGCTTTCTGCAGTACAAAGGCTTTTCCGTTTTTCGTGATGAACGCTTAGGTGATCGTCAAGGATTTCACCAAAGTTTTCCGTGGGCAACCAATTGCATTATTATCTCAATAGATCTTTGTAGAGTTCTCATCTCTCGTCGTGCAAATAGGAAGTTACTTATAAGCAGTCATGACCCTCACTCCCCCNCCCCCCCCCGGCCCCCGAGCCCTCTGCGACTCCCCCCTTCCATCGCAAACTACAAATATGAGCTGATGCCAGGGCACTAGTCTCCACAGGCCTGTTATTGTTTGCTCTGAGTATAGTGTCAAGCATTAACGTTCAGTCAGTTCTGTGCAAATCCAGAAAAAGTCCCGTGTCAAAAACAAGACAATGTAAATTTTATGGCGGTTAGTGACCTCAATGAAGACTCAACGACCTTGGTGCAAGGGAAGTTTATAGCCGCTTATGCTAAACGATTTCGTCATATAGAAAACTTACCTCGCTTGGAACTCGATAAGTATGGATAAAGGAAAACGAGTTACAGGTACACTAATGGAAACGCGAAATATGAATTATTTTGTACTGCCACGACTGAAATTTGTGATCAACCAGAAACGCACAACATTCGTTCACATAACAGTTATTCTTCATTTTTGAGACTGTTTATATTTCTTACAGACGCATTTATTTTCTCGCGTTCAAACAAACTCACGCCAGCACACTACACCTCCAGTTTGCCTCTCTGGCAAATCTGACTTTCACAGGCTGCTTACTAATCTGACTTTCACAGGCTGCTTACTAATCTGACTTTCACAGGCTGCTTACTAATCTGACTTTCACAGGCCGCTTACTAATCTGACTTTCACAGGCTGCTTACTAATCTGGACCCACTTTGTAGAAATCTTTATGTAATCTAAGCAAAAAGTAAACTGCGAAAAGTCCATTTATAAACAGATTCTCAAAATCATTTCAAAACTTGCATACAGAAAATAAAAAGTAGTTGACAATTGCTTGTTGTTTGTAAAGGATTCGAAAAAGATGCTGTTGAACCCTCATCCCTCTAAACAAAGACTTGGTAAACAAGCAAAGAAAGATTAACCATTTGAAACATTAACTAGTGCAATATGTATTTACAGTGTTGCGTGTAACTATCTTGGTGTTTGTTGTGTAACGTAGGCTATGACACTCTTTTGGAGATTTAAACTTATTGCACACGACAGTTTGGTACAGTAGCGTCTCCCCACGAAAATATGGGTTGCACCCTAACACAATAATATGTTATATAACTGTCGTTACTTGTTCGGACATATAATTATCTCGCTCTCAGCTTGAGGGATAGCATACTTCCATTGACGAGATAAGATATGAACGAAATGGTAACAAAATGGGATCATGCGCGGTTCTGTGTGCCCACGGGACCGATATGCCGAAATATCAGGGATAGAAGGATTTCACCACAATTCATGTGTCTTGTGCCAATACCTACTCGATTTGGTGTTCCCTGCACTGTGTCTTGATATTGGAATTATCCGTTGATTATATTTGGCCAACATACAGGCAGGCATGTCGAAAAATATTAAATTATCAATGCCATGGATGTTAGAAAAATTCATTAACATTTTTAATCAAACACGGAATCAACTTTCCCGGCCGAAAAGAGTGTCTTTAAAGGGGAACCCTTCTACTTTTTATTGTCTTTAATTAAAATGCAGGTCTCACCTGGTTACCTTGTACAGACATTGTTGGCTTTAATAACTGTTCCTGTGGCGCACTCTGTTGGCATTTTTCCGTGTTGCTCAAGATCCACCAAACTCTACGTAAGAAGAGTACAATTGGTTTGGATTTCAGGCCAGATTCAACTAATGTAGATTCCCCCTCATGCGCGCACCTAGCGTAAAATATAGGGGGGTGGGCTCGAATTTTCCAATATGCGACCTTTTACTGAAAGAAATCAACGTGGACCAAAAAAAAAAAAACGGGGCCACTAGGTTCAGAACCACGGTAGATTTTGTGGTCTTTTGTCTCAGTGAGGCGGACTTTTTTTGCACAATTCGCCAAATTGGGGGCTCTCTAGCAACAATCTTTCTTGGTATCTGTCAAATTCCCTACGGATGTCCGTGTAGACTCAGGCGCAAGCCCTGCCTGAATAGGAGACTCAAATACAAACTTGGTGACTGGATCACGTGGTATCGGTTACCAATGATCTCTAGAGCACTAGGGGTTATTTTATAAATTGTGTTTAAAACAAATTCCATACAATCACATAGACTGTAACTGTTTTTTCGCAAAGTCAAACTGTTCCGCTACGCCAGCAGCTGCGAAGACAAAGTAACTTCTAGTTCAGCTAGGTGGCGATATGAGTCACCAGTCCCACGTGATTAACACCCACTGCTTCCAGAAAGTCTCCCATTGCAGACACAGTGGTCTTTTTATTGTTTTGTTTATAAGCTGTTTGTTGCCCACTTCCCATCCTCCAAAGCGCAGCCACAATAAAAGGTGGTCGGTGTGTTCCGCGACTGTCGAGAGCAATGCTGTCTCGCTGTGCAGATCCTACAGGCTATTTTTATTTTACTAGCCTTGCTACTTTTACTGCGCATGTTTGTCAGATTGATTATCTATTGTGTTTGCAGGCCATGACACATATGGTGTGAATAGTATCTTCGTCCTGAAAGTTATGTTTTACTTTGAATCAACTTCCTTGATTAGGCTTTTTAACCGCTGGGATCTGTGAGTTTCCCTTTGTCAAGCAGTTTCCCCTGTTGGAAACAAAGCACAAGACAAAGCTCTTGTCATTGTGACGCCTCACTTTGCCCTATCTCGAGACACTAAGGTGTTGAAATTTAAGATTATGTAGGACCCTTGAAAAATTCCAATTTTGATCATCTTTGTAGCATCCTATCTCATTACACCTTTGGTTGACGAAAATCCGAATCCTTCACCTTAAAACCAAAATTCGAAATTCGTGCACAATCAGCTGTAGGGATATGTTTTTGGTTGTAATTTTGTTCAAAACTGGTTGCAATTTAACATGCATAGTTTGTTGACTAGTCCATCTAAAAAATGACCATCAGAAAGCATAATTCATCACAGTAAAACCGAGCCACAATTTGTGATTTCTGGATAGGAGTGTGGAATGAACTTGAGTGAGTCTTGCACTGAAAATTTCCCGTAATGAGTGCAGCTAGTTGCCCTGGAGTTCAGCATTTGCATCGTGGATCATATATTCAAATATTCTGATGGAAAATATTTAAATAACGATTTTATTTCCAGATCTTCGACTGACATGAAGTCTTGTTCGTATGGGCGTTTCGTCTCCAAAGACGTTGTGGCAAACGAGATCGTGTTCACAGAAAGCATCGGTGGCATTTCAAACCCGCTCAACGTATCACTTCCAAGATGGCCGGTAAGCTTTAGGTTAAACGTGAAGTGATAACGGGTCGACATTACCAACAACACATAGGTGTTAATTCCACATTTCGAGCATTAAACTCTACTAACTCACAAAACGAACCTGCTATATTCAAGTCTTCTGCTGCTGGTCGTCCCTCATGCAGTGTCGTGAACCATACCACAAATGTGAGAGATGCAGCGTACCAACGTGTTTCCCGGGAAATCGTTGTCTCCCACGGGAATACATTAATGGGTCAAAGCGGGAAGTAATTTACCATTGAAACTTGTATTTTTGTAACCTGGTAACAAAGAAAGGTTGTTTTAAGCTGCCTGTTGTCATACCTGGCGTTTAGTCTCATAATAGTCGGTACACTGATAGGATTCCATCTCCTCATCAACAAAAATGAAGAATATCAAGATCATCGAAGCAGTTATTCACAGTTTTCTCAGTTTTGCCAACTCTAAAATTGACGTGTACATGAACACATTGCGTGTGACCTGAGTTGCTCTTTCATTCGGTCAAACCCAAGAGCGGATGTGCCTGGGAAGTGATTTTATACTCCAAATCGCCTCAGTCCATCCGCAAAATAGTTTTTCTATGGTGTTGTTCAGTCACTGCATTTGAAAACGTGATAGATGGGGTGGGAGGGGGCATAAATTCACCAAATAAAATCGCAACTTATTGTGATGAGCTTGGCGGTGAGATTTGGAATGAATAATACCCGAAGTAATGAAGATGAACTGTTAACCGTTTCATAGAGTTGCCTTTACAATGCCAATGTCACATGTTAGGTATAATAGTGAAACAGTTTACTGTCAAGTGTCCTCAGTAGCAAATGAATTGCAGTAGTATCAAATTTAACTAAACATCGCCGCAGAAATATCAGTATGACGATCTGGAAGGGCACAGTAGCAACAACATATAAGTTGTTTTGGTTGCATTGCTTTGTATGTTAATAACAACCGTGTCAGAATATGGTCTGACAGTATTTTTAGTTGTATTGTTTTGTTTTGTTTTGTTATTCAGTTTGATCGACATGACCCCTGAGTTAAGTGCAATGATGATGTAATTTGTTTACTACAAACTAGTGTGGAACTTTCTAGAAGACTGAGGTCAGAATAGTGATGATGTAATTTGTTTACTACAGTATAGTGTGGAACTTTCTAGAAGACTCTAGCATGACAGTGATTAATGCAGTCTGGAATATTCTAGAGACTAGTACATGTTTGTAGAATGGTTGGGTAGGTTCCAGAAAGTTCTGGTATGTGCTTGAATTGATGAAAAGTTCCAGAACAATGCATTAGGCTATAAAAACACAAGCACGGGTTTGTGTTAGTCATATTAAGCGAGCTGAGTTCAAGATAAGATCAAGTCGGGAGATCAAGTCAGATCAAGTAAGTTCAAGAAAGTTAATCAGGAGAACTACAGTTGAGTTGCAGTGAAGAGAATCAGCAGTTACAGCGATAGTCAATAGAGAGCCAGCTATAGAGACAGCAGGTTATTGAATCGAGTGTAACAGTTGCTGGAAGTATCTCAGAAGTTCAATACAAGTCAAGGCTTCGCAGCACTGACTGGAGCATAAACAGACATTACGTCGGACGTTTTGTTTGAGTAGGCTTGTGAACGTACGGTCGGGATTAATAAAGGATTAACTCGAACCAGTCTTCAGTCAATCTTCGCACCGAAAGCTATTAGCACCGGTCTGTAACAACCTGCGCCCGACCACACACGGGGAAAAACATGACAATTGGCGATCACGCCAGGAGCTTACTGACGGTAACAAGGTGTGATAAAGTGGACTGTTGGAATTAGCAACTCACTATGGAGACAAGATCTCAACTAAGAGAGTTGATGGCCCTCGGACAAGAAATGGGTCTGCAGGGAGACAATCTCAGACAGTTTGTTGAGAAACAACAAGTTGAGGCGCGTGCTGAGGCTGAGGCTGAGGCGGAGGAGAGAAGGCAGGCGCGAGAGGCCGAGGCGGAGGAGAGAAGGCAGGCGCGAGAGGCTGAGGCGGAGGAGAGAAGGCAGGCGCGAGAGTCGGATTTGAGAAGGCAAGCTCGTGAGGCTGAAGAAAGGGCGCGAGAGGCCGAACAGCAGATGGAGAGAGAAAGAATGGAACACGAGAGGGCGCTAGCCGCACTGAAAGCTGAACAGGTTGCAGCGGAGGGTAGCCATGTTAGATCAACTGGTGGTGTAAAGCCGAAGCTACCTAAGTTTGACGAAAAGCAGGATGACATGGACAACTTCCTGGAAAGATTTGAAAGATACGCAGAGAGTCAGGGTTGGATACAGAGTGAATGGGCAATTAATCTCAGTCCCCTGTTAACAGGTAAGGGCCTGCAGGTTTATACTAGCCTTCCTATGGCTGATGCACTGGACTATGCTTCACTCAAAAGAGCCTTGTTAAAGCGCTATGAGCTGACCGAGGAGGGCTTTCGCAGACAATTCCGGGAAGCGAGGGCTGAAAGGGGTGAAACGGCTTATCAGTTTGTTGCCCGCATACAGCGCTACTTGGACAGGTGGATCGACATGTCCGACTGTGGCAAAGACTTTGCTGAATTGAGAGACCTGTTAGTGCGTGAGCAGTACGTTAACACCTGTACTAAAAACTTGGCCTTGTTCCTGCGAGAGCGGACACCCAAGACTGTTCCAGAGATGGTGGGCTTAGCAGAGAGGTATATTGAGGCCCATGGAGTGGATATAACGAGCACTCAGTCAAAGAAATCCCAAGAACGACCAGTCAAGACGGACAACCAGAGAGTCGACCAGAAGAAAACTGACCTCGCAGGGGAAAGATGTTTCTTCTGTCACAAAACTGGACATCTGGCTAGAGACTGTCGGAAGCGGACACAAGGGATGCAACACAAAAAGTCAGCAGCGGTCAGCCACCGAGGTTCTCAGAGTAAGGATTCGGTGAAGCATGCTAACCCTGAACGCGCCTTCAAAGGAAAGCTGCGTCTGATGGAGGGGTATGTTGGCATGAAGAAGGTCTCAGTGTTGAGAGACACAGGCTGCACGACAATTGTGGTTCGATCCAGTCTAGTCGAACCAGGAGATATGACCTGCCGGAAGTGGTCATGCGAGCTGGCGGACTCTACCAAGAGATGGCTGCCTGTCGCAAAGATCAACATCAAGACACCTTACTACACAGGAGAAGTGTTTGCGATGTGCATGGAGCGTCCAGTGGCCGATTTGATTATCGGGGACGTGCCTGGCGCCTTGGACCCAGGCGATGTTGAGCGACAGCAGAGCGCAACAATTGCCAACGAGGATAATACAGGCAATAGCCTTGTGGAGGGCCCGAAAGATGACTCTCAAAAGGGTACGACTTCCCAAGAGAAGAACCCAGTGACCTCAACTCTAGAGGGAGAAGAGGTGGCCGACAAGTCGGTGGAGACAGATCTTGATGAATCTAGCAGGGAAGCGGTAGCAGTGACTACCAGGGCTCAGGAAGAGCGACAAAAATCGGACGTTAAACCGTTAGCTGTGTCCCCAACCATACAAGAAGTGGGACTAAAGTAGTTCAAAGAAGCCCAGTCTGAAGATTCATCAATGAAAAAGTTATGGGAGCAAGCTGAAGCCAAAGTTAAGCGACAGACCAAAGGCAAGGGGTCGTATGTGATGGAGATTCAGAGGGGAATACTCTATCGGATGTTCAAAAAGAAAGACGGTGACGAGGTTAAACAAGTTGTCGTGCCGAGCAGTTTACGGAAGACCGTGATGAGGCTTGCTCATGAGTCTGTACTCGGTGGACACCTCGGTGTTAGGAAGACAACTGACCGTATCACCAGCAACTTCTATTGGCCAGGAGTGGCATCAGAAGAGACCAGATTCTGCAGATCATGCGACATCTGCCAGAAGACAAGCCCGAAAGGTCGAGTGACCAAGGTACCCCTGGGAGAGATGCTTTTGATGGAGGAGCCTTTCAAAAGGATCGCGATCGATCTGATTGGCCCTATAGCTCCAGTTTCCGACAAAGGAAACAGATACATACATGTACTCACGGTGGTAGATTTCGCTACCAGGTATCCAGAAGCAGTGGCGCTACCAGGTATCCAGAAGCAGTGGCGCTACCTAAGATTGAGACAGAGCGTGTGGCTGAAGCATTATTAGAAGTCTTCAGTAGAGTAGGGTTCCCACGAGAGATCCTGAGTGATCGTGGAACGCAGTTCGCAGCGGAACTGATGAAGGAGGTCAGCAGGCTTGTGAGTGCAAAGCAGCTGTACACGACCCCTTACAATCCACGCTGTAACGGGCTCTGTGAGAGGATCAACGGTGTTCTAAAGGCCATGCTGAAGAAAATGTGTCAAGAAAGACCAAAGGATTGGGACCGGTATCTGCCGGCTGTCCTATTTGCTTACCGAGAAGTCCCGCGATCAAGCACAGGATTTTCACCCTTTGAGTTGTTATACGGCAGGACAATAAAAGGTCCGATGCAAATACTGAGCGAACTCTGGACAGGGGAAGACAGCAACGACGTCCGTAATACTTACCAGTATGTCTTCGAGCTCAGGAACCGCTTAGAGGAGACCTGCGAGTTGGCTAGAAAAAGTTTATACAAAGCACAGGTTATTCACAAGCATTACTATGACAAAAAGGCCACAGATAGGCAGTTTCAAGTGGGACAAAGAGTGTTGGTATTACTTCCCACAGATCATAACAAGCTTACTCTGCAGTGGAAGGGGCCTTACGAAGTCACAAAAAAGTCAATCGTATGGACTACAGAATCAACGTGAACGGCAAGATTAAGATCTTCCATGCCAATCTGTTGAAGGCGTATCACGAACGCGAAGATGACAACGCCACAGGTAAAGATGAAGCGATCGGTGCGGTGTTAATTGAGGAGTGTGTGACTGACGAAGCGACCCTTCTTGATGAAGGCGGTTTAGAGCTTCGACCGGAAGTTCACAGTGAAACCTACAAGAACGTTAAGATGTGCGATTCCTTGACGTCAGAACAACGTGAACAGGCACTATGGCTTCTTTATGATTACCGTGGCATCTTTACCAATCAGCCTGGAGAGACTGATTTAGCCAGCCACGTCATCGAGTTGACAACAAAACAACCAGTGAGAGTGAGACCACGCCAGATGCCATACACCACTCAGGACCTAGTGAAGAAGGAAGTGCAGGAGATGTTAAAGATGAACATCATTGAGCCTTCAACTTCAGCTTACAGCTCTCCTGTAGTGTTGGTGGCTAAAAAAGGATGGCACCACAAGATTCTGTGTTGACTATCGACGGCTGAATGCAGTGACCAAGTTTGACAACGAGCCCATGGGTAACCCAGAAGCTATTATGGCTAATCTGCATGGTCAACGTTTCTTCTGGAAGTTCGACTTCACAAAGGGCTACAGTCAAATTCCCATGGATGAGGCTAGTAAAGAGAAGACCGCATTTGTGACTCCAGGAGGCTGTTACCAGTTCCGCAGAATGCCGTTTGGCTTGGTAAATTCGGCGGCCACGTTCAACAGGATGATGAGAAAAATGCTAGCAGGCTCAGGTAATATCGAGCAGTATGTCGACGATGTGCTACTCCACACTGTCACCCGGGAGGAACATCTCCATACCCTGAGGGACTTGTTTCAGAGGGTAAAGCAAGCAAGCTTGACAGTAAAACCGTCAAAGTGCAGTATCTGATATCCAGAGGTGGAGTTCCTTGGACATCAGGTTGGGACGAACCAGATAGCTATGGATGACCAAAAGCTAATGAAGATCCAGGATGCACCAACACCATCTACAAAAACTGAGGTACGGTCATTCCTAGGACTTGCAGGGTACTACCGAAAGTTTGTGCCTGGCTATGCACAGATAGCCACATCATTGACAGATTTACTGAAGAAGGGCCAACCAAAGAAAGTCGTGTGGACCGATATTCATGAACAGGCATTCAAAAAGTTAAAGCAAGTGCTCGGAAGCAGCCCGATCCTACGGGTGCCTGACTTCACTCAGAGATTCATCGTCAGAACAGACGCGTCAAACGATGGTTTAGGGGCAGTCTTACTGCAAGAGTTAGATGATGGGATATTCCCTATTGCGTATGCCAGCCGGAAGCTTAAAGAAAGCGAGCGGCATTACTTTACAGAAGAGAAAGAGTGTTTAGCAATAGTGTTTGCTGTTAAACGTTTCCAGTTTTATCTCTATGGGACAGAATTCGTGATGCAAACAGACCACAAACCACTGGTATATATTCAGCGGTGTAAGATTGAAAGTCCCAGGGTTATGCGATGGGCTATAGCGCTGCAGAATTATCAATTCCATGTGGAGGATATCCCTGGAAAATGTAACGTTGGTGCAGACTATTTAAGTCGACTAACAGAGCCTGTAAGTCAAGGAGCACTTTAGAGGCGGATACAGCAGTAAATTATATATGCCAGATGATTTTGTGTTAGAAAATTATAGAGTAATTTTCTCTTTGGCAGGGGTGTTATGTCAGAATATGATCTGAAAGTATTTTTAGTTGTATTGTTTTGTTTTGTTTTATTATTCGGTTTGATCGACATGACCCCTGAGTTAAGTGCAATGATGATATAATTTGTTTACTACAAACTAGTGTGGAACTTTCTAGAAGACTGAGGTCAGAACAGTGATGATGTAATTTGTTTACTACAGTATAGTGTGGAACTTTCTAGAAGACTCTAGCATGACAGTGATTAATGCAGTCTGGAATATTCTAGAGACTAGTACATGTTTGTAGAATGGTTGGGTAGGTTCCAGAAAGTTCTGATATGTGCTTGAATTGATGAAAAGTTCCAGAACAATGCATTAGGCTATAAAAACACAAGCACGGGTTTGTGTTAGTCATATTAAGTGAGTTGAGTTCAAGATAAGATCAAGTCGGGAGATCAAGTCAGATCACGTAAGTTCAAGAAAGTTAATCAGGAGAACTACAGTTGAGTTGCAGTGAAGAGAATCAGCAGTTACAGCGATAGTCAATAGAGAGCCAGCTATAGAGACAGCAGGTTATTGAATCGAGTGTAACAGTTGCTGGAAGTATCTCAGAAGTTCAATACAAGTCAAGGCTTCGCAGCACTGGCTGGAGCATAAACAGACATTACGTCGGACGTTTCGTTTGAGTAGGCTTGTGAACGTACGGTCGGGATTAATAAAGGATTAACTCGAACCAGTCTTCAGTCAATCTTCGCACCGAAAGCTATTAGCACCGGTCTGTAACAACCTGCGCCCACCCACACACGGGGAAAAACGTGACAAACCGGTTAAACAATGAAGTATGAAATTTGCATGTACATGTAGCAAGTGTGACATTAACTTCTTTTTTAACTTCTTTTAAATGGATATCTCAAACTTTATTTACAAAAATTGGCCACTTTTACAACATTTCACATATGTCTAGCAAAATACCGTATCTTCATTCTCCCGGAACTTCAGATACGAAATATCTACCATGAGCGAAAAAATAAGATTTAGCAGAACCTCTTTGGAGTCACACAACCGCGTGGAAATTTGTTTACCACTTTTTCGAGGTCAAAGGTTACGGGTAACTCCCGCCAAGCACAGGGCAGCTCCGTATGCACCTTCAGTCCTTTCATTCACCGAGTCGCCAAAATATTGAGTCAACGACATTTACATGTACATACAATTGAAAGAAACAAAGACGTAGTTTAAATCATGAGAAAGTTATGTATCTGCATGCATACGGCCGTGGAAAGCGAATGCTACAAGTTGTCTCACGGCTCTGTGACTCTGCGTTAACGAACACAGCAAACTGTGAAAAGTGGTAAATTCTCAGAAGCGGATCCAGGATTTTGAGTTAGAGAGGGCCTGGGCAGAGTATTAGCCAGGATTTTGCTCGTCAGATATTCGCACCCCCGAGCTGCGAAATGGAACCTGAAAGAATTTTAGGGGCGGGCCTGGCCCCCTTGCCCACCCCTCCCTCCTTAAATCCGCCACTGATTCTCACCCAAATTCCTTATTTTGATCGGTGATTTGACATTTGGATGTTTCTGACACATGCTCACTACGTGCTTTAACAACCTATTCGATTTCTGTTATGCATTTCTTACTTGGTTTCATATCAGTCTCAGGGCGCGTGGTGTGTATAACAGTGAACTGTTCAACTACTTTAAAGTGGACCACAATGCACCTGAGCTTAACCCACTTATTATGTTGGCTCCGCCCATGACAATCGACTTCATAAATTAAATGTTTTTGTGATAATTAAGTTAATTACGCACAGAAAATTCAGTTGACATTACACATGACTGTTGAAATAATGAACATGTTTCATTAACCGAAAACCTTAAGATTTTCACGTATCCCAACATAATCAGCTTTCTGCCGACGTATTTGAACTTTGGAACACGAGTTCCCGAAAACGGCTGGGTGGATTTCGCTGAAACTTTCCAATTTTAATAGTTACCCACCAATCTCCAAAACGATGATAGGCTTTTTGATATAAAGTCATGGTTTTGCGTAATATAGAGAATACAACTGCTAATACTTTTACAACAATACCTCACATTTAGATTGATCAGAGAACCAAACTAAAAGACTAATCGAAAATTACTAATAGACGTTAAGGTAACTGGTGAAGTTTTCATTTGAAAAAGGTTTCATTCAAATGATATGAACGCACCTTTCTTAAAAATGAAGTTTTGACGTAAAAAATGTTAGCCTATGAACAATAATGCCATATTGCCTAGTCTTTGTCCTCCAGAAAATGAAAACTTTTTATTAGTTGACAAAGCCTAGTTTTTATATATGAGTTAGAATTGAGGCCACTAAATAAGGTTTGAGATAACATTGACGTTAGTGAACAATTTTTGTCGTCTGGGCATCGGGAGATTATTTTGAAATAGGAAAACGTCGGCATTCGATTAGATGTCTTCGAAACATATGCCCACATGCACACTCACACTTACACGCCCCCACCCCCGCCTTCACGCAAGCACGCACACACATATTTATATGTATGCAGGATTATTTTACAGACGGATCTCTCGTCATTGGTGCAAACAAATTTACTTACTACATGTATGTTAGCTCACGTCGGGTAAATGGTGCATTAAAATTGTAACGGCAATCACGCCCTCTGTTATCTTGCGCAGGTTATTACAATACGTCGGATAAAATATGAGTAAAACAACAACGTATTAAGTGTACCTAAGCAATAAGGATGTCTTATATTCTGTACACTTTTATAACCGCTCGACAACGTGTTGAGCGTGTATTTCTGGATAAAAAACTGAAGTAGCGTCTCTTTTCTAATTGGAACACACTTGGACTCCCTAGTTTCGTTAATGCACTACAAGTCCATTAATTACATGAAAGTAAAACTAGGTAAAACTAGATGTCTGATGTCTGTTAGTAGTACAAAAATTCTTATTCACTAAAACTTAAGTATTTTGGAATAAGTTTTTGAAACAAACTTAAGGTCCCATAACTTAAGTTTTCCAAAAGCTTACCTTTTTCAAAAAACAAGCTTTAGAAACTTAAGTTGTTGTTAAAATTGTAACAAAATAATTAAGTTTTTCTAAAACTTAAGTTCCAAAATTGTTTTTCAAAATTTAAGTTTTCAAAACTTATGTTTTCAAAGAACTTAAATTTTGAAAACTGAAGTTTTCCAAAAAAACTGAAGTTTTCGGAAAAATCGACTTTTAACTTAAATTAAAAAAGTGAAGTACAATAACAAATTTAATGATTTTCATACACAATTTGACAAAATCAGAGTTCTATTTACCTTCCGTTAACAATAACTAACTGTAGAAAATATAACATTTTGCGCAAAATACATTAGTTTCTTGAAATAAGCGGGAATCTGTGAAATACAACAACCACAAAAACCAAAACTTTTCATGAATCAGTACATTAACAGTGATAAAAGAAATGTAGTTAAAACTTAATTGGGCTAATAATACATCCATACTTGCTTCTTTCTCATTCTCTGACATTATGTGAAAATTGAGGGAAAATGGAATGTTTCTGCAGCGAAAGCACCAATTACCAAATCATGTATGGGCGGCGCAGCACTGAATAAAAGGAGGGCTTTAGCCCACCCCCCCACCCCCAGCCCCCTATGGTGCGTCGCCCATGATGAGTCACGCCCAATGAAAAAACGATTACATGGCCATGACTGCATGTACCTTGTACTACAAAATTCAACGTTTCGTCAGGGCGGACATTTTCTACCGAAATTACAGCAATGGCATCAGAAATAACAAATCAAAGAATATTCAAAATCCAGGAATATCCCAAAACCTGCTAATAGACGAGAAGTATAATAAATTAAAATTTATACCCAACACGAATGAAAAGTGACGTAGATAAAGCTGCTTGGGCTCGTTTAGCCTCCTAGGCAAGTAATCCATGTTTTGTAACTAAAAACGCGTGTTTGTGAGATCAGATCATAGTTTCATGAGTTACAGTTCATCAGTGAGTACGTTGTGTTGTCTGGGTAGCTGTATTTCTCCAACAATAGTTAAAGCCTCACTATGGAATAAAGTAAAGACACCAAAATTTAGCAACTTTCGTAAAATTCATCAGTACGCGACGTTAACTTACTGGACGATTATTGTGCTGTTTTTACAATATTATTTTATAAAACTCATGTGCACTCACTGACGTATAAACAGATGTTTCTGACCAGACACGTTCACATTAAGTCTACCAAGAATATACAAACATGAGGGTCTATGAACATTTTAGTCTATGTTTCATGTGGAAAAACATGAAGCGGCTAGGGAAGTCTGTATTGCCGACTAATTCTTGTTTTAGGGAATCATACAAGTAAAGATTGAGGTTATCGACGCAGACATTCCCCCTTTTAAGCAGCTTGTTGATCGCTATGTGTATAACTTCACCGGTAAACTGGATTCATTGGAAAATAAACTTTTCAAGGGAACGGGAAACATTGAAACAAGGTAAGCGAATGCAATCACACCAGCCACCCTCTGACGAGTGCTTGTGATCACACGTGTATATATATATATATAAATGTATGTGTGTATGTTTGTATGTATGTATGTGCGTACGTACATGTATACATGTATATATATGTCAGAATAGCTATTGATTAAGTAATTAGTATGAATAGATACATTTTAAGTGGCCCACAATTTGTGCATATGTACTTTTAAATCATGGGGAGGTGATAAGTCTGCTAGCAGATTACTGTGACATCTTTAGTGAGGTACCGGGTACGACCCATCAAGGAGTGTACGAGTATAGGAGAGTTCTCTCCGCCATTCTACCATTCGCCGCAATGGTTACCGGTCGAAACACTAGCGCTCCAGGCGGTGAACAATCAACACTTACTTAGGAGCGCAGTCCGAACAATGTAAACACTGACGAATTCATACTTTAATGACGTTCAACGTGCAATAAAATTACTGTGTTATTGAAAATGGTGAGAATACGTAAACTAACATCCACTTATAATCGAATGAGAAAGAACATGTGTATTTTAATCAATATTAAAGTTTATTTGTTTTTTATTTCCTTGAAGCTCCCTTCAAAATCTATCACGGTTTTGTTTCATGTTTGAGTTCTTAACAAGGCAAATTATCTTTCCTTATAACAGTTCATACCTCCACGGACTACAACATTTGAATGATTGCTCCTGGGGGTTCAGAAGGCAATTCCCCCAGGTGACAGCTAAGGGGGTACCAGGCATAAACCAGGTGGGCGCCAAATGGGTGTTGACCCCCTCCCAGGGTGGTTACATGGGAGGAGTGCTAAATAGGTAAAACAATGGGGTATGTCACATGGGTGTTGAGCCCCTCCCATCGTCACAAATTTTGGTTGCTCCCCTGACCATTGACAAACATGTTGCTCCCAGCTCACTGCTGGTTTCACCTCCACCCAACACTGAATTTTGCATGCCGGTGTTCTCTATTCAATGCACCAGGATACTAGCAATGCGAACAATTGCTTGGTGTAGTGGGAGTTACACATGTAAGAAGAAGAAAGCAATTCATCACTACCACAAAATCGTAATATAATTTTAGAACATTCCATTATTTCTTTGACATGGCAGCATAGGGTAAACTCGATCTCACTCTCCCACGCGCGCACCCAGGGGGCTCGAGGGGCTCAAAAGAGCCCCCCATTTGGCGAAGTGGTCAAAAAGGTCCGTCCCCGAGAGACAAAAATTCCGAGAAAATGGGACAAAAGTCCAATAAAGAAACGCAAACGCGCAATTCACAGTGGTAGTCTCGTTTTTTTTTTTTTTTTTTTTTTAATCCGCCTCGGGCACTCATTTGTTAGCAAAAGGTCTACATCGTCAGGAATTCGAGCACCACCCCACATTGAGTATATCATCACGCACAACTTGCCCAAGTTCAACATGTCATGACAAAAAAGTTAAGAGGTACTGAACAGCAATCAAAATATTCACTGGCCCCACAACTTCCTACAAAAGTGAATTAAAAAGACTTGGATGATAAAACTAAAATTTTTATTTTCTATACCCACTGTTCATATTATCAATAACAGTAAATATTTCAGGTAAGCTAAAGCTAGACCACAAGATCATATTTGTTACTTAGCCACAACTGGGGCTTAAATTAATCACAATCTCCAAAAACGTACAAAATAGGCAACACATGCATCAATACAACTAAAAAACCTAACCAACCTTCTCACTCTCTATTAATTTACTAGTAAACAAAAGCTATTTTTGCCAAGGAAGAAAGTTGAAGCTGATAACTAATTTAGTCACAGAGGTGTTTGTTATTGAGAAGCAAAATGATACGGATAGCTTGGGTTTAGCAAAATGTCAGCCCACCATTCAGACTCTAAAAGACCCATCAGTTTCACTTTGGCTCTCTTCAAATCACAGGCTAACCATTCATAAAATGTTTCAATCTGATCAACCTTAGTAAAATACGAAAACCAGATTTTGACTATAATTGTCCTTTCTGCACGTGATGTTCCAGTACTTGCTTTGTGAGACGATAATCGACAATGCAAAAAAGCCTGTTCCAGAGCTATAATATAATTTCCGGAGAGCTTTTTGACCCTAACATCTTCATTTTTGGTGGATTCGGGACATCAAATATTGTTCGGGCACTGCAGTCAATACCAGCTTGTTCTTCATTCATGAACATGGACTCCTCGAAGTGATGAGAGCATAACTTGCGGTTCTTGGACAAATATGTTGCATCTCTATTCATAAGGTCAGCTCCCAGCGCTTGCACCAGAACAGAAATCAATGACTGAGAGACTCAGGAACAAACCTCATACTCACTAGGTTCACAGAAGACTGGCAGCCTACACTAAAGTACACTACACTACAGAATTCCTGTCGTACTGTGATTGTGATAGAGACAAAAGAGTGTTGGTGTCAACTGGAAAAAACTCGGACTCAAATGTTGATCCACGGATATTTTAACAGGGCCGCGCCCCCGCATCATTGACACATACATGTAGAATTAAGTTTTCAATGACGCACTGCTTAACTTAATTGCTCCAACTGGCACATTAAAATTATGCTCGGATTTTTCACCTTTTCACCGAGACCCACAGATTCGCTAACTTGACTCATGACAGACTTAGTGGCCCTGTGGCTGTCATAGTGCCATGGCTGTGTCACCAGTCAAATTACTCATGGCCATCATGGGCATGGGTATGTTTTCCTAAAATTGTCCCTGCGATCGTCCGGGTGACATTTTGATTTGGAATTGATGGACTACAAGAAAACAAAAAGCTGACGATCACATCGTACGTTCATCATAGTCCTTCCGCAGGCAGCCCGGTTGTACAGTAGGCCTAGCCTACACTGCAGACAACAGAACGGTGGCAACGGGACTGTGAATAGGACTTGTCTTAACAACCGTGAACAGAGCACAAAAAATGAAAGCCAATGTATCATTTTATTGAATAACAGATAATCCTTACCTTTCTGTATCCTTAGGAAACCTAAAAAATGACACGTCTGGGGTTTTCGTGGATGAATTCATGAAATTTATCGCACTGCAAAATGCGTCCTTCCCCATTGTTTTGGCACTTCCTGGTTGACAGTTGCTTGTTCACCACTTGCCGGCGCTAGTAGCAGCGGTAACAGCGAACTCACAAGTGAACTCTCCTATACTACTACACTCCTTGGACCCATCTTGTTGAGCACAAGATTGAGAGCATTAGTGAAGAGTGAGAGTCAAGCCATATCCCATGCCATACACCACACGGACGGTTCTGCAGGAAGAAGTCGACAACATGTCAAAGTGTGGAGTCATAGAACCATTCGATGCTCCCTAAAACTCTGCGGTGGTCATAGTGAAGAAGAAGGACGGTTCAAATCGAATCTGCATCGATTTTCGTCGTTTGAACGCCATCACCAAGTTTGCCTCGGAGCCGATGTGCAATCCCGATGACATCATGACTGAGATCAGTAAAGACCAGTATTTTACGAAGATTGATCTAAGTAAAGGATACTGGCAAGTCATTGCCGTCGAAGAATCACGACCCAAGACCTCGTTAGTAGTACCAAGTGGTTGCTACAAGTTCGTAAAGATGCCATTTGGTCTGGTAAATTCAACAGCGACCTTCAACCGTATGATGACCAAGATGTTGGTAGAAGCACATAATACAGAACATTATGTGGATGACATTCTGTGCCAAAATAAGACCAAGGCTGAACACCTTGCCACCTTGCGAGACACCTTCCAACGTGTGCGAGAGGCTGGACTAACGATTCGACCCACCAAAGGTTAGATTGGATCTCGTTCCGTCGATTTCGTTGGACATGTGGTCGGTGAAGGGCATCTGGCAATGGATGAAGAAAAGTTGGGACAGATCCGAGAAGCACCACGACTCAGAACGAAAAAAACAAGTTCGTTCTTTTCTTGGGTTGGCTGGATACTACAGGAAGTTCATCCCAAACTTCGCTGAAATCGCCGTCCCACTTACTGAGCTCATAAAGAAGAAACAGCCAAACACCGTAAAATGGGACGATGCTCAGCAGCACGCGTTCGACACTCTTCGAGACCTGCTAACGAGAGCACCAATACTGTGATTACCCGATTTCAGTAAACCCTTTATGGTTCAGACCGATGCGTCAGATACTGGTATAGGCTGTATTTTGTTGCAAGAGTATGATGATTGCAGGTTCCCAGTAGCATGTGCTAGTAAGAAATTGTTCCCTCTGAACGGAATTACTCAGTCATAGAGAGGGAATGTTTTGCTATTGTATTTGTCATCAGAAAATTTGCAAAGTACTCGTATAGTAAACAATTTATTATTCACACTGACCATCAACCCCTGGCTTACATTCAAAGAAGTCAGTTAGTCATTGGACGCATCATGAGGTGGGCCTTGTTTTTGCAAAACTTTCGATTTAAGGTTGAAGCTATCAAAGGCTCAGAAAATGTTGGTTGGTACTGATTACCTGAGTAGGTTAGAGCATTGAAGATTCATGGAAATTGGGTAATAAATCTAAGTGGTAATCAATATTTAAGTCTTCCATGTCGAGAAAATCTCAAGAAGTATTTTCTTGAGGAGGGGCTTATTTGTCAGAATAAATATTGATTAAGTAATTAGTAAGAATAGATCCATTTTAAATTGCCCAAAATTTGTGCATATGTACTTTTAAATCACGGATTCAAACTTGTTGGCATGTACTTAAACGTCAAAATCTATTTTTAAATGGTGTTTACAAATTTGGGTAACCTTTAAAGAGGGCGCTAGCGTAGTTACTCTTTTTTGTAGTTGATTACGCAATTAGCAACAGGTTTTACTCGTCTAATTAGGGGTATCATATACAATCTCAAAGGATAGCTACCTTTTAAACAAACCCCCATTCAATCGTCTGACAGTATATATGATATACACACAACTCACTTCACAAGGCCTTCACAAATGAACATCTAGATGCTAGGCGAAATACATGTAACGTCACATTTAAAACCGGCTTTAATTTCGACAAAACGCTATCTTATTGAGACCAAACTCCGAAAAACTGCCAAATGATTCTGCCGAGAATTTCGTCGAAGTTTGGCGGAGTTTGACATAGATATGTCAGATTTTTGTCAAGCTTATTTTACAAACTAGTATATGTCTTGCTGCCCTGTTCAATCCGCTGCGATGCCTGTATTCATGTACGACTTTCAGCTTAGAGGTGGATATGACGGTGTCGTGCGACTTGGACTACTATGGAGAAGACTGCTCTGTTTACTGTAAGCCGCAAAACGGTCCTTCAGGATCTTTTTCATGCAATAAAAAGACAGGGGAGAAAATATGCTTATCCGGTAAGAAGCGTTAAAATACTTGTCTCAATGATTTATTTTACTTCAAACACTTGAAAATGTATGTCAAATTTTAAGCCGTAATATGGTATAACGTACTCCTCTTTTCTGTTATCAATTTACAAACCCTTGAAATTCTAAATATGTCGCGCTTCCTGCAGCGAGTACTAAATATCTCGCGTCCTCCAGAATGTGCGTCCACTTTCAGCTAAATAGCCCTTACTTGTAATAAATGAGATAATCATTTAGATTCCTGGTCCCATTTTCTTCATTGCTTCAAACCTGGACACTTTTAAGTTAAAACTGTCTAGCAACTGCCGCGGCTACTGCTGCGCACTTTATCTATGTTCACTTGGCGACCAGTGGATGATTTTAGGTGGGGGGGGAAGAGGGCCATGGACCCCCTAAAATTTCCCTAGATTCCATTTGTCAGTTCCGGAGTCCAACTTTCTCACGGGAAAAGTCCTGGCTAATACTCTGCCCTGCCCTCCCCTCAACTAAAAATCCTATGTCCGCTCATGGCGACAATCCGATACCTAGCTTGTTGGCGGTTAATTATGATTCACGGTATGCGAACATCCATGCATGCTCATTTCTCAGTAAAACAACGAACAAAATTGCGCTTCTCACCTGAACTGCAATAATGCGCACCTGTGCTTATTTTGATTGCCCGGAGTCTTTAGCAGTTGCCGGGAATCACTTTGGCGAAAAATTGCCACTTGCTAAACTTAAATTAAAATTCTTAGACAAACACATCAACGTGCAACTGTTAAAAAATGTTATTCACGTTGTCCTACATGTATCTACCTATTTGATGTCTACAGAAATTATGTCGTACCTTTGTGTTTTATCACAATGCCAAGAACATTTTCCTCAGTTGGTATATTAACCCATTCTATTCCAGCATTGGTTTTGACAGAAAACCGTAGTACATGTAGAAATGTCTCTTATTTTCAAAACACTATTGTATACATTTGTAAAACGATTTTTAAGGACGTGTGGGACCAAATTGTCGAGAAATTTCAACTTGCATACGTAACCCGTGCAAAGGACGAGGAAAGTGCTCTGCGGGAAAGACTTACACCGAGTACAGATGCAAGTGCTACCCGGGATTCACCGGACGTAATTGTCAGGTAACTGCACTTTAAATTGTACCATGCAAATTCTACGGGGTTACCTGCATAAACCGTACAGTCCCTTACATTCTCAGTTGAAATCAAATTGTATGAATCTTGTCCAAGCTTATTTTCTCTCTTTTCCATTTTAGAATTTCATGAAAGCAACTACTCACAAAACCACAAATTTCCGCGAAACCACCGGCTCTCCTGCAACCAGACAGATCTTTACTACAACGACTATGCCCTTTACAACTAGACAATTCCCTACCCTCCCTAAACGGTCCAACTCTGCAACTTCGCCTACAGCCAGCAACTCTCCAGCAGCAACCCCTCACCCAACATCCACAGTTGTTCACACCAATGCAATCACCACTTATACAAAAATCATTTCTTCAACAACCACTTTTCCTTCCACCACATTTTACAAATCCACCGGCGCCCCTTCAACCAGTGGTTCCATTTCCACCACTACTTCTTCAACGCAGATTCCTTCTTCAACCACTACCACATCCCCTAAAACCACCCCTTCCACTACTCGTACAATGACTCCACCAACAACTACCAAACTTTCAACCACTACCACGTCCCCTACAACTACCCTTTCCGCTATCCCTACAACGACTCCACCTACAGCTACTGCACCTTCAGCCAATACCGTGTCCCCTAAAACCACCTCTTCCATTACCCCCAGAACTACTCCACCAACAACTACCGCACCTTCAACCACTACAACGTCCCCTACGACCACCCCTTCCACTACCCCTAAAACGATTCCACCAACAACTACCGCACCTTCAACCACTACAACGTCCCCTACGACCACCCCTTCCACTACCCCTACAACGACTCCACCAACAACTACCGCACCTTCAACCACTACAACGTCCCCTACGACCACCCCTTCCACTACCCCTACAACGACTCCACCAACAACTACCGCACCTTCAACCACTACAACGTCCCCTACGACCACCCCTTCCACTACCCCTACAACGACTCCACCAACAACTACCGCACCTTCAACCACTACAACGTCCCCTACGACCACCCCTTCCACTACCCCTACAACGACTCCACCAACAACTACCGCACCTTCAACCACTACAACGTCCCCTACGACTACCCCTTCCACTACCCCTACAACGACTCCACCAACAACTACCGCACCTTCAACCACTACAACGTCCCCTACGACCACCCCTTCCACTACCCCTACAACGACTCCACCAACAACTACCGCACCTTCAACCACTACAACGTCCCCTACGACCACCCCTTCCACTACCCCTACAACGACTCCACCAACAACTACCGCACCTTCAACCACTACAACGTCCCCTACGACCACCCCTTCCACTACCCCTACAACGACTCCACCAACAACTACCGCACCTTCAACCACTACAACGTCCCCTACGACTACCCCTTCCACTACCCCTACAACGACTCCACCAACAACTACCGCACCATCAACCACTACAACGTCCCCTACGACCACCCCTTCCACTACCCCTACAATGACTTCACCTACAAGTTCCACACCTTCAAGCACTACCATGTCCCCTAAAACCACCCCTTCCACTACCACTAGAACGACTCCACCTACAACTACTCTGGTCTCCCCATGCTTCGGCCAACCTTGTCAAAACGGCGCCAGATGCGTGGAGTCTCGATTTTCGCTAACAGGTTACAGATGTTACTGTACAAAGGGTTACTCTGGAAAATTCTGTGAGGTAAGAAATTTTGCAAGTTTTAATGACAAAATATATGTACCAGTACTGGAATGTTAAATATCTGGTTGGCAATATATGAAGATGTATGGCACCAATGTCTACATTTGGATAACAACCTCATCAATTCTGTCCTCGTCTCATGGGATTCGGCAGTTTGCCAGAAAACCGTAAAGTAGTCGCTGTTTTACGTACAGTGACTATTTAAAACACTGGCGTAAAATTACTAATTTCATTGAGCATTTTTTATTTGGAAAATGTTGATTTTGCCTTGAATATTTGTTATTTTAGTGTTTAATATTAGCGAGTGACATCAAATAACCCAATGACGCCATGCTTAACAACATGGACATCGTGGCTTGATACATTTACCAACAATTTTAAATTCGTTAAATAATAAGCTTTAGGTAGTACGTTGTTCACATCAACTTATCAAATTACTTTGCAATCCAATCCCTATTATCTAATATAATCTCCATTTTGTGACCTGCAACGCTGTAGTCCTGATCCTGAAAAGGTCCAATTGAGAGTTGAATGTAGGTGATTTGTGTTGAAATGTGGCACAACTCAGCCTAAACCGCGCTTTTATATGCATGTAAACTATCGAAAGTTTAAGAGAATGCAATCAGTGCAACATTTTTTTTTCTGGAGATGAGATTTGTTTGACCTTTGCATACACGGATATCGGACGTAACCCTTGACATTAACATATAAACATAACTAGATAAAATTAGAAAATATAAAGTAATAATACATTTATTTTAAGTACACAATACATGGTAAAGATTAGTAAATATTAGAGACAATGATAGTAGTGGGTTTTACCAACGCATGGTTCATACAAATGTATGCTTGTGGGTGTGCGTGTGTGCGCGTGTGTGGTATCAAACCGTAATTGGTAGTTACATTTTTATTTTTCATAGACATAGATTGTACGAATTTTATTTTGAGAAGGTATTCAATTGTCCTTTACTAAAGACTTAGTTCAATGATTATATCATATTTAGTTGTCAAATTTTGTAATTAAATTAAGACATTTTCACTTAAAATGGCTTATAACGAAATCGGCTGACCTTTCATGCTTTCTTGTATCATAAAACATAATGCCAACGAAATCAAACTTAAATGAAAACAGTAACGATATAACTTTTTGCACATAGGCCAAAAACGCTTGTAGAGCAGTTTCCTTTTCCCGACGTCTAATAAACAGTAAAAATTGACATCGTGTGATGAAACAAAACCATCTGCAGAGGGATTCCTATCAGTGAATATAAGACGTGACTTTTCAGTAAGCCCTGTATATTGTAATCCCTGTATATTGCTCATTTTTGCATATATGTAGAGGCTTTTGCTTAGGCGGCTTTGTCGGTAAAAGCGAATTCGGTGAGCCCCAAATATTTTGCAGATTTGTAGTAGGCGAAGATTAAAATACAAAATACGGAATTTAAAATTCAATACTACATCAATACTGTGTCGAACCTCATTTTCTATAAACGTGTAAAGCTTCAATGCTTGACTTAATTACCCAATTTTCAATTAGCGGTTTTTCGGAGAAATTGAAAAACAGAAAATTAAGACATCAAACATTGGCTAGATCATATATTTTTGTTTTTAGAAGAAAAGTCGGTTTGGATCTTTCTTACACTGTCCCAGTATCGTTCACAACCACGTGCGACCAGCTGGCCGTATACGAAATGGCCTTTAAAGTAATATTCGACTCGCCCTGACATAAACCAACGTTAAATCCATGTTTGCATACACAAAAAATTTTTTATTCCACTTAACGTTACCGTAACCTGGAGGCGTGTCTTGAAATTATAAAAGGATGGAATAAAAAATAGCAAATTATCAGTTCTCCACCAAGACTGGTGATCACTTCTTAATTGAGTATGGAGTAATAGGTAAAGGAGATAAGCACGCAGTTATTACAAGGTGATAAGTCAATTTCTGGCAGCTGAGTGGAAGGAACTGTGTAAAAGTGGTGTGATTCTCAGCATCACGTTAATAGAAGTGTTTAACCTCTTTTTTAGATCAAAACCATATAAATTGATCAGATGAAAAGGAAGAGGCAAGCAAGGACCAAAAACATGAGGATTTGATGGCGTTTGTGTAGTACCAAAGGAGATCAACACTGCATCGTGTTGTTGCCTATTCTAATTATATCGGTAGATTTACATGTATTATCCTTGTTGCGTTGTCAGTTTTGCCAACAAAACGAAAATGTTTTCATTGTAAATGTGATTTCAATAAAGGAAACTGTATGCTTATATGTTCACTGCATCGTAGTTAGCATGTCGAAGCTCAAACATGTTGCTCAGAGGCTTCATGCTCTCATTGATGTTTGACGTGTTGTTCACTGAACACAAGGACGACTACAGAGCAACATTTGAAAGTATTGGTGAAGCGATATAAAACTAACAGTGTTCACCAGTTACGGTGGAAACCGAATCGCTAGGTATTCCTTTTCCGATCGTTGGTTCCACGTACCTTTTTATCTACATTAGATCCATTTCTTGAAGTAAAATTCTGAAAAACCAACGCAGGACGAAATGTTAATTTCGTTGTTTCTCTTCTAGTTTCATCTGTCTTATTCTTCTGGTTCTTTTCAAGCTCTTCCAGAAATGAAAGTAAGCAGCGGGACTCCTCAACTAAGGATCTTCTCTCCTTTTTTCTTCTTTCCTTTCTCGCTCCTTTTCCATTTTGTGCATCTTCTTAGTTCCAAAGTACCACCAATTGTGCAATTTCCATTTCCGGCGATTTGTTGATAGCTCGTCTTCTATCTGCTGTTTTCCGGCCATTTTCGTCTTTTTGAACCAGTTACGTCTTTTCGACCTGTATGTGACCTCTCCTACTGCCCTTGATGGAGCTCCGGGCGAACCAAATGAGTGAAGTGAAGGGTAGTGCAAACTCTTGTCTAGTTCTGCGAACCGCAATTTTTTTTTCTAATGGAAGTCCCTCCTCGATCACTTCCACGTTTATATCATCTGTTGCGTACTTCGTGTCACGTTCATGTGAACTCCTTGTTTGGCTGATACTTCCAATCGTTTCAATCACTTTGGGATGCTTTCGCATTTTTTTGCCTTTTTTGACGACCCTGTTATACAGCTTTACTCTAGTTTTGTCACTTTTATTCTCTTGCGTTTTCTTTTTCAATTTCTTGGTCGAAACCAACTTTTTGCCGTTTTGTTTTGGAACCATATCGGGACTAGGTTCCTCCTCAGTGTCGGTGCTGTCTTCCTCGTCTTCTTCAGAATCTGTTTCTGTTTCAACTTGTGCTTCAGTCTTAAGCTTCTGTTTTTTTTGCTGAATCACAGATATTCTGTCGAATTAACTGAGCGTCGAGAATGATTTGCTTTTGAACGCGTCTAGCGTAATCTTTGAACGGACCTTCGAAGACATTAAGGGAAGAAGCATTATATCGAAGAAGATTTTCATCTGCGAGCAAGTCATTTAAACTATCCCTGAGTAGATGGACATCTTGGAAAGACAAGTACGAAATTTCGGATCCTGAGGGGCTCAGGGTTATAGTCTCGCCTCTTCCGATACTGGAATTTTTTTCAAATAAAGTACGCTCCCCTGGATAAACTTTTGTATCGCGAGTGACAATCTTGAACACCTTGCTAGTTTTATACAGTCTCCATCGGACAACCATGTAAACCAATAAAGTAAGAATGGCCAGTAGAGTAAGGATAGTATTGGAAACTATGAAAACGACCATTTCTGTAATGAATAGAAATCAAAATTTAAAAATTGACAATGAACAAATTTTACAGTGTTATATTATTACACGACTACCGTCTAACGATTTTCCTCTGCCGCGGAAACGAAGAACGCAAGGCATGTGCTAGGCGCCAGGAATGCAGTTTGTCGCAGGTCACAGTGGCGAACAAATGAATCGTGAGGATTTTGCTTCACGTGTCGGTGAGGCGAATTTCTCATTTGGCGATTTTTTGTGCATTTTCTTCTTAAATGCTCCAAGAAGGCGGGCTGGAAGAACTAGATGTTTACCGGATTGCATTAGGCAGCCGATGGACATTAATTATTGTACCCCTGACAGCACCTACAGTGTAATATTGTATCGTGTACTCGTGTACAATCCACTGTGCATGTAGGCCTATCTATGCTGTTTACTACTAACGTTCACCTGTAGTGAATAGATCCGTGAGCAATTTGCTCCCTGTATCTAGGTAGTGCCCGTACAGCTAGGAGCTGACCTATACATCCCTTAAAGATGTATTTGCATAGGCCCAACTCCTAACTATACTGTTTTATAGCAGGAAGTAAACGACAATGACATTTGAACATCATCTACGCTATACAAAGGGCAGTTGTATTCAGTGACAACTTGTAAAAGTGAAAACAAAAAAAATCTGCAAATAGGTGACCTTTGCACTAATGACGTACTGCACATTACAGGGAGCTCACATAGACGCATCACACCAGCCTCCCGTTCACTAACGCTAGGACCTCGCTAAAAAGCAAGACTTTGCGAGATTACGTGAGATATTGCCGTGCACTTTAAAGTCATATGATCCGTTTGTAGACGTTTCAAAAACATCGTGAATCTGCATAAAAACCATTGAAACATACTCTCTGACACTTAATTAGAACTTTTCGTAAGTATGGGGTCGATCTGCTGCCTGTAAATATTTTTTCTTTTATTTTTTATTTTCTTAAAATCTGCGTGATCAAAACAAACGAATGTTGCCCATAATGCTGTGCGGTTTGACCTTTCGGCAACTAATCAGCTGTTTCCGGTACTGCTCCAAAGAAGAGAAGTTCGCCTTAACCAGGTAANGTGTGTGTGTGTGTGTGTGTGTGTGTGTGTGTGTGTGTGTGGTGTGTGTGTGTACACAAGCATGTTCATGTTTATATCATTACTGCTTTCAATTGTTTCGAAAATTATTCATTTGTTTACCTGTTGCCCACTAACATTTTCTTGATTTTATTTCTGAGCAGTAATGTTATCGTCAGTATTTACCTATATCTTTGAATTTACTGAGAACTTACTTGTCAAAAAGTGGCTCACCTTTTGGGACACCTGATGTATACCTAAGCAGCCTATCATAAACACAGTACTTATTCCAAAACTGTAGTTGAAGGTATTACGCCTCAGATTTTAACGCGTTTTGGCAAACAAGTCTTACTCGGGCACATTGGTCCAGCGTCACACTCCAGAACCTCCATGGCGTTTCCCAAGCAAGTTTGCCCTCCAAAGTGTGGAGCTGGAGTTTTGCATATACGCCGGCGTATAATAACACTGGTGTCACAAGTAGCGTCACACACCGTCCAGTTGGACCAACTTGACCACGAAATGTCGGCTGTAATATACAAAACGGCACGTTTGGAGTCATGGTATGCCTTTGAGCAAATAAGGCCCATGTTGATTCATTTAGTTGCCGTTACGCCCCATAAACATAAAGGCTTGAAAACTTTATCACCGATGAAACTGTGATGAAAAAAGTTTGTTTCCTGAAACGAGCTGGATTGTGTTACTACGGACTGGTTAATAACACCTATTGCGTAATATTTTGACATTAAAGAAGTTTTGCAAAGCTACGTGAACGTGAATTATCACGCATGTATAATTCCGCGTCATAGGCCTACATGCCATTGTTGGCTGTGACGTAATCCCGATAGTGTTTGCGTGTTTTACGCAAATACAGAGAGATTCGCGTCGCTTTAAACGCGAAACATGTGGCCCTTTATAATTCTCATTTAGCAAGACATCGAAAGATTTTTATTTTGATAGGGTTTTCAATCTTTCTTGTTTGCTTCAATGAATATAAAATGAGCATGACTCCTTTGCCTATTAAATTTTCTTAAAGTCAAACTGAATGAAGGCCTTTTTTCAAAAATCTTTATTCTGCCGAGGTTCGGATTTTTAAGAAATGTAATTTTGTGCTGTCAAACTTTTTACATGCTTAGTTTACTTGCATCTATTTATTTTAAACTGCAAATAAATTTCGCATTGTATGAATTGATCGTTTTACTCAGGAGTTCGAAGAAACGACTTTTTCACTATCAGCATGTATTTCTATCTTGCATATCTGTAGCGGATAATATAAGGATGTCCAGTTGTATTATGTACTAGGATAGCTGGACATCCTGAGCTCAGTTGTTCAGTTCGCATTTACTTTCACGTTCACGTAAAAATAGCTGTTGCAAACCCATTTTGTTACCGTAATGTGAATCGGCAGGCGCAATTATGTATGCGTCAGAATTAGCGTTCAAGACGCTTTCTATTACATGGACGAATCACAAAGCAGTACAAAGTAGAAATCTATACGCCTTGCATTTTATTTTCTGCAAAACACTGAATACCAACAACCAAACGCGCGCCATTCAACCAATGCACGACTTCCATGAAGGTGACAAGGTTACGTATCGTAACTGTACGTACTCCAAGTCGGAATGTCAAGCAAACAACTTCTTAAGCGGACCCACTCTTCGGCTGCGAACCCCAAATCCACGTTCATTCAAACAGAGACGAATCCCAACTCAAGAAACGCGGCGAGGCTGTATAGCTGTACTCTCCCAATTTCAGTTCAGTGCTCATGCGCGGGGAAGCCCTCTTTACTGTTAGTTACCAGTATATACAGTACATTTGTTCAGTTTTAATAATACAACCAAGGAGTGTTATACAATAGTAGTGTTCACTTGTGAGTTCTCTGTTACGGCTGCTAATAGCGCCGCCAAGTAGCGAAAAAAAATGTTTAAAAAATTATTTTTTTTAAAAAGTAGCGAATAAGCAATGGACAAGTACTAAACACGAGAACAGTGCGAAGCGCGTCTTCTGCAGCGCAATAAATTGCTCAAATTCATCCACTAGAACACAAGAACTGTCAATTTTACGTTTCCTAAGAACACAGTAGAAAATAATTCTGAAACTAAACAAGGCGATCCAGATCCTCTCAAAGAATGCTATTGTTTCACGAAATGTAGAATATATTTTTGTTATGTAAACAAAACAACAATGATGGATATCCATGTAATAACACCCTTTATACCACAATGTTGGCGTCAAATGGCAGATACAACCGTGTAATAACCCATAAAGTTATCTCACTAGTGAGATAACGATTTGGCGGGAAACCGAGGACGGAGTCGAACCCGGGACCTTGAGTTTGCTAGTCGCCGACCACTACACCACGCAGCAGCTGACGTCATCAAATGTGAAAATAGAATACTTAAATGAGCACGCGCAATAATCGCACGTTCAACAAACCGCATTGTACTGTACGTATACGCCACGGAAAATAAGACACATAATTTCCATAAAAATGATATCTTAATTCAATGAAATATTTCTCTCATGTCCTCTTACTTGTAAATCACCGATCTCCAGTTTGAATGCGGGTATCGTGTCGTCAGGATCTTTGGCTTGAAAATTATATTCAGTTACCAGTGGTAACCTACTTTAGCAGACGATAATTTCCCGGTCGAAGCTTAGCGTGAAAAAATCGTGTTTTAAGCTATAATAGTTGGTAAACGTTAATTTATAAATTCAGTTTATTTCTATTGTATTTAAGTTTTCAATTGGTTTTGAGTAAAAGCATTATTTGACAAAAATAGCCCGGCTTTTCTTAAAAGGTCACGACCTCCGACCTGGGGCCTCTGACATAGAAAGTAGTTACAAAGCCGTGGAGAGTCAGAAAAGATAAATCGATTCATTGCAATGTTTCTCGTTTAGTATGTGGTATAAATAGATTATTACATGTTCTCAGCCGTTATCCCCCTTATCTAGAGCCCTCGTGGATTTTGGAGAATTATCACCCTCGGGGCTAACGCCCCTCGGGCGATAATTCTCCAAAATCCACTCGGGCTCTAGATAACGGGGGATAACGACTTCGCCATGTAATAATCTATATTCATCAGACATGAAGTAAAATCAAACGCTACATGAAAATTGGCATTTAATATGTGACGTAATGAATACGATGCAAAATGTGTAACTTTATCAACGACAGTACTTTCTTCCAGTCTTCCCAAACCAACGAGAACTTCGAAATAAAACATTATTCTGACTGCACCACCAACAATATTATTTACCTAATAACATGTAAAAAATGTTCTATCCAATACGTAGGACAAACTCAACATAATCTAAAAACTCGGTTTCGCTATCATAGATTTAACATAATACATAAAAACATTTCAGATACTATATATAATCATTTCAATTCCAAAAACCATAATCTTCAAGATCTTTCTGTACAAATTATAGAAAAACTCCAATACCCCATTACCCGTCACAGACTTAAAAGAGAGAACAATTTTGGATAGATAAGCCCAATACACTCGAACCTAATGGACAGATCATAAAAACTTCCGCTAAAATGTATCATATTCATTACGCCACATATTAAATGTCAATTGTCATGTAGTGTTTGATTTTACTTTATTTCTGTTTCTGTTGATGAAGGATATTATTATATCCAAAAATTCAGTTGATACATTATTGATGTTTTATTTTCCTATGTATATTCTAAGAGCACAGAAAGGAAAGGATCATTTGTTACTCAATAATATGATGCGTTGTCTTTTATTTTGTGTGTTCTGTTTACGGTAGGAAGGCAAGTCGATCGCAGTCACGTAGCCTTGGACCAAAGCTGTATAAATATACAGCTTTGCACCGATGTGGGTAAAAAAGTGGTAACGTAAAATCTGACACAAAATTAGTGTCATTAAAAACTACAGTCTTCCTTGATTAAACGAAATTATTTAACTACGTTGGAAAACGTGGCTTTCTACCGTTATTCTGCTGCTAAAGTTGTGGAGCGATCTTTAGCGACGGTTTTCGGCGCCCTGAAATATCGCGTCACCTATTGGCCAGTTTCTTTTTTCGTCGATTCTTCAATCAACTGTTCTTCTTTCACGGGGTTGCGTACACGTCACAACAAATTATCGGAACTGGTTTCACTTCGTTTGAAATTTTTAGAATTTTGAATCCGGAAAACCGAATTTCAGAAGAAATTTTGCTGCTGCCAAGCTATCATCATCTCCCGAGAGATGTCGCAAAAACTTAGGAAATGGCACGTGCACGTGACATGAGCATATTATTTTCAAAGCGACGACGTACTTTTCATTGTTAGAAAAGGCGGAGAGTTACGCAAGAAAATGATGTTTATTGCATTGTCTTTCACTTAAACGACTGTAACGGGCAAGGTGAGTGTCCGTTGATTCCCAGATTTTGCATGCACCCCGTCCGGTCTTTAGCTTTACATGTACATGTTGATACAAGTTTCACGGCGTGGTGACGAGCAGAACTAACATGGCTGTTTGCAATTTCGGGGTCTATGGAAGAATTACACACAGCTGGTACCTCAGTGGCGGATCTAGGATATCACATTGCGCAAAGCGCGATTGTAAATGCGTATAGCACCGAATGGGGAGAGGTCGGAAGGGGGGGTTTGTCACCCCTCCCGACTAAGACAACTTTTCTGTTTTTCGTCTAAATCAAGCATTTTCCTTGATTCCTGAAGTATCATCTAACAAAAAAGCAAAGACAACAAACACGGAGAACGTGTCAAAGTTGAAAAACTGTTTTTACCACAGACTCGAACTCACGACCTGGCGTATAATAGCGCGCATGCTTTACCACTGCAACACCACAATTTCAGTGGTATTTGATTACCAAGAGAACTACTTGTTTATGGTCCACAGAGTTTGCGCTCGAAACCTACTTCTTTTTGTAATGTTTATTAGACTTTTTATATTTTGTGCAATCACTTCGTAACAAATTTTTTGTATTTAAAATAGACTTCAGTTGTCCAAAACACCAAATCCGTTTTTTTGGGTTGGCATTAATGACGCTATTGCTTTGGAAATCATCTTAGGTTACGGATTGACAAAGACAGAATTATGAGTTTCTGAGTGATTCACTAAGGCTTCGATTAAAAGTCACATCTTACGAGCAGCTTCTGTTTTTTCATCGTCACTCAGATTCCATTATCTTTAAAAAATGAAGTAATTTTCTTCATTGCAGAGTAAAGCAGACGAAGGAAACGGAGTCGTAGTGCGCAGCGCCACTGCTGGTCGCCTGGGATATCGCGGGAGAGCCTATACTTAGCCATAGATCCGTTACGATTGCGCCGTGTTCCGAATTTGACACTTGAAATTGTTTATGAGCCCCCCCCCCCCTCCCCCAAACACACTAAAACTTCACACATTTAATTCTTGTTTCAGTCGTGTAATGTTAATGACCGGGGTTAATTAATGAATTCATCATTTTCCTACGCTCTTGCTGTTTTATTTTTTGAGGCAGCCCGGCTATGTACCTAACTGTATTTTGACGACAGTCTTTATACAGCTAGCTGGATGGCTAGCAGTCACGGTGCCACTGTCGTCTGCAGTATAGGCTAGGCCTACTGCACAGCCGGGCTGTATTAACAAAAAGTAACCGAGTTTACCTTACACTGCAAATGCGCGTTTTCATAAAAGTTTTATGAAGTGGTTGAACATTTTCTCCCTTGTGAGAAACCTGGGGCACGTGCAGGATTCTCAACAGATGTGACTAATTGATCTTAAATTAATTAAGATGATGTAGAATCCTAGAAAAAATCTTCGAACGCTGCCGACTTCGGAGTCTCAAAACACTGATTCCATTCGTTATGCTCTGTTCTCCAGAACTGTTACACTGTCAAAAGTTGTTTTTTAAAAAAAGATTGTATGAGGGGTATACAAGACTAAAATTTTTAGAGGTTACATGAAATGAAAACGAAGTAATAAGTTAAAATTGTATAGCATTTTTGAGATCCCATTTTGAGTATTTATATCAAAAGAAATTTGGTCATATTACACAAATACCATTCCTTGGTTTTGAATGTATAATTTGTTGCATATTATGCAAGTATTACACGGTTTCAACTGTAACATTAATGAATCACTTTTCGTAAATCACTGCGTGGATCTCGGTTTGTAAACTGGGAGACAGCAGAATAAATGTACGCCAAACATTTCTAAAATATATGACACAGACCATCAGAAAGTAAAACGACTGCCACCATGTGGCAGAGCCATCAAACGTCACACAGCATTGCTAGTTGGTCACCCTTCCGAGCTGCTTCTTACAAATTACAAGTATCATTTTTATTTATTTACAAGACGAAAGCAATTGCTACTGTATAACGACAAGTCATGTTTAAAATAGTTTGTTGGTGTTACATTGCTTATTTTAATAAGTTAAAACGGAGTTAAAACTCCATATTAAGATTGCACATGGCGAATAAGTTCCATTTTAAAAACGATATTAATGTAAGTAAAATTTTCACTGAATAATTGTTAATATTTTTTTTCTTCTGTTTGATACTTCAATGTGGCCTGCATTATTAACTTGGCTCGAATGCGCGCGGTGACGCTGCAACCAAGATGTCATTTCTTGATGACATCGTGACACTGTAGTTCCCTAGAAAGAAAAGCCGCACTGTTTTGTATGAGAAAAGGAAAAAAGCAAACGTGGTGACCCGTAGAATTAGGGATTTTCTTTTATTCAGTCTGTGTGGTTGTTACCATACTATGAAATAATTAATTTTAGCACCACCATTGCAGACCAGTGTCTTCCGACCTGCCGCAGTAGTAAGTAAACCTCTGTGAACACGTTAATCATTTTTTGACTAGTGGGCATTCGTATGGCACTTTTCGAGTGAAACTCTAGGCGCTGAACCTCTCTTTGGCCCGCCGGTGAGGTTAACGCATCTTCACTGCAGCCTCCACTAAAATGTTTCGTGCATTTTCACGTTAGAAAAACTAATCTATTTTCTGACAACTAAATAATTCCTTTTTCACGAAAACATCGAATGATGCTTATTTTTAAATACTTAAAAATAACAAAGTTGAATATTCGCCAAAGGAACAAATATGTCTAATCCATTTTTGCAATACAACCGACTTAATTCAACGTTGGTACTCGCCGCAATTTACGTCATTTCGCACATGCGCTTGGGCGATGATGCAGACAGTTGATAACGTTGTTTCCAGGAACCTGGTCGCATACAAAGTGGGGCAGGTCAGTCTTTAGTGGGAATGCTTAATAAACTGTTTGGAAACCAACAGCGGATGGATATACGAAAGGCTCGAACGGTGGGGAACGGTGACATGACGGAAGTAGCAGCGTGTTGCTTGCACTGTATTAAGCCGTGCGTAGACTTACCGGGTTTAAAAATCTTTACCAGTTTCATTGTATTAATGTTATCGTCAAATGTGTTGTAAGCCAGACACTATAAAGACTGGTCCGATGCCGATAGGGTGTAGTCAATGTAACCGGTGACGCGCGAGCCGCCAAATTTGCCAGGTACTACTTTCGTGGTGTTACGTTTCACTCCACTCAGTGACCAAGTAAGGTGCACGGATGGGTAGCTTAAATCCGTTTCGCAAGAAAACGTGTAGTTGCCGCCCACAACAAGTGACCACGTGCCGTCCTTCACAGAGGCCCCCCCCCTAAATCCGCCTATGTAACAAACGTTGTCATTACCAAAAGCATCCAGCTGATGCTTACAGATTATTTCGGTCTGCACCACCAACGTCGCCCTTATACGAGGGTTAAATAGGTTAGAGGCCATGCACTTCAGGTAATTCAAGTTATAGTGTATCTTGGCATCAAATTCTATCTCTCTGTTAAATATCTTTCCATTCTCTCCTTCTATGGCAACCAGTTGCTTCGCTTCTCCAGAAGGGGAGATAACTGTGAAATCGCGAACGCCAGGAGTAGCGACATCCGTCTGACAGATTAACTGATATGACTTTCCCGCAATCGCTATAAACTTGGCATGCGTGGTGTTAGTTGCGCTCAAATATCCCCCAGAGACACGCAAAATCATTCTTGTTGGACCATCTAGAAATGTAAGAATTTGCATCTTAATCATATTCCTTTCAAAAGCAAGTAACGGGAAATGCGACCACGAAATGTAATATTTAGGAAAAATCATCACCAAGTAATTGTTGTTAAACTGAAAACTAAGTAGCACTATCGATTCCGGGTTTCATTTACATTTTTTGTGAAAACCAAGTACAAGTATTACGGCGACACGTGAATGTAATGGTAAGACATCTGCTAAAATATACCGACGTGTGTACTGCAACTGAACACAATACGTTCTTCATGTCATGTCGAAAAATTCATTAAAGAAGCATTACTGGAGACTACCAAAAAGGCATTGAGCACTTTTTGAGAAAACGTTTCGACGAAATTAGATGGATGTTCCTCCAAAAAAGTCGATATTGACGGAATAAGTACATTTTGACGAAATTTTAGATGTATCGGTCGTCTCCTAAAAGAATGGTTAAACACAGTTCAAGTTGACCTCGGGTCAACAAAGCCAAGGAGATTCACGAGGGCTACTTCGTAAATCCCCTGTGTCTGATGAACATGCTGGTGCACGTGACCTACCGGAATTTCTTTTTAGGAACTATTCGAAATGAACATACAAGCAATAACGAGTTTCAGTTGCCTGGATACGTTGAATCGCCACGTGACCATGTTGCGTGCGTTGCAAACGACCACAGCGCCGTCAAGGTGCTGTCCAGCCGTAAACGACAAGTTTCTGTGATACATGATGCCATCATACATCCCGGACGTTTGACCTATGCCGCTTTCGTTGGACGCCATACTATCCGGTACAGACCAGTAGACGTTCGCCCGGGGGTTGGTGAGATGCGTCATACAACTCAAAACGTAATCTTTTCCAGAAATCAATGTTGCTTTTTCGCCGCTAAGTTGACCCTTCCCGCCAGTTAACAAGAATACGAGACTGTCAGGACCGACTACAAAATATAGTAAGCTGCTAGCTCGACTTAGAGACTCGTGTACGGAAATTGGGCAGCAGAAGTGACATGATCAGGGGTAGATAAACACAGGTGTTGGAATTTGACAGTTGAACGTTACTTCGAAATTCTTGAGACAGAGGTTAGGCATCTTGACCATATGATAAAACTTGATATTCAGGCAAGAGGGAAACAAACAATTTAAATAATCGTGGTAAAGCTGGGAAAGAAAATGATAATTCGAATAGAAAAGTCAATGATTTAAGCGTGCTTCGGTTGCAAATTGCGTGTTTGAGACGAGTTATTTACAGACAGCACATGTGTCTTTGAAAATATGAATCTCAAAGACGTCACCATTTCGACAGGCACAATGTTAAAAGGCTTTCCCATACACTTCCACCAGAATACACGATAAATAGATAGATTAAAATTGGGCATATTTTCAGAACGAAAATTCTATCCGCTTGCACGTGATCACTGGCGTCAGTTTATATAAGTACTTCACCAATTTCTAGAGGTGTGATCCCACTACGCGAGAATGTTTATTCATCTGAAAAACGGCAAAACGGCATAGTAGCAAACTTTATGGGATAGCGGTGTAGTGGATCTAGCAGCACTCGATGAGGCATGGAACTCGATTTTTTTAGAGTTCTGCAACAGTTTGCGTTTCGAGGAGATTTGTACTGAATCAATGTACGCGATATGAGATTTCAGAGAGCATAATTGCAAGGGGAATCCAATAACTACAGGTATATCTGCACGACACATCTCGCAGTGCACTACCAGCATGTTTAAAAGTAATTTGGTTAATTTTACTTCTGGCTAATTATAATTAAAAAAAATTGAAAACCCAGCCGCTGAACTTCCGGCTTCTATTATCGTAGCATGCACGGATACATAGCGTGGCAGCTTGTCTTCATTGTTGTAAACTCATTAATGATTTCACGAACATCCAGACTAAGGTTATTAAGAAACATATACGTACATGTCACGTTTAACGTAAAAGTCTGGTTTGCTCGGTAACGAGTTGTTTCGTTGTTCATAGCTTCGCACATCACCTGCCGGTTATTATGTTTTCTCTGGGCAACGAATTGCATTGTAGCCACATGTAGTTGACCGTGAAATCGACGGGAAAATGTGGTGCGCGATTCTATTCCAAGCCCATTTGGAGTCCACCTTCACGTGAGGCCAGAAAACACGTCATCGGTGGTGCAATTTAGGAAGTACGTGTTATACCTCATCACAGCATATGAACCACTCGCCAAGCCCCCATTATTGTGTGTTATGTTGACTAGAGTTGGACCGTCTGCAATATGTATTTGCATGAAAACAAATGATCAATAAGAGCCAGCGAAAGTGCTCGGTTGAGGCTGAAAAACTGGTTTGACACACGCATCTTAACTGAGAATCGTGTATCTACGACGTTTTATTGATTTCTGTAACAAAATTCGTATGCATATTGAAGCTCGTTTCATAGTCAAATGATTTGTTGCACCTATATTTTTACTCAAGCCAGTAACAATAATGAACTATTATTCGACCACACCGTGAGTATTGTTTTAATCCGAGAGCCCATTGCCTTATCGCGACACCTGACTTCACAGTTGACAGTTGTGTCGCGTTCACAAGAGGGAACACCACTGAATTTCCGGTCAGGGTTCAGAGATTAAAACACGGGCCACAGGCTCGCAAACCTTTTTATTGCTTATCCAACTCCCTACAACAAGGTCAGCCTGGTATTAAAGGCGAAGGCAACCTTTCTTCATGTCACTTTTAACACAAACAGGTCTGTTGATTATCCCAGACATATTTTCCACTTAATTACAGTTTTTCGTAATTTAATTAATTTCTCATCCTCTACTCCGGAAGTGACGTTTTGGGAGGCAAGAATTTCGTGCCAATTTCTTTTCATACAGCCTGACTGTGAGAGCAGTCGAGTCAGTCATTGTTCCACATCTGTTGTGATAAGTTCGGTCGTCATCCGTCCGTTGACAAAATGCCCCGAAACTCGTATAGAAATTGTCAAGTGCCGAAAGATCCACTAGACCAATAGTCCGAAGATGTGAAACCAAAAGGGAACACGGGTTCGATGGTCCGACAGTCATTTTGGCTTGAACATTCAGGAAGATGATGTCAGATGGAAGAGCGGGTATTTATTTGTTTTAAAATTTTCGTGAATCTCTAATACCGCCTTGATAAAACTGGCAAAAGTATTGATTTTGCCGATCACGGAGAATATGAGTCCTAACAGCATACGTTGAATGAAAAGTCTTTGAACTATACTTTATACTAGTCGAAAATGAAAATTGGAAGGTTTGGATCCAGGCGAGTGGCACCTGCCTGCCGCAAAACCCACAACTATACGCAGTAGGCTGTTTCGATCGCAATCTTTTCTTCAACGCAACAATTGGTACCAAGGCTTTTCAATAGACGTATTTTACAAAAAAGTTCAAAATACTGCTGTATGTGGATTCTTGTCAAATGGCTGTCTGTTACATGTATCTCTGTCTATCTTTGCTTAGTGGATACGTTGATAGCGTAAATATGCAGACTACAACTCCTTTATTTTTAGTCGTGCCAGAAAAATTGAACTGGAAAATGGTAAATCGCGTGGAGGAGGACAAAAAGTACAATATTTAAAATTCACCACGAGTGCCATCAAAAGGAACATTCTAATGTTGTGGGGTACGTTGGACAAAGCTTCAAAATCGGGGCGGCCCTGCCAGAAGCCGGGTGTTTGGCAAGTGTGCACTACTCCCCGCTAACAGACAGATGTGCCGTCAGTTGGATGTTTTTGATACAGACCAACCACCACCCGCAACCTCCTCTCGGAAATTGCTGTATAAGACGATCATATGCGAGAGAAGTAGTGTTGGAGCCCTTAACTGCGCTATTATACGTGCAGGCGAAAACGCTTTACAGAATATATATGAAGTCGAATCAAGTACTCAGATTTAAAGTCTCTGAATCATTTTTTATCCATATTGAATTGTTTTCTACTTGTTTGGAAGAGAAACCACACAGCACTTTTAGATTTTTTAAAACGTTTTGATTTTCCTTTACAAACACGCCTATCGAATTTGCGATCTTACAGTCACAGCTAATAATTTTTCATACTGAAATGCGCCACGGGACCCTTATTTCTAAACATAGAGGTAACATTATCATAATTTTTCACTTGGCCGATGACTTCATTTCAGAGATGCATGCAGTAATTATGCTACGCAAGTTATGGTTGATCAAACGAGACAACATGAGGTACAGGGGAACCGGAAAATGACTGAGTGAAGATAAGTTAGAGAAGGCAAAACTGAAACATTGCTGAACCCTACAATCAATCAGATTCTATGCGTAACCTCGGTAGGTTAGTTGTTTGTTGGAGCACTTCCATTTTATGCCTACAAGTAAAATCCGTTCATATTACTGGCTTCTCTTTTGTGCAATGTCTTGTGTTGGCTCACTTAGTCTTAGTGGAGATCTCTCTCTTTTTCGTGAAGACCCAAATTGTCCAACACCGTTAGCTAGATCAGAAAAAGCGGTAATAAGAATTAACGATTAGTGTGCGAGCACGTTCAGCGTTGTTCACGTTAAGATCATTGCCATTTGATTGACAGTTATTATAGATTTTTCCAGAGGTACCACATCTAAATGCTACGACGATTATATTGGTAGAGAATACTAGGACATGCGGTTTTGTGAATTTCTTAACCCAAATAAAGATTATGTCTCCCTTTGATGTAACATAAACAACATTCGGTTTAATTTGATTTGTATCCGCCTTATTCGCCATACGCCATCAACTTCAAAGTGTTTGTCTGGTACTATTAGAAATATACTGTACAGACGTTGTAATAATGGGTGGTTTTAGGTTGGATCGTTTACTCGACTTACACAGTGTGTGAATCGTCAGGTTTTGAGCAATCTCCAGAGACGTGTCTCCAAAGTTCCATGCCCTGCACGTGATAACCTTCGTGTTCATTTCCAGGCTAGATTCGAATGATATGCTTCTGGTAAACGTTCTACCTTCATTTGAGCTAAGTTCGCTACTCATATCTCCATGTTGCCCAAAGTCTTGCGGTAGCCATTGAACACCTGCTTTCGGATTCACGCTGTCCGTTGTGCAGGTGATAGCTCCTATGTAACCGACATTGATGTGGAGGATGCTATGCCCGTCTCGATTTTGAATGGTGGAATTGTATGCATTGAGCTTCACAGTATAAGGACCGACTGAAATTGAAGATAACATGCACGACTCGTTTCCATATATTAAACATTCCAGAACAAATGACCAGAATAGAGAAATTTGTTGAGTGTCCCAGCACAATGATCAAATCGGTTAAGTTTGAAAAACTCCTCGACACTATATGTAGCTAAACTTTCTAATCGCTATACACTTAAAGATTGTCCTTCTGTTTCGATCGACCTCTCATGCGGCTATTTTACGTTTTTGATCTGTTCATTCAATTCACAGTAAACTAATGAAAAGTCAATCTTCAAAACTTTAAAGCTCAAACTCGTTGACAAGCTTTTCAGGACTATTATTGTGGCCTTTTTGAATGCCCGAGACCAGTCCAATGGCCCTTCCAGACCTCTTACAATGCCGGTATGCCTGTAATAACGACTTTTCATCGTGAACTAGGACCTGATATGAAAAGAGCCATGTTTTATCAATTGAACCTGCCTACGTACTTGATTTTTGGTATGGCTCAGTGGCCGATTTAGGGGGGGGGCTGGGCAAGGGGGCCATGGCCCCCTAAAATTCTCCCAGATACCATTTGGCAGTTCGGGGTGCGAATTGCTGACCAGCATATGCCTTGAACAAACCCCATTTGCCGTTTTTTTAGTAGTAAGGTCCACAAACCCAAAAATTCGAGACCCCTGCATGCCTACATTTCAGGCTGGGCGCGCGCATGTGGCGAAATTCTGGTTATTCCTGTGCCCTGCCACCACCCCTAACTCAAAATCCTGGATCCGCGACTGTGCCTATACACGTATGCATTTGTAAGGATTTGGCTACTACAGGTCCAATGTGTTGGACTGGTTATACGAATTATTTTCTTAAAGAAATACGCCACCCCAAAAAACAACCTATGTTGTATCAATTTAGATCGAGTAGTTCTACTCCATTACGACACGTGCGGTTGCGTTACCTGACACCTGACGGCAGACGGAGGTGTTGAAATTATCCAATGACGTCATCGGTTTCACAAGCAGTCTGTTCAGCAGTTCACAGCACGGGTTACTGGTGCCAGCTTGTCGCTTGAAGTCATCGTTTAACACCAATAAGTCATCAAACTTCGATGTAAAACCCTCAAAATTACACCGAGTTCTTATAAAAACGTGTTGTTTTATTTCGCTGTTACGGATTTACTGATATTTGGACACACCGTAACCTACAAAGTTCGGCAGGCCAATAAGGTCCGTAGCAGGAGTTTGGGGTCTGTTCGGAGATAATTTCGAAGTATTTTCCGTAAGATACAGACAGGAGAACCTAGATCTGTGTTGTTTAGACTTGTGATTTTTTGAGTTCTAAACACAAAACGCTTGTTATCCTGGCCAGTGGCTCTGAGCCGGATCAGGCCCGTCGCGGCCGGCAGGATTGACTCGTTATCCCGGGCAGTGGCTCGGAAACTGATCAGACATCAAGAACATAAACCAGCCAGAGTTCAGTGGAAACTAAACTTCCAGTCAAGAAAATACTATACTAGTGAGCCAAAGTAATGTGCACCTGATTATGTAGGTGATTTAGCCACGAAACTGCAAATCAACTTATTCGTCGGGGACTGCGAATTCAGGTTCCGCTTAGGCCACAGCACCGTCAGGGCAGAAGTTGTACAGTGACAATCATTATTTGAGTAATGTAAATGTAAATAAATTAAGATTCCCCTAACACCTGGCCGTGGGATGGAAATCGAGTTATTTCACAACAGTTTCTGCCAGCAAACACTAAATTAGCCTGAGCTCACACCGGCGGCCTCGGTGACCCGTCAGTTAGTTTTATTGCACCTAAAGCCGGTAACGCAGTGATTTATTCATTGCTGGCTTTTCAAATCATTTGCACTCACGAACACTCTAAAGGCATTACAAATTGCATCTAATTAGACAGACTTCGTTACAGTTTTATATAAGTATTGGTTAGGGTGAGAATAATTCATTTTGAAACAGAACGCTCAATAATAAACGCCAACATGGCAAGTAGGAATCCCGACTTAGGACGAGCTAGAGCTCATCAGTCCCGACTTTGCAGGTGGATCGTTAAGTTTTACAGGCTATCAATTCGAACAGGAATACAGTGATGAACATGATAAATACTAGAGAGGCGCCGTGAACAATCTCAGACAACGGAACGTATGGTGTTATTTGGTACGCCGGCATTCGTCAGGCACTGTCGACGTCTGCAGGCCACAGACACGGAGATGTTTCACGGCCTCATACATTTCATTCTTCATTACCATGAGCCACTTCCTAAGTATTTTGGACTCTCGAGGAAGTGAAACAAAAACGATGTACCCGCTTTCCTCGCGGCTGCTTACATGTAGTTCGGACAAGCGGGAACCATGCACCGCAACATAGCGGCATTCACTCTGCAAATGAACCACTGACGTCGCTAGTGTCGTTTCTCACCTTCCTCACAGGTTAACGCGACACCTCTTGGCAAGGTAAGGTCGACCACATACGAGGCGACGTGGATATAGACCAATTAAGACGGCAAAAAGACTAATTAAATCGGGTGGCATTCTATGTAGTAAGTATTCAAAACCAATTGGTGGACATTCAATTACCTTGAATCCTGTGCAGAACCGCCAAACAGTCGTTTTAAGACTTCCGGAATCTATAGGTCATTGTTAGTGTGTTTTGTGATGCATTCCGTATTTAAATTCAAATAATGATATCAAATTTGTCGTAAATTCCTTTGAGACTTGAACTGACAGCTTAAGGGATTGGACTGGGTGCAAGATCACTTTTTCCAAGTCTTTTTGTTTTGCTTGTAATTGCCTAAAAATGTAGATGTTCCGCCTACGCAGACAGGTAGAATATGGCGGATTGATCACTAAAGGCACGACTTGAATCAGATCCCGGTCATAATCAATGGCACTGGTTTGCCTTAACAGGCACAAACGTAAACACAATATCGAAGTTAATTATGTGTCTTGAAGGATTGTGATTTCAACCAAAAATACTGACCAAAAATGGAAAGGTAAGGGTCATCTTTAATGCGGTATGAAATATTTTACTTTCAGTCAAAAACAACAAAAAGTCTCTTTTTTGGTCAGTTGCTAATATGACACTGGCCTTGTCTTCGTCTTTATTCAGTTTACAAATGGTACATACACTCGGAAACAACTTGGAGTCCGTTAACTTTTCAGACCAAGCCTATGCAATTTCTGATTACGTCCTGAAAATGCGCAACATTATATTTTGGGCAAAATTGGTCACTTCAGAAATATTCTACGGTATCTTGCAGCGTACCCGTTAAAAATTATTATTATTGCGTACAACAGAACTACAGTCATTGATATGGTATTCAAAAATTTTTTGATGTTGTTGAAGCTATCGGGCTGTCACGATGCTTAGTTTCGTGAGTAGGCCTAGTATATAGTAACTTGTTTTAGTGGCACGTCTGGAAGGCGCCTATGTCAAAGGTCATAGATCAAAGGTCACGTGTGATAGATATACGGAAGGGACATATTCCACCTACCGGAAGGAAGTGGCAATGACTTTACAAATAATTACGTAATAGGTTCAAATGAACCGGTGCATAACGTAGGATTGTCGTGAGGACTTGACAGGGACCTCAGGGGTCTCACACTTCACTGATTTATCCACATTATTTTGAAAACGCTTTGCCCAGTCACACAATGTGTATTATAAAAGAGGTAAGCATACCAGCAGCTGACGCAGCAAGTAGAACTTCTCTCGTTTATCACATTCAGTTGGTGTAGACTCACAGTTAAATTGTGGTTTTCTGCAGACCCCAGACCACCCGGAGTTGCACCATGTACCAACTCCGGACGGTCTCTCACGACGATTAAGCGTTATGTGGAGAAGGACCTCGATCCAAGTTCGAGATCATGCGTGTACCCAAAAGTTGTCGGTAAAATGGAAGGAAACCGAGGTCGAATCAGAAGACACCTGACTGCTGACATCATCAGGTAGTTAAGGTGTGGCACCGTCCACCACTCGGATGTTCTAAAAAGACATAGAATACGTTGTCTTTGTAGACTTCAACTGGTAGAAAGTGGAAACAAAATGGGGATTATGGCGCGTATTGAATAAGAATAAAAGGTTGATTCCCTTGATTTGCTTGCGCCACCTGTCATCTTTGTTTTTTCCCTTTGTTCTCTCGTATCTCTCAACAACAGATGTCACGTATTCCTAACCCGTGAAGGATACTAATAAGCGGATATTGTAACTACCTAACTCAACAACAGGTGTGGCGCGTACATGTATGTACAACCCTTGAAAGGTAAATAACGAGACATTGTGATGACCTAAAACAGAACATAAACTCAATATTGTTTAAACGTGTAGGCCTATTTTTCATCTCCATTTCGTAAGTTCCGTCCCCGATTTAGTCAGCATGTCTAAATTCCGGGAACTGGACCTCTCGTTGAGCCTTAGCCTCTCCGCAGTACTTGACGTCACGATGCCTTTCTTGATTCGTTACCGTCTTAAAACGCACCATGTTACCTATATGTTTCATGATCTGTGCTACAATAGCTTTGTTTTTGTCTTTGTCCCCTTACCGCCTAGCGTCGCTGACTTCCTAATTAAAACATTTCACGGGAGTGAATTCGATTTCTTGATGAATGTTTGCTTTCTCCTGCAAGCAGTGTTCCAAGTGCCATTCGGAAGCGGGGTTTTCAACAGATATTTCTCACCGAATAAAACTTCCCACTAGAAATCGTCGTGGTTGGCTCATGGCTTTGTTTTTCTTAACATACTCCCGAATAAAGTCTTCTATGTCGTCTCTGCTCAAGTCTACATATTTGTTGCATTTCTGATAACTGCTCTCTCAGTGGCCTCGGGACTTCGATGTCGCATTTCACAACTCCGAGCATTGTACCGTCTAGAATAAATGTCTTTACTTATTGTTCGCCGTCAAGCTGTATAATTGTTCCGTGGGTAACTCTCGTCTTCTTAGGGTGTGACCGTTTCAATTCCTAAACATAGCACTTACAGATCTCTTCGTAATTGAAGCCTTGATCGATGATATAGTCTCTAATCTTTCTGGTGTTCTCCATGAGCTCACTCATGGCGACGTTTTGGGTTTCGTTCCTCACCCTCGGAGATCCGTCATCTTTTCTCGTGAGACTACTGTCGTGGCCGTGCCAGTAACATCCTTGGAACTGGAACACTTTGTGTGACTGACGACAGAAACCGTCCCTGGAATTCGACGCTGACCCACTCTTTTTTCAACCCCTTTGAACTGGTGACGAATACTGATTCCGCGTTGCCACGCTACGTAATCCAACCAAGCAATTGCCTTTGGTGCTTTAGCGTGGGAAAGCTCTCGTTGAAAATTGTTTTCTTGCCTACGACGAATAAATGGTCCAGTCGGTTGCTCGTTCACGATGCTGTAAAGGTAAATAGCATTTATATCGAAACCCAGGATCTTTGAACCCTTTTTGGTCATTTTCCACTTTCTTTATGTCCCTTTGGCGCATAAACGTCATTCCGTTTCCGTGGTACACGTGGAAAACAATAGGCCTACTAGCACCTCCGACGATATTCTGTTTTAAGGTATAGTAGAAGTCTTTGTTTTATCCTCAAACAAAGAAAAGAATACGTTACCGATTTTTTAAGAGAATCTTTATGGTCAGTCCGGGCACGCTGATGCCATCTTTGAAGAGGTCAACACCTTCTTCCCTGTAGGACGCCGCCATGGTATCGACAGCTTTCAGCATGGGTCTGGTGCCGATGTTTTTGTGCCACATCATAAATCTTTCAGACTCGTGATGTTGTCTGTCCATGCCTTACGACAGAGGGTGTAATCTTCGTCGCTTATTGCTCTTCCGTGAAACTGCTGTAGAAAGCCGCTTGAGGTGGTTGAGCCGTTTCCTCTAGTTTACCCAAATTATCTTATATCAGTAGGGAAAAACCTTTCTCTTCAGTCGTCTAGTACACCTTCAAAAACTTCATGCTGCGTTGTATCTCGTGACAGAGTGAACCAAAGGTGCGAGCGATAACAAGTTTGTATGGGTTTAGACAAAAGGACAACAAAAGACTATTTATGACAAACATTCTCAGATAAACGGTAATATATAAGTAACAGCATAATCATATTCTTTGACTGGAATTTTTTTATTATAGAACCATGACAGTGACGTTGAAGACTCACAGTGGCGTTCACATCCTGTGTTTCTCCGTGACCGAGACCAAGAATATAGGGTTCGCGGCTGGATTGCTGGGTTTCATGTTCCACACCATCTAACGAGTTGACCCACAGGCGCCGAAATGTGGCAAATCAACTCGTTTGCTGTGTCTAAATTTGTCGCATACCTTACAGGAATTGATCGCAAGATCACAGTCATGCACTGATGAACCATACAGTGGATTGCACGAACCTTTTCTCGCTGGGTCTGAACCTGAACTACGACGCAATAATTGAAAGTTTCGTTTGTCTGTTGGAGTGCCATGCATGCAAATTTTCCACCGCCTATGATTTCGGTCAGCATCGCAGGATAACGAACATTTTCATATCACTACTGGAGGTGAAATGGGGGATCGATTATCATCACCCGTGCTGCGTGCGAGTGCTCTTGACGAAAGATCCCCCGACCGGTTCTTCGGAACGCCTCCGAAACAGACTGAAATTGGGATTCACCCCCGCTGCATTAGAGGGCTCCACCGATTCAGCAACACAAACGGAGAGTGTCCCACATGTACGGAGAGAGATGGTGGGGCGGCAACACCGGGAGGCGGAGAGTGCGCAACGCCAGCACGTAATAGCGCAGCTCGCTGGATAAATGCAATAGGGTAAGAAAACAATGAAAAAGATTTCATCACTTTCTTTATTACACGATAATCACATCTAAACTAGTCCACTGCTAATCGGACCCGTACTCAGATCAGTACAGAGTAAATCAGATGCATTAAATTCAGTGTCTCTCAGCAGTTCCATTCACCGTCTGTTGTCGTGTTATGTTACTTCCTCCTTCTATATCACCAGCTCGGTCACTTCGGTTCAAAAGTGTTTTGGCTGCCGGTCCAATTCCGTATTTCAAACATGCCTGTGTTCTCTGTTCCATGCGCTGGATTCAACACAGGTAGGTTTGGGGGAGTGGTCGCTTTACGTCTCTAGGTCTTCGTTAACGATCTCAACGAATACCCTAAGTTTCTGATATTCACCGTCAATGAGACAAATTCTGGTCTTTGTAGAAACAAGTATGCCTGGTCGTGAGTTGTCTTCAAAGTTTGTCATAACATCGAATGCGTACCACTTTACGACCATTGAAGTCCTGCACGGTTACAAATATGTTCCTTCCCAGTGGATGCATTTTGGTCTGTTCCATTCTGTGATAATATCGTTAAGTGATTCGGAATACCGAGACGCTCAAATGGGGTGCTCGTTCGAGCCTTCCGAGCCTCCCTCCATGGGTGCGCGCATGCTCAATGGGAGGTCCAGTTCCCGGAATTAGTACAGATCAACTACATCGGGGACTGAACCTACGAAATGGGGATGAAAAGGAAGACCATCCGCTAGAACCTGCCGCTTTATATAGACTTCTTTGTATATCAGTACGCGAAGTTGCGTATGTCGTAGTTTTAGTGCGACTTCATGTTATGATTTGTTGACAGATCCAATTTCAAATATTGCGAGATGCACACAGACTCTGTGTACTTGGCCATATCCGGTAACTGTCTAGAGGACGTGAATAAACCCGACAAACGAGAAGCTTTAGAGAGGGACAACCGTAAATCTCATTTTAGCTGTGAAGAATTACGTCACAGAAATGAAATCGATAAGGCGAGGTATCTCAAAATGTTACACACCATAAAGGGTAGCTCTACTCTGACCATAGGATTTCGGTTAGGTGGTGATAAAACCATGTATACCTATCCGCAAGAGAGTTGTGCATTCACCTACAGTGTAAATTTATCCCACATTGTCACCACTGGACTCTTGAACATTTATTTCAGGACTTTGGACATTTTATGATTTACCACTTGTACAGATAATTAAACGCCTTCATTGGTGGTTTTTGTAGTGTTTTGAATATGCTTTGTTATTAATACACGACTAAGCAGTATTAGGTATATGTTCCATTTTAGGTTATGACAAATGTCTCCTTCTTTACCTTTCACGGGTTAGATATACGTAGTGTTGTGTTAGGTGGTTAAAATATCCCCATATTAGTACCTTTAACGGTTAGGAATACGCGACATCTGTTGTTGCCAGACACGAGAGAACAAAGGGAAACAACGACGCTTAATAAGGTAATCAACATTTTGTTCTTCAGTACGCAGCATTATCCCTACTTTGTTTCCACTCTCGATCAGATGAACTCTACAAACTTAATATTACACGTGTTTTAGATCATCCGGGTGGTGGACATTGGCACACCCTAACCTACTTTATAAAGTCAGCAGTCACGTGACTTCCGATTCGACCTCATTTTTTCCGGTATAGCGACAAGTTCAGCTTCCCGTTCAGTAACGCCAGGACCTCGCTAAAAAGCAAGACTTCACGGGATCTTTACGTGAGATATTGTCGTGTACTTTCAATAGGAACACGTGACTTTGGTTGGATTAAGTTTTAGGTCCTAGCGTAGGTCCTAGCGTTACTGAACGCACGCCAGGTTACAGGCATGACCTTGACCTTGGATCGAAGTCCCTCTTCTACCGGTTCAATCAAACTTATTACGCATTGATTTGTGACGTCATTGTCATTTCCTTCAGGTGGCGAATGACGTCCGGTTACACCCAACACACGTGACATTTGACCTATGAACCATGACCTTTGACTTGCCGCCTTCCAAACGTGCCACAAAAACAACTTAGTATACTACCGTCGTAATTAGATTAAGTTTCCTTTAGTGTCGGTTTTTCTTACCGTTGCCTGGTATTTAATTATACATGAGTCAACATGTAGATGAGGGACAAGAGAATATGGAGAATATGGAGACCCATGTGAGGTTAGATAATTGTTAGGGGTGTGCAATGGATTTTAAAGGTGGCAGTCTATTCGGAAGTGTACAGTATATTCCGTCTGGATGTCACTGCAGCAGGTGGTGATTGCATCCCATAAATATCAATTACTCCCTAACACCATTGGCGATGACGTTGCGTTCATGCGACTTAGATTAGACAGTAGAGTACATGTAGGCCTGCGAGAAGCGTTCAGTGACTTCTAACTATTAACTAATGCAAAGTAAGCATTCCCACATCTGCGCCTATCTTACATGTAACATTGAGCTGGACGCTTGCTGTCCTTTTGACCCTGGGATGACACAGGCCTGTGTTTTCGGCGATGCAGCAAAAGGATTTCAAGTTTCTGGAAGGGGTCGCCTTCAAGATAAGAACTCGTGAATAGACTTTGCCGTGGTTGATACCAGCTGTTCATGAGAGTGGGCCTTGATGAGCTTCCAATCCGCTCCACGTCATCGAAAGGTCTGGATAGACGATATCAGATATACACTTTTTTGACAAGAATGTGCCTCCTTTTACAGTATACATTTCATCTACGCCGATTCCTTCGGTAGTACGCAGTTCCACTTCCTTTGGTCCAACTGGATAAATATGGAAGTGTAGGTTGATATATTTTAAACGAATAAGGAAATGTTATTTCCAAACGGAAGCGTATGAAGCATTGTGGTACAAGCTTATTGTTAGCCTTCAATGTAGACAGTGCTCCCTCTAATTGAAAATTAAAATCATTGTTAGTTATTATTTAGTCACTGGCTACTCTAGATCGCGCCGAGAAGGGGGGCGGGGCTAATGACAAATTTTCAAAATACTGGCAGCACTTCTAGATATTTTTTATAAGATTATGCTGTCTTTGCTCTTTATTGGAAGGAGGGCCTGTATTTCTGACGTGTCACTCAGGCCACAGCCAAATTGCCAAAGAAACCATGCATTTGACGGGACGGACTCTTGCGTATTCCTTCAACTACTAATTCTGAAGTAATTTTAATTCAATAAATAAGCGTTACGTAGGGTGTATACATACATGTATAACTCACATGTTACTAAGAAAATTTGCACGTCAAGAAGGTTATGGACAAACAAAAGGGTTCCTTAATCACACAGTCTCACTAAAAAGGCTTTCTCTACCGTGGCCGGTATGCCCTTTTTAAGTGATTTCCGATTAACTAATGATTCTTTACGTATCCAAACGAGTTAACCAACAGCTTAAAGGTGGCAGCGAGAGCTGCAATGCTTTTTGCCTTCCCCGTGGGACGTGTGCACCATGAGATATGCACTGTCACAATAAAATTATAGCATTGTCGCAAAGCGTGTTAAAATCTGTGCATTGACTACCGATTTGTAATTTGCAATTAACTAACGCTACATGTAGAATAATCTCGCTCCATAGCAAATACAATGGAATATGGTGACTGTAACGACACACCAGCCTCCTAGCAACAAAAAGAAAGGTCTCATCGTCACGTACACACATTTTGGCACACTGAGAAATTATCAGATTATTTCAAATATCGATCTCAAGGAAATACGAGACGACTTAACATAAACATCAAAATATTTACACTCAGCGTAAACTGAGTCGTGTGTACATGTACATACAGCAAGTGTTTACGATGAACGTGTCGGTTGCATTAAACCTTGGGTGCTCTTTATTTATCGCCCCACAACTCAATCTTTTCCTGTTATTTTCAGGCGAAGCTTTGAACGTGATATCGACTGAGTGAAAGTCTCCACGATTTTGCCCTACTTTCTTCGACTCCGCGAAAGTGAAGATGAATGGCGCCGTTAAGTGCCACGCTACACTACGGTGAACGGAGTCGGTGGAGCATGGGACTGTAACATTGGTTCCTTCTAAGGCCGTGAACGCCAGATTGAAACGATCGAAATTAACAGTAAGGTCGCCTTCTAGCGCTGCAAATGTAATCCCTTTCGGACCAACTAAATGAAAGGAGAGAATTTTAATTAGACAATGTCTACAATAATAGGCGAGAATTGCTGTTGGGGCTTCGCCGAACTTGTAGTAAGCAAACCCATATGATGTGTGTCCAATTTTGAAATTGTACCAGCTCGTCGACATTTCGTGTACATGTACAGTCCAACCAAAAGTATTCAGTGGAAATGACCAAGAAGTGAGTGGAAGTCGAATTCACCGCCAGTGTAATTTTCTAGCATATGACTGGGAATGAAGATGAATTATCAGGACATTCCCATATGAAATGAATTCTCGATAGGTTATGGCAGTAGTATTACGATATACAGGTACTTGGTATAACCATTATTTCTGTGTTAGTTAATACATTTGCACACCTGTCTTTATCCACATTACCAAATCAGCAAACTGCGTGTAGCAAATGCATCTATATTCATGCTGTGGACGCGTGACCATCCCGAATCAATAAGCAGGCTTACGAGGAACCAACAATGTTGCTACAACCTGGCCTTTTCTCATTAATAGACTTGCCTGTCAAAACGCATTTTTCCTGCACCTTTTTCAATTAAGTTGTTTTTGGTGTATGTGTGTACATGGGAAGGTATACTTACACAAAACATGAATAGACATCCGAAAGGCTGCTTTGAACAATGCTGGTTCGCGATCATTTACCGCGTTACATGTCAGTGACGGTTTTCATGTTGTCACTTGGATCAGCTATGAAAACCATTCGTCTCAGAAATATGTAACCATTTGGGTTCGTGGCCTGCTCAGACGTTGCCTTGTAATTTTTTTGCTGACAGCAAATCGTGTTCAAAATTCAGACTGGCTGATGGGTTTAGATTGGTGGTCATACATTCCAGCTCATATTTCGTGTCCGGCAGGGCGGTAAAACGCTTCTGCGAATAGTCCAGTTCCCCCTTGGTGGAGCCCACATTGCTAAAAGTTCACCTTGCTTGGACCGTCTGAAAATGGGAAAACCAATGACACATGAACCACCATTGGTGAAAGAACATGATACTCCTGACGTACGAACACCAACACTTAATGGTATTCCTAACATTCCACCCATCTCTTTTTCGAGTCTGTTTTAAATTCAGTGTTGCTCTCTCTTTCGCACTCACACCTCTACATTTGGAAATGATCGTCAAGTTTAATTTACTAACCTGCTGAAATACGCAATTCAAACCACAATTTTACAACACAAGCGTTATTTCCCTTTGAAGTTTCTGTACAGACGCTTTCCACGGCTGCTGTGAATTCCATCGGTTTCAATTTCGTCACGATTCATCACCTTTATTGTGTTAGACACCCATTTAAAATGACGAGAACGACAATGTCAGTCAGAAAGCAACCTTGCCTTGAGAGGAGCGGGGGTGGCTAACCAGAAGGGCCAACGTAAAGCGTTCTTCTTGAGAAATATACGATTGTCGCAAACGACTGATTCGAAGTATCTTAAGGTGACCGTATGGTGCATTTGCGTCTAGCTTGAACCTGCACTAATGGACATTCATTACCTAGCCTGTACACAGCATTTGGTATATCAGTATAAAAGAATCCGAGTGTTCAGAATTTAAAACCTTTCCCTAAGGACCCCTGTATTGGCTTGCTCAGGATTGTTGTTCAAAATCCCATTATAAGCTGTCGAGTGTCTTAGACTGATATAAATTTGAACCGAAATGCACATAGAATGTCCAGTTAGCAAGCAATATTGAAAAGGTGTTTTTAAGGGAGTCAAGTAGCTAAGAGTTTTAACACCATCAGATAGTTTAACCGCATAAAGGTCTCCATTTCTTCTCAGTAGGGTCGTTTTTTGATGTTTTGATTAAGTTTAATGACCCTCCGTTTAATGTTAAATAACTACCCCCAGCGTTTGGCATGGCTAAAGTAAGCCTTGTTAGGTCTGGTTCAACTATCCCGGCTCCCCCTCTTTCTACTTCCAGTCGTCAATTTAACACTAAACGTGGTTTTCGTTGACAGGGAATGTTTTACCTACATGTGACGTCCAACTCAACTCTCTTGTTTAAGACAAGCGAGCTCTGCTTGTCATTTCTGGCATGACACGTGACAACTTTTTTGTTATGACTTGGCGTAACAGAGAATTGCATGTCCTTTTTGAATGCGTGACCACCGTGCGCAGCATTCTGCCGTTCCCCGGTAAGCTGAATGATGCTAAAGCCAGCAGTCCACTGTATTATTGCCGAGGGGTTTACACTATCCGTGGTGCACGCCAGTTGGTAAGTTTTTCCGCCGACTATTGTTACTTTGTTCTCCTTGTCGTTAAAAATTCCGTCGTTGACAGTTACAGTCAAGCTCGATGGGCCAGCTAAAAATAGACGATTGTTACCATGAGTAATTAGAATGTGCTGAATATGCCGTCCAAAAAGCCCAAATCTTCATTAAAACCAGCTTTCTTCATTTCATGCATCGCTTCGACTGACGCTAAAAACAATGAAAACACATATTTTGATCAACAGGAACGCTAAACGCTTACCAAAGATTCCTGAAAATTTGGTATGGAAAGGGCGCAGTAATTTCGTGTATCTTGCATGTCTCAATGAGCCCTTGATTGTACGTTTGGACCAGAAAGTTTCTTCCAAGCGCTAAAATGGAAATAAAGTTTCACTTTATCTAAGAGCATATTTTGGGTAGTGCCAGGAGATGAGCTGGACTCCTTCCCTGAATTTACTCATTGGCATCAACTCTGTATTAAATAAGTGGTGATCCCAGACTTCACTGGGAATATTAAATGTTTAGGCGTTAGATGAACGAGAAGGAAATGATGAGAAATAGAGGAAACACGATGTGTAAAGAAACTGGTATAAGATTCAACAGCAGGTACAAGTGAGAAGCTGTCTTGGACAACTGTGACCATTAAAACAAACGCCTGAATCAAGGTAATTAGCTTAAATCGGAACATAATTTGCTCTTCTTGCACACATTTACTCACAGTGAACCAAAAGAGTCAAGATTCGTTCGGCTTTCAAGTCACCGTAGACAGCATTGACCCCCTTGCAAGTCAACTGACATCCGTTGTGCTCTGGGTTGGCGATAATCGCCAGTCTTTTATCGTAGACGTAGAGCTTGTCCGTCTGTACATGTTTTGTGAGTTGCGAGCGCCTTGACAGCGGAAGAGAAACATCGTGGATCCAAAAGCGGCAATTCCGGCTGAGGATTGGCGGCATCAGTTCTGCATTCCACTTTATGTTCCTGCTCTCGGAGTACTGCATAAGTGGTTGCAGTTAGTTCACCCTTTACAGATCCGACGTCCGCAAACGTGAGTGTTGAAGGACCAACTGTAAGCAAAGGCAGCCTCACACTTTAGCACGAGTATGTTGCAACTAAAGGTGTGTCGGTGATTCGCTCTCATATAACTATCCGGTGATGATTTTTTGAGTCTCATCGCCGAAAATAAAAGAACCATTTTGTCTATCACAAGGCTTGTATTTTTGATCTGCCTGTTTAATCTGTATGCAGTGCTTTGTCAAGGCACGAGTAAATCTAATATAAGCTACCCCTCCCAGTCCGAGAGAGAGTCTGCAAACGCCATTGCAATATAGTCCCCCCCTGAACTCCGGTCGCACCGTTTAGGTGGTCATCAACCTGCTCACACAGTCACCGCAATTTTAAATATTCCCATCGCTGCCACGGTTCTGGAGCTGTCATTGTCCCAAATTTTGTGTTCAATCTCCATACGTTTTACCTCATTAAGGGGCAAAACCTCAGTATCTCCAAAGACCAGTCCCGTGGTTTGTACCGGACGGTGAACTAGACATAAATGAACGTTTAGTCCGGTCCTAACTTCATGTCAGCTAATCAAAAAATTAAGATAATGGCGCGCTAGTTCAGAAAAGTAATAAAAATATATAGTTATGAGCATACAGAGAATCCCACTTCAAGATATAAGGGGCCTTAGTTGGGAGGCTAAGCTGCCGCCCTCATGTGAAGTACATGTGTAGGTCTTCCTATAGCTCGTTTCCGGTTAAAGTGAACTCTGTGGTTGATTGGTCAAACTATTTAGAAACACAACATGTAACGGCGATGTGAATATGAAGCGGTGAAAATTGCCAAAAAAATTTAAGAACGAATTTTGTATCGAAAATGATCCACCGTAAATCACTCAACTGTGTCCAGTAAGTAGCGTGACGTAGTGTTGGGGAATGACACTGCATGACACGGGCTTTAAGAGCCTCCACGGTAGGTCATTAGTGCAAAGGTCACCTATTTGCATATTTTTGTTTTCGTATTCACAAGTTGTCAGTGAATACAACTGTACTTTAATTAGCGTATATGATGCTCAAATAGCATTGTCGTTTTTATATATTAGCATAGTTGGGAGCAAACAAAATGCATCTTTAAAGCCATCGCAGACGGAAATCTGCGTGCCTTGAATGCAAATAAAACAAATACATTTAAAGTCTTCCGTCAATTTCTAGCTGAATAAAAATGCTACTTAAGTTCTTGGAATGAACAGCTTCTTGACTACCTCAGAACGAGCAATTTATTACGTCGATACGGTTTTCATCAACTAAGATCACCAGGGTTTTCTAATCTACAATCAAGTGACAGGATTAACGGATATATGGACGAACGATAAACCCGACAACGATCTGTTTAGACCTTCCAAAAACATATTATGACACACCAAACAATGGTAGCTTGCCAGACAAACTTCGTTTTATGGTATATCTGGATTAGAAAGGTACTTCTTCAAAAATTATTTAACCAATCGACAGCATTTTATTTTATTTGACAATCTTGCCACCCAGAAGTCAACTGTTGTCACACGTGTACCCCACGTATCTAGACATGTACCCCACGTATCTAGACATGGCCTCCTCCTTTTACTTATTTACGAAAGCGACACCCACAAATCCAGTTCTCAGTTGAAGTTGAGACCCATATGTTTGCTATAATGACGCCTGTCTGACATACAAATAGCTTCGTCTACAAAATCAACAGACTACGAAACTGAAATCAAAAACGAGCTAACAGACATATTTCCGCGGTCATCAATCAACAAACTGAGTTAAATGTCTCCAAAGCTAAGTACATGTATTCCAGAGAAAAATAACTCATCAATTAATGCCCTCATTTTGCGTTAAACAATCAACCTTAATCTTAGAATGATATTTGGCAATTCTTTATTCATGTACTGACCACAAGATATTGATCTGCTGGGCACAATCGTTGCACAAACAAGCAACGAAGTTATTTAAGTAAAAAATGTTGTCTTTTTTTGCAGTGACTACGGTTTATTACTACTGGATCCGTACTCATTTAATTTTCGATATCACAATATGGGAATTTAAACATGTCAGCAGATTACTTCTTCAGAAAGTTTACTAATCCCCAATTTGCTTTGTATAGGAAAATTAGTGTTAAAACAATAATTTGCCTATACACATTAAATATGCATAGTTTGAAAGTGCCTTTGCTTGAAGAAGTTCTGAATATTTTGCAAATTTACACAACCAACTTCCACGTTACTTTCAAACAATTTCAATGCTATCACAATCGGGACAACAAACCTATTAGAAATTACTCCTGAAAATTAAGTATGTTATCTTCTTGAGTTCTAGGTAAGATAAACACACGCACATTGCTGATGGGTTTTAAAAGACATTACAAGAACAAGACACTTTCTTTGCAATGACTCATGCTGCTTCTACCGCTACGGGTGCACCCACCGCTACAACAAAGACACGTTACTCATGTGTATGCATACATATACGCACAAGCGTACGCAACTTCACGCAAGCAAGCACCCGCACAAGCACACACAAACAGTCACAGATGTAGTTATCGCTTACGCATAAACAATTTGTTCATTATGTTGTAATCTGTGGAGGATTGATATGTAACACTACCATATTTTTACCGAGATGATTTATTTTTAAATATTTATGCTATTGACACATATGTCAGTCTCAACTTACGACCAATACATCAATATTTATTAATTACTTGCGCATACTTTATATTTCTTGCTTGTGTTGTGTTGCGATCGTCAAAGAAACGGCTTTTGCCTTTGAGGATCACCAGCTGAAATACAAACAACACACACACGCACACACAGGCACGCACACGCCCACGCACGCACACACACGCAAGCGTGCACGCCTGCTCATGCATATATACTCATGTTAGCGCGTAAGTAAGTGATTACATACTTATCCAACGTTTCGGTTTAATACATATTAAACCATTCTCAAGGAACAGTTCACATACTCAAACAGGCAACACGGGTGGAGAACAGACTTTACAGGTACACGTCAAAATGCATTGCGAGGAGGAGAGACCAGAAATCAAAACAGTTGGAGCTCAAATGAACCAAAGATTCTATTGAGATAGCGTTCAGCATGGTTCAACTCTATACTCTCCATTATGAGGAGCCCGAGGGTGGCATTATCCTTGTGTAAGATCTGAACACCAGAGCAATCTACATGTATAGTGTGACCAGTTGTCAATGAATGGTTGAGAACAGCACTGTGTGTGTCCTTACAGTGTTCTGCTAAGAATCCTGTTGGTCATTCCAATGTAAAACAACAGACTTTTGTCATTGTCTAGACTAAAAACACCATTGAGTAATTCTCAAAGAAGTCATGTTGTGTACCAACTCAACTGTAATGAACAGTTTTACATTGGAATGACCAACAGGATTCTTAGCATCAGAGTCAAAGAACACTGTAAAGAGACACACAGTGCAGCGGATGTTCTCAACCATTTATTGACAACTAACACGCACACACACACTCGTGCGCACCCGCGCATGCATATGTACACATGTTGGCGCGTATTCATGACACACTTTTTGAAGTTTTCCTGCCATCTCTTCACACCATACAAATGTTTTTGACACACGGCGACAATTACAGATTAAAATACACTACTGCAATTTCCAACGTGCGATAGCACTATTTTTTAGTTCGACTACAAAGAAAAACCTGGACCGGCGTTTAATGGGTTTTTGAGGCACCCGTAATTGCCATCGGGCGCTTTGGAGTGTAACGTCGGCATCTCCCGTTTGACAAAAAAACGCTGTTGGGATGTTTTTGCGTTGTGCGGCCAACATTTCACCCTTGCGTTTTGGCATAGACCAAGATGCCACACTGTTTTCCCGAAATTCGGACCCTCTTGGGTCTGCCATGGTCACTTAGTAGTAATTTCTAAAGGTCTGAGTTCATTTACATGTACAAACTACAAGGGAAAGTCCTACTCTGCAGTCTATGTAATGATCTATCCACAGTACATTTCAAATCTACACATCAGATATTTGCTCCTTTTTGATATCAGAAAGCCTTAATTTGCAAACTTCGGACAGGTATTTGAAGTACATGTAACTAGTTTATCCCATTTTGTAGATGTCACTGCATCCTGCCACTTTATCGAACGGCACCAAAATGTATTATTTTGGATGAATGCCTGACTAAATTATTTACACTAATTGTGGATAATCCATATTTTACAATCTGTGTTTGGAGAGGCCAGAAATCTTTAGTGAATCATTGAAATTATTTCCCTGCTTGTTTACACAGTCAGCCTCTCTGTTTTTTCTCTTTTTATGTTACAAGTATACAATATAATATTCCGCATTTTGGTAACACTCTTGGCTTTTAGAATTAAAAATATTATAAATCCGTCAGGTATGCTAAGTGATGACTAAGTGATTATAAATTAAATTGCTTGTCGTTTGTTTCTGTTATTACCGTGCACAATCAAGGACTGGTTAAATGCTTTCTTATGATATGACTCTGTATGCAATTTGGTAGAAAAACGACACAGTTGTAAAACGTTTTAGTGACGGTAAATCCTCCGGGAATAACCAGCACAGGAACAAACCAATTATCACGGATGATCGGCGTTAGGTCAACATCGCGAGATCCGAATTGGCTGGAGTTCTATTGTTCCCGGCCATAAGACAAAGTGCGCCATTGGTTTGCGAACACACGCATACCTGCATGTATTGTTTTAATTTCAGTTTTGTCCACTTTATGTTCAGTTGTATAATACTGCTTTTGTTACTCTGTTCAGGAGAGTCGTCAATATTCTGCTAGGTTCACCGGTTAAGAAGGTAAAAGAGTATGACTTCAATTCAATGGCATTTTTACCTTACTGTGTGTGTGTGTGTGTGCTTAAGTGCTTCAGTAATGACATGGAACACAAACAATTCAACAAAGTGTCCTACCTTACAGCAACAAAACTTAATATCTTACATATTACGTTTAGATCAATTTTTTTGGAAACTGTATTTTTTCCATCTGCGTTGGTAGCTGTGCGCGTCATTATGGCCTTGTGAAAATTTTGGTCAGGTTTGAACGAAATTTGGCTACTGTAAATCTTCCCGTTGTTGAAACCACCGAGTGTTTCTTTCGTTTCTGTTTTGTTTGTCACCAAGCCAATCGGGTCCACACTCCACTTGACTATTGCGGCGTCGCTGGTGCTGTCGGTTTCACAGGTTATTTCACTGGGAACACCTGTTCTCACAGTAAAGCGTCCGCTTAGCATATTGTATGTTCCACCTTTTGCAGTAACGTAAACGGTGGTGGGACCAACTGCAATGAAACGGATTTCTCCTAAGACAGATGTACATGTACATGTACAGCCGTCAGTGGCAGATATACGTTTTCAGTAAGGGGGGGGGGTTAGAAATCAAGCAAATCCGAGGCGCGTAGCCCCGAGCGGAAAGAAGGTCGGGATGGGGGTTTCCCTACTCCCGTGTAAGATTTTTTGTGTTTTTAAGTAGCTGATTTCGTTTTCCGGCGATTTTTTGTTTCAATTTTTATTTTGATCCTGTTCCGAGGGTGGGGCTTGACCCCCTGAGCCCCCTGTACATCCGCCTCTGGCTGTATTATGAAAATGGCCTTTCAATATTAGAGCTGCACACTATCCATGCTGTGTAGCTTCTCAGTTTTAGATGATAAAAGTATGGCGTTACCTCGTTCGTTCTTCGCCACTCTGTAGGGAGAGAGTTCTTGGCCTGTTTGCACATGAAAAGAGTCTTTTATTGTTTGTGAAATAATTCATTACTTGAAATGCAGCACTACATTTTTGTTCATCTATCTTCATCTAAGTAAACGTTTCGGAAAATTTATAATGAACTCGTAATGTTTTCCATTTTCTGAATCGGACGTCACTGTGATTTGTCAGTTTGTCAAACTCACAAAACAATCGCTGCTTCACCAAAATGACTCATGAAACAAATCAATAAGATTTTTTTACTTTCAACTGACACATTACTGACTTTGAAAATGATTTTCTGTTTAGATTTGTTTATTTTGTCGTTTACGAATTATATATACGACATCAAATTGCACAATGACGTCACACTAAGCAACTGACAAAGGAGGTGTCGATATTTGAGGTGACTTACTTCAAACAGCAAATTTGAAAGACGAATCTCCAACTAAATTTATATCATAATCTCATCAACATAAAATCATCGCAATCTAGTAAAGTATAGCGGTGTTATATTGATCTTGATTTTGGCGCTCTTTAGAGGTCAAATTTCGACTTCTTATGACACTGTTTGTATATAGTCCGTCTGCTGTCCTCTTTAAATATCAAGCGTCATATGAAGTAAAAAGTCAGTTAAACTACTATTACTCGAACGCGATTTCTGATATACATTGTATTGTCCACGCACATGACTGATAATCTACTTTACAATATATATTTTGTCGACGTTGCAGATCAACATTTTGAAAAAAAAAATTAGTATAGGTTCATGTGCAATAGGGCCTACCCGGATTACACGACCTTTACCTTCCTTCGGAGACAAAAAAGCATGTAACCTCGTTTTGGAAATCAGGCACATTTTCGCAGATCACGTCGATAAGCAGGGATGGGCAGATTTCAGCCCTCAATGGTGCTAGACATCTTCAAGAAAGGGAATTCTGTTTGGTTCAAAAGTAAATCGACAAACTTGTTTTATCGACTCCCTTCGCATTTCCTTGTCTCTCATTGATGTCTTGAAGGCGAAGAATGTCACATCATGCATCTACGGGTATTTTTCCAGTTATCGTTTTTTGAACTCGGCGTTGGAGCCCACAGCACACCAGTAAAATTTTGTTGGCATAGGAAGGACGAATAAAGTAATTCCGCCGAGAAAAATTTGCCAGGTATCAGACAACAAAAAGCAGATGGACGTCCAGGGGCACTAAAACAAGGCAGGAAATGTGTCTAGCGGATGTTTGCAGAATTGTGGGTAAATACAGCGAGGTTTGAGTATCGAAGTGTAATCCGGCATGGTCCTATTATAATCCAGTCAACAACAAACATGTAAGCGTTTTGCTTACAGACATAGCAGAGGCTATGCTGGATACATGTAACTCACGAAAACCAACTCACAGATCATCGAAAATGTGAGTGCAGCTCCTCGGGTAAGGGTGTGCTCGCGAGTATTTGTGGCGACACACGCTACTTGTTTGCCGTTAAGCGCAGGCTCTGCTACAAGTGTCAGCCATTTCTCTGCTCGCACGCCGCCGTGTGTATTCTTGCTCGGAAACCGATTCGTTGATGTCTCTCTAGCTTTGATCCCAGGGTGTATCCAGACAACAGACATATTAGGAAAGCAAACATCCGAAGTACACTTAAGTTTGTAGGTCCCCTTATCAACAATATTGTACATCTTTTTCTGGTCACTAAGTACCCTGGCGTTTACGCTAACATCAGTCATGGTGAGGACGGCCGGTCCAACTGAAATGACAGATATGGTGCTTGACTAATATGTCCTCGAATGAGTTACTGAACGTACATGTATACCGTTTTATGCCTTTTTGAGAAAAGTGTTGAATTTTCTATTTGATCTAACAACTCTAACGTCGGGTATCAGCCACTGAAAATCCACGTGCATACAGATTAATTATGAAGTAATATAAACAAACACGTACAAGCAACGTCTACCGTGAGAGTTATAGATGCATTGAATTCCGAGTGCTTATCGTTCACCGCACGATAAGTTATTGTCTTTCCAAGATGGTCAGCAGACGCAACAAATGTTACGTGGGGAAAGTCTGAGTTAGTCTCATTCACTTGGTAGTGGTCTCGTGGGAAAGTCCCTTCCCATACATTTCTCGACCGCTCGTTGACAGGGCCATGTGAAAAGATAAGCGTATAACTTCTGTTCATCGTTACGTAGAAGATGTTACGTTCAATTCACCCGGCGCCATAGAGGGCGCTAACGTACACTGTCGCTGGACCGTCTAAACAGAACAATGCAAATCAAGATATACCGCGATCAAATCCATAAAGCCAAGACGTGCAACGACTGGTATGGAAAGTTAATTGTCATGCTCATTGCAACAGTTGTGATGTGAACTGTGCACATAAACACCAATCAATTTATTTCAAAATATGTGATAATTACTTATAAAGCGCACGAGTTGTAGTAACAATATTTGGAAAAGGAGGCCGTAGAAGTGTGAAAAGCCCTTGTACTGAGATAATCCACTGTTAATGTACAACATCTTAAACTAATTTATCAAGATGCATTGTAAACTCACCTAACCCATCTACAATACAAAAATATAAGATATAAGATATAAGGGGAATCTAATTTTAACAACTTTTAAGTTACATGCGCGCACCCAGGAGGGGCTCGGGGGGCTCGGCTCGAACGAACCCCTCATTTGGTGAAGGGGGCAAAAAGGTCCGCCTCAGAGAAACAAAACGTGCGAGAAAACGAGAAAAAATCCACTAAAAAGGCACAGACTCACAGTGAAGGTGGTACCCCGTTTTTTTTTTAGTCCTCCCGCCAGAAATTCGAGCCCCAAATATTAAAGGCTGGGTGCGCGAATGTGTTATTGTAGATAAAACTACAATAACATAACATTTAGAAAAAAACAACAACAAAATAATGGCGTGCAGATCAGTTAATACCTGTACGAGTAATATGATATTACTTTAAAATGAGACATCAACACGTATAAAAACAGTATGACTGGAATGGGAACTGGGTAGAGGTTATGCTTGCGTATGCTTTAAAAGAATAACAATGAAGTAAACACCGCTTATTACATGACTTTGAAAAAAACATATCTACATGTACCGTAAACCTGTAACATAATTATAGAATACAATACTACAATATAAAAGCTTACTTAGTATGATAATGGATAAATTACATGTGAGGACACTGCTGTATTTATGAAACGTTTTTTTGAAAATGGTAAGTGAAACCGACTGTTTAACTGTGGCTGTGAGACCATTCCGTAGTTTAGGTGCTCCTATGTCAAAGGCCCTATACCCAAGGTCAGTTCTACAGTATAATATACTATACTGAAGTTGTGTAAATTTCTTTCAGACCTTTGTTGACCTATAGTACATTCGATAACATTGACTACAAATTTTGAGGAAGGATTTTTTTGGCTTGATACATGTACATTTTATGAGTGTGAAATAATTTTTAAATCAACCAACTTTAAGATTCGGAAACTGTGACATAAAACAAATGTGTGTGCAGAAAATGTTTTTTCGCAACTATTCTTAGTGCTCTTTTCTGCAATAGAAATATTGCATTATGTGTTATGAGTTGTGTACTTGCCCAGCACTTACAACAGTAATACAAGTATGGAACAATTAATGTGTTTTATGAGGTGTGTACTTCCCCAGGACTCACAGCAGTAAGACAAGTATGGAACAATTATTGTGTTCATACAATCATGTGTTCATTAATGTTTTCACACATGTTCTGTTTCTCGATTTCGATGTTTGAGGAACTGCTTATACAAAAATTCATTTTCTTATAGGCATTTTTAACGCAGTTGTTATCAATCAAGAAGTCCCCATTTTATAACGTATGTTTATATGCTGTAAAGGATTATAGTGCTTATTCATTAAATCATTGAAAGTTTCACTAAAAGACACATAGGAATCATTTGGACCATTAGTTTTCAAAACTGCATCCTGTGAAAAGGATATCAGGTCCTGTAGAAATTAGTTACATTTTCACTTGTGAAACACCTTGTCTGTCTATAAGTAGTAAGTTCTTATATATTGCTTGCATATTCAGTAAATTGAACAACAACCATCTGATAAGACATGTCTTCAATAAGTATCCCAAAGTTTTTATTCATTCTAATGTTAATCACAAATATATTATCAATAGAAATTTGGCTATGAGCAGTTATTCTTGTTGGTGTGTTGGTATATTTGTCATTGGAAAAAGTTCATAAGAAAAGAGCAGATCTATAAAGTGATTTGTTCCGTCATGGTTTGCGTAATTTAGGAGATTTAAGTTGAAATCCCTACACAAATAAATATCATACCTTTTAAAAGTTAGTAAAACATTTTCAATTTCATGTAAAATACTTGATCATCCGAATTCGGCACTCCATACACAAAGATGACTGCAACGGTCTTAGCGTGATTCAAATCAGATAAGCTACTACATATGTACTTGGTTCATTATAGTCACACGTGTTCCATCAGCAATCGCGGATATTGGCTTAAAATGGTTTTAAACCCACCTTCTACGTTATGAAATTGGTCTCAAACCTTCCTTGACCAAACCACTCGTGACATCTGCACTTGGAAAGAATCTTCAGTATGTTACTTGAAACCAGTGGCAGGTTGCATGAAACAGTCCCAAATAGGGACTCGACTTCTTCTTCCTCTTCAGCGTTACCGGCCATGTAGCTTAGATAGTCAGTCTGGTCTTTTGGGCGAAGTCTGCAGTTCGCCGCAATGATGCCGTCGGGCCCCACAGTTTTACCTTGAGTTCCACCGGACTGGGCCATGTCTGGCGCCTTAGGGAATCGAACGTAGGGCAGCTCTGCAATAAATGATCAGGTGTCTGGGGGCCAGTGCCACAGGGGCACTTGTCTGTGTGAGATATTTTCAGGTGATGCACGTGGGAGAGCAGCTGGCAGTGGCCGGTTCTTAACCTGGAGATATTGACTTGTTCCTGCCGGTCAAGCTGGTGGATATAGTCTTCCTCAGTCCCCAGACGTGGGCGTGCCCTCCAGGCATTTCTAAAGTGACTTCGTAGGAGGAATTTTACTTCCTCCATATGATGATGGGTGCGACGTCTGCTCCAGTTTGCTTCTTGCCTTGGACAGTCTGTCTGCTTCCGCGTTGCCGCTGATGTCGCAGTGGGAGGGAATCCATTTTAGCACAACAGTGGCTTTGCTGCTGAGAATGTGCATCTCTTGTTTGATGCATTGCAGGATCTGGTCTGTCTCTGTTGTCCGGAGGCTCAGCAGAAGAGATCGGCAGTCTGTGAGGAAGACCGTCTGATCCGGGAGCCTCGTTTGCTGGTTGAGTATCTGGGCTGCAAGGTGAAGCGCATTTGCCTCAGGTCTGTAGTTGGTGGAGTGAAGACCCGTGGCAATGGACTTGCGCAGATTGCTGCCATCTGGGTATCTGGGTATGAATACCCCACCTTCCCTATTTCTGACAACATTCTCTACAGAGCCATCTGGTCCAGGTGGTGGTAGGGTAGTCTCTTTCTAGGATTTCTAGGGGGAGGGCCTTCAGGACTGCCTCCAGTTGTGTATGCTTTCTTCAATCCAGGGATGTCGAGAATGATGGGGGGAACGTCCAGGGACCATTCTTCAAAGTCTTGGAACATTTTTAGTGGTTGGTTGATTGAGGATAGCAGAGGTTGATGTTTCTGCTGAAGTGCCTTGATGAGGTGGTTTTCAACTCTGCCTCTTGATGCGGTTTTTGGCCAGGGCTTGGAATTTGGGATGCAGTGGATGTGACGGAAGCCGCTTCATCTCTTCGCCCTGTCTCAGGAGTTTCTCATCCCGTGTTTCTTCCAATGAGCTTAAGCCTGCCGTCTTCTCCATTTCCGTGATGGGGGTGATCTTGATGCCCCCTGTGATTAAGCGCAGACCAGTATTCTGAGCCCTGGCTAAGTTAGTTTTGTCAGCTGTAGACTCAACTAAGTTCCCTAAGTCTTTTGAGTATTTGTTTTGTTCTTTACTCACAGATGTAATATTTTTGCTATCATTTTATCTTGATTATGATTTCTTCTTTAACTGAATGACAGTTCCTAATTGTTAATGCAGAAGCATTAGTCTTTTGTTTAGGATCTTTTCGTCCACTAGAGGCGTTGTATGTAGATCTTAGGGCGTTTCCAGGGCGCATTGTAAATGCCGTCTACCATGCTCCTAGGTAATTGTTTATTGGCTAAATAGATGCTACCATTGTAATATAACCGATCACATTGCAGTTTTGATGGTTTTTAGCTTTAAAACTCATTTACAGCGCTCATTTCGAATATTGGTTTTCAACATGTTGTGATGCACTGTAGAGAGATTATTAGCTGGGCCACGCCGAAAACTCCAGTAAGTACATGTAATTCTGTTAAGGCTTTACGTTTGGTCAATTCTTGTAGGTCTGCTGGATATTCTATGCCTAGTGTTTAATTGTTGAACTGTAACGGCTGTTTTGTGGTGTTTTTTTTTTTAATGCGGGTTCGAGTCCCGTGTGCTAGCCGTATTGACTATTGGGTAACGTTTTGAGAACATTGTTTGGTTCCGTCGTCTGACAAACTGTATTTATCGGTTGTAGATAACCATCACTTCAAGAATAAACTGATCAAACGAAGCTGACGCGTTGTGTATTATCGCCCCAACTAATACTAATAATATAACTAAAAACTGAACCCTTAATGCAATCAAAATAATTAGGGATTTAATCCTTAATTTAGGGGTGTTGCATGAAAAGATGCTAACTTATTCTCAATATTGAGAATTCAATGTAAGATTTACCAGCAATTTGTACCAAGGACAAAACTGACTTAGTACTGAGGCTCAAACAGCATAAGAAAAGACATTCCGTGTTTTCACAAGCCCACAAATACCCAGTAGGTTTAGGGAACTTAGTTGAGTCTCTATTTGGGACTGTTTCATGCAACCAAGCAATAGGTTCTGTTTCATGAAAGTGACTGAGATTTGGTGTAACACTTCCAATCCACAAGTGCTGAAGAAATGTTTAGCCAACTACAGTAGACCTTGATAAAAGCATCCAGTTGAGGTAACAAAACACAAGAAAAATAAGCCAAATTTTGGAATTTGCTTACTTGAGTTAGCGATGTTGCTTCCGTCTCTCACGGACTTCAGCTTGGCTAGTGGTGTTATTATCGTTCTGGCCAACAGAAGCTCTTCACGAACACATTGAGCGCCCCTCTCTGAATAAACGAGGTGGATTAAGGTTCCAACTGTCACACATATGTGATAGTGTCCTGGCCTCGATTCTGCGTTCTCTGGTTAAAGCTCCACCTTTTGTCCAGAACGATAATATCACCACTAGGTAAGCTGAATTCCGTGAGACGGACTCAACGTCTCTAACTCAAATAAGCAAATTCCAGTATTTATCTTATTTTACTGTATTTACTGTAATTTTATTATTAGTGCATCAGACTCTAGAATTAATTGATAGAAATTGTGTCGGTAACTACCACTTCATATTTTCAGACACTTTGCAGTGTTGTTCAATTGAGATCACTTATATTCATATTTTCAGACACTTTGCAGTGCTGTTCAATTGAGATTCAATTATTTTCAGATAAAGTTGCTTGGAGCGTAAAACCAAATTTCTAACTAAAATCAAGCAACAAAGGCCAACGTGGATCTACAAGTTGACTAGTAACGATATGTCATCCGATTAGCTCAATCATGGTCTCGAGTCAGTTCTTTTCTAAGCCAAAAATGCCTGCCCAACTGGGAAAGGCACAGTCAGATTGAGGTCGATTTTCAACAGGGAATGGTTTAAGTGGGAAGTTAGGTTCTTCGACAACTCAGATGTGCAGACAGGGCTTAAACAGCTTATTGGGATTACTATTGGGTGTAATAGATTCCTTTATATTTTTAGGATTGATAAAAACTGTTGGGTGATTGTGACTTATTGACCTATTTTCGACATTGGCTGCCAGAGATTGCTGAAATCGAAGCGAGTGTATCAGTTAGACGAGCTTAACGCTGTATTTGGCTTTTTAGGAGGCTAAAACCGAAAATCAAACTGTAAAATTAACTCGCATAAAAACGACCCTCAAATATTCCTTACTGTCGGGGGATGCATTTCTATTTCCGTTAGCCGAATACTGAAAAGCATTAGAGTTGAAAACTTAACCGAAACGCTTTTAGGGTGAAACAACCGGCCGTCGGACTACTACCGCCGATACGTCTTCAGGCTGATAAGAAATCTCCCCAATTGTGTCATTTTTTATGTCCGAAGTGGCTAACCCTGTTTGCGAGAGGAATAGTTGTCCGGCAAGCGCAACCTAGTGAAGTTAATGACGCTCATTGGTGGTTCATGCAAACAAGTGCTGTTGAAATTCACTGACATAGAAAACGGCAAAACCCGTACGTGGTATCACGAACTAAATAAAATGACGTGCAAAGTATTAATAGTTCTTTAGACTAACCTACCGAATTCGTGACGATGTTAACACTTACGAAGAACGTTCCACCTGATCAACACTGATTTTCTTAGTTCTGAAACGTGGACGTTTGAGGCCAGCCACGAGAAAAGTTGGTCATGATGTGCAGATGACAGTCTGAAAGTGTCCTCTCTATAGAATATCTTATCCTTGAACCGAGCAATTTCCTTTATGGCCGCTGTCGGGTTTATCGGTTTGCCTTCTCGCTGATTTATCCACACAATATTGGCCTTTTCTTTTACCTCATCCGTCTTGCATGTGAGCGAGATTGACCTGTTTTCAATAACCGTGTAAGTCTCGCTGACTAGATCGCCCTTATTGTTCTTGACATTTACTTGCGTAGGCCCGTCTGAAGTGAAACAGTGTTCTTATCTGAAGGAAATTGCTTGGAAAAAATTCACCTGAGTTAAAGCAAATTTGCGCCGTCACTCGAGTCTGCACGTTTATGCAAAAATCCAGGAATATGTGCCTAATAGAAAAAAACTGCCACATATGTGTGTTTTACAGGTACTGTCAAGCTCTTGCGATAGTATTGTGGCCTAATACATCCTACTTGGCAGACTAGGCATTTGAAAACCAAAATACCGTACAGTGACTGAATGATATCCAGTTTGTCACACAGTTTAGTACGGCGATGAATCTATAAATAACGTGCTACCAACGTGCTAAATTTGATATATGCACGACGTTATGCGTCTTGAGGATAGAATAGAAGGATACCAACAGACGATACAAAGGATCACATTCGTCTCCACATGGAGACTTGTCCTGTTTACATTCGTTGCGTTGCACACGAGCCGCTGGAGATGCAGCTCCTCCAAGGCGGTAAATTTTAACTTCCTCGAGTGATAGAATCCATGATAAAAGACGTCGCTGTTTCTTTTGGTGATAGGAGTCGTTTTCAGTGCAGTTTTGGTGTTGAATATCCAATCAATGTCCACAACACTCTCCGCAATGTCTGCAGTACATTCTAGGCTGTACTTGCGTCCCCTGACGACCGGAAATATTGACGTCACGGTTTTATTATCTTGATCTGTCAAATTGACGAATGCTGGTCCGACTGAAATCAAAACCCCCGAGTTAAAACTCACATGTATGATATCCAAACCGGACAAATTCATCTCTTAGTGGATCTCAAAATCTGTTTGAGAAACACTAGTCGGGTTATCAGCTATTTCAGTCGTATGAATCACAAATTCGATTCTGCACTGCAGTGTACGTCAGAGTTGATAGCCTATACTTCGATGTATACAAAACAAATGAGTGAACAGTTATAATAAGCGACTTCGGACTAAGATGGATAAAAGCTACTGTACGGTACACTAGACATTAAAATTCGAAGATTACGGTAAACTCTTCGTCATCGCTGCTGATTAAATAAGAGTGTTGAGACTTATTTCGACTTTTCATCAATTTTATTAATGAAAACATCTTGAGATGGTAAACAAATGCATAACGGTTACACCGGCTCCCTGTGTGAGCCTCGGTACACGACTACATTTGAATGGAGGTGCAACGGCAAAATGGAAGATACCTGTCCATTTATAGAATTAATCTTAAAAAGATATCCTCCATGTAGATCCTACTCTTGGGTACTTCCTTCAAAAACATCACTCGTTCGTATATATTTTTCTGGAAGCATCCGTTTTGGAGGTATAACACCATAAACCCAGCAGTAGGGATTCTTGACATTAAACTTCACTTGGCACAAGAAGAGATACATTGCATCATGCTGTCAAATATTTTTTAATTAAAAGGATGAAAATTACATATACTGTTAAAACGTGTCTGCAAAATTATGTAGCAGAGATTCGAATCCTCCAAAAGTGTGTCGTTTGAAGGGAATCAAATCGGAAAAAGGCTCCCGTTCGAACAAACTTGTCTCAGAAGTAGCATCCGTACATCTTAACTAGTATAATCGGGCTCTGCCAAAAGGTATAACTGATTCTGCGTTCTGTAGACCAAGTTTTTGGCGACAGTAGTGAGATCGGGTAAGTGTTCGAGATGAATTGGGGCCATCGTCAATCTAACGCCAAGTGAGCATATAGGTAACAATTTGACCTTGAACTCTTTCTGCATCAGGAAAAACGGTAAGTTTTATTGAAAATATGTCAAATGTGGCTATTAAACAGAATTGAATGCTGACGAAATGATAGGGACGTATTCAATGCGACCTAAAAGTATCCCTAAAAGAATCCCCCCACCCACCACCTTCAGCCAACATCTGAACTTATTTCAAAAGATTCATCGACGCATTAAAAAGGCAATTTATTTCACATTGCATGGTTATAGCCTCTGGCTGACACACAAATGGCGCCATCCCTTCGTCACCCCCACGACATAATGATCCCAGGCGTCCGCAACACTGCACTACTGAAATTTACTTGATACAGAAAGTGAACTGGAAAAAATGAACAACCGAAAATTACCCCCAACACCGTTCCAATGTGAAAACGCAGAATATTATCAACTAATACAATTTGGCCTAAACTCACATATTACTAGCAGCGTTATGACGCCTTCTTTTTTGCATGTGTCAAACTCCTTATTCACGGCAAGACAGCGCACGTCTAAGTTGTTGTATTCCTTGTTGACCGTCACATTCATGTCTCTTCTGTAGATCGTTCTGTTACACCCAGAGTCTCTCGATGTCACACTGCTTTCCGTTACAGTTTGTCTCCAGGTGTGTGCCATATCGCGAGTGGGAGGCATTATCCACGTTAGATTGACCCCTGGAAACGCGCCGTACGTCTCGCACGCCAACCAGTATGTCTCCCCAGCAAAAACCGTCGTCTGACTGTTTTCGACAAGGGTTTGACTTCGAGTCACATCCGTTATGTTCTCATCTGTTGGACCAACTGGGAACCAAAAATAACGGCGTCAAGATTTAAACATTCCAGTCGCTTGCAGGATAAAGTTTGGACATGGCAATATTGCTTTACTTGAATTGTAGTAGTTTCTGGATATAGTACTATATGGTATCTGATGACGGCATGAAGGTCGTTGCTCGTCAAACTTACGCGTGCATTACGCGCGTTCATTCGGGAGGAACCTAATCTCTACTTTACAATACACGCGTGATTCCGATCACCTTCAGGTTATTTTATGAGGGCAGACTTTATAATTTATCAACAAGCAATTCTTTTGAGAATGCGTGCATTGCACTCATTCATACCAGTCTTGCAATCGTAGCTCTACAGTACATGCATGAATTCCGCCTTCGCTGATATAAGGCGCCCAGAGTATAGTGCTGCCAGGTTAGTCGAGAAATGACCGAGCTCAGGGGTGACATTAAGCCATGGTTTTATGATGCTACTTAGAACCATTCTTACGTTGCGGAATAGAACTATAATCCTGTATCTTGCGTGTTTTCCTTTTTTGTACAAACCAAGTTCGCAAAACTGAACTTTCGTTTATTTTATAGGTGACACTCGAGGGTCTGACCGTAATTCACTGGGCCGGTTTTACCTGAGACCGAAGTAGCAGTTTACTAACTGAGTATCGTGTTGTTTTTCAGTGCAAGGGTGGTGCATCAAAAGGGGGCTGGGGTGGGGCTATATTACCCCCCCCCACACACACACACTTTTTTCAGTGCTGCGCTGCCCATTTTCTGGTTTCCATAACCAATGTCTGACGATAAATGTAAATCCGCATTCGGCGTAGAGTTGAACTGGATCTCCGGGAACAGGATTTTGGAGGTGTGAAATACCGTGCCTGCAAAGCAGCTGCATGCATCATTCAGCGACTTCTCTGATGCAGTGAATCGTAGCCTCTACTTGGAAGTGAACTCTCGTCGGATTACGCCATCGCTTACATTATTTTAAATTCGATCCACATGTCCTATGCATGAATGAATGTTGACTTTTACAAAAATGGGCGGTAACCTTAAAACGCTCGGTAGTGCTCGGTTGATCGCGGATATTTCAAAAAGTGTAATCTGGTCATTGGGCGGAGCTAAATCATCAACAGAAATAAAAGAGATGGACGGTGGACAGTGGTTGGTGAAAAACCACTAAAAAGCGTGTCTTCGAATTTCTTTCGATTCCTCATAAAAGGCTATGTGTCACATTTACGGCATGTATCAAAAAATGTATTTTTTGTATTTTTTTTGTTTTCAGGTTTACAATTACGTGAACATGCACTCTCTGCGACAGGCTATCGCAAATTGTGTTGTTCTCTCCCATTAGTATTAAATAACTGATAATAGATCATTCTTGTGTCGTTCTTATGGAAGGCTGCTGGCAAGATTTGGCACATGCGCAGTAGTAGGCTACATGTTACAAATTTCTGATCATAAATCGTCTGCCATCTTGTGTTCAGTTTTTTACCTAATGACCTCATGTAGTGACCCTAATGGCAATCAATAACCCAAGCCAATGCTAAATTAGTTGACGAGTTCACCGCAAGATAAAAATTAAAATGGCTGAGTGAAAAGCGAATGATAAAAGTCATATCTTCGAGTGAATTTAAATTCTTTCGAAGGGCTTGGTTTCTGTGCAATTATATCCGCTGTTTAGTTCTGCAAATAAATTTCTTCAAGCAATCTTAATTTCGGCCTGTAGAGGGTTAATGTTTGGTTTGTAATCCTAGTATCATATGTATAACACTAAATTCTAAGCTTTCAGCCCTGCTTAAAAGTTGGTTTACCGAATACCAGCCAGCTGGCTCTTTAAAGACTAACGGCAAAATATTAATCATACAGCTTTACACCAAGGCTATACCGAGCTTAGCCAGCAAAATACAGCTAGGTACCACTTAGCATTGATGCGCTATCTCACTTTGACTCGCACTGTGAAATACCTTTCCGAAAACACATTTGCTACTGTTAATTTGTTTACTAAACTCTACTTTAAAAACATGGCTTTGCTTCATTTTATATTACATTACGTAAATTAGGCCTAAGTTTCCCATAGACTTACCACAATTAGCCTGAAGAAGTCGTTCTTCATTATACATGTATCCTTTGTAAAAATCATGTCTTACAGTTAAGACATTCTTGATTAAAGTTATAAGAACGAATTTGGAATGAAACAATGCGTATTCCATTTCTCCTTGAAACCGGCGCTTTTCGAGATCACGGGCTACTCAGATACAAGTAACGTTCATTTTCCTGCGTAATGACTCAAGTTTGAATGTGGCCAAAAGCGTGGTACGTGAAGTCCTACAAATTTATGCGTGCACGCTTAGGCTTGCTTAACTGGCGTCTGACGTCGTAGCGATCTTATCTGTCGCATCTTACATTCATTACATTAAACATGTCTTAAACCTTTGAATTTGTATACATGAAGCGATATTAAACCAAGCCATAGTCAGTAACTAACCCACCCTTTAATAGAGCTGAATATTGGTTAGCCTAGCCAGTACTTAGCCAAAACTCTTAAACTGAGCTGAAGGGCCATCGGAGCGCTTTTCACAGAGTTGTGATATGTGCATAAGTCAAAAGAGTGGGAGAAAATACTTGTGCAGTATGTTAGCACCATAGAACTTAAGCCCTGGAATGCCAACTTCGTTCTCGCGCTGTTGATGTTGCGCTGTACATGCGTGCCATTTGTTTGCATTCTTTTGTTCCGGTGTTGGTTCTTCCTATGGAATATACTGCCATTAAAACTTCTCGCAACTCCGCTGTTTTTCAACCGAATTGCATTAGAGCAGTAAGTAATTACGACGAAGGGACAACTATTGCTAAACCGACGTTTTTGGTCTCCTTTTCCAGACTAATTTCAAAAATACCTTCTCTTTGAATAGAAAACAGTTGGTGTCATCAGATAGAACAAATCTTTTTAACTAGAGGGACATCAGTTAACTACATGTATCTTCATGACTAAAAGCAGCGGCAAAATTATACTTTGGAAATGTCGAATTCAGTGCACGCAATCACACAAGTATTTTACGAGTGGGCCGTGAATTATAGGTGGCGCAATAGTCAACTAACGCTTTATTAGCATATTCACATGCTGTAAATGACATTTTTCGAGATTCTCGCTACTTGGTAGGTTCAAATGGTGTCAATCCAACCAAAGGGTCCAACTGTGACAGATTTTATCCGACTGGAAAAGTTCTGGGGGGAAGTTTGTCTTGGCTCCGTTTACGGGAACAATTTAATATTGGATGTGTTCAGGTCTGTTCCACGAACTAAACCCAGTCTAAAAAATGGGGGGCTCGAATTTTTGGGAATATGGACCTTTTACTTGAGAAACGAGGTACGTTCAGATCATGAGCTGTGAATTGTGCGTGCGCCGAATTTTGGTAGTTCCTGCTTTTTAGGGGACTATTGGACTTTTTGTTTTTGTGAGGCGAACCTTTTTGCCCACTACGCCAAATGGCGGGAGCTCGTTCTAGCCCCCCGAGTCCCCCCTGGGTGCACGCATGGGAGCGTATCGGATGATCGAATCGAAAAGTATGGTGGTTTCACCTTATTACCGACCGCGTATTTAGAGTAAGGCCTAGAGCGTTGGTAATACGTGAACGAACAGATCGAATAGATAGTCTTAACTTCGCTTGCAGTTGGGTGATCGGTGATTCAAAAAGTAGGCTAACTGATGATCAGCATTTGACGAGGAATTCAGAAATGTTATTGGTTTATTTTCAAACATTTTATAACTCAACTTAACAGCAAAGTTCAGTCAAGGCAGAGTAAGATACGGTCTTATCGGAGATTAGAGCAATAATGGAACAAAAGAGTGCTGACCTTCTAACCTTCAATGCCAGAATGGACTTGATCAGTCGTGTAAGATATTGACTACAGCGGTCATCTGCACAACTTGTTGTTGCGCTACACAACAGACTGGAGCTGCACTCCACGGGAGCAAGAACGCCGTAATGAATTTTGCCGATCTTGTCCCATTTTTACCGAACAATTCCAACTTCTGTCTGTTTACTTCTTGCTGTAATTTAAGCATGGGACAAATGCGTGATTTCACGAAAATGGTCACCAGAACACTGAATTGTGACACAAACGTCGTAATAAATCTAGGAATATTGTTAGTAATTTAAAGATAGCCTCAAGCTACCAAAACACCCATTTGACACCAGAAATACAATTCTTGTTTAATAAAATATTGTTTTTGTTTCTTGTATACCACAAAAAGTAACGTAAATTACACCGCTCGTAGCCCCTTCGAGCGCCCCAAAGAAATTTTCAACCAATCAGCGTAAAGTGGTGCATACGACATCATCGTGCCACCGAAATATTCCCTTAACCTCATTTTGCAACAGCTGAGTGTCATTTCTTGGACGTAAGATAATTATCGGTCTCTGGGCTAAAATGCCACGTTGCGTGATAAACGGGTGCCACAGTGTAAACGGCCTTGGAATACATTTGTGCATCTTCCCCACCTATCCCGTCCTGAGCAAGGAATAGATTCGTATCCACGACAAAGACTGGCAACAAAATTCCCGATCAGCAAGATCTGTTCTAGCCTTAATTGGTACACTTCTGTGTACAAAATCTTCAGCTTTGCTCCGATGTGGGTAAAACAATAAAAGCTGACACAAAAGTAGTGTCCTTAAAAGATACACCGTTCTTCTTTGCATAAACTAAATTATTTAAGAGTGACTCCGTATAAAAACCAACAGGTAGAGTCTATACCCAAAATCACCGATTTTTTTGAAACTTAGCACATGAGTTTGGTTTGTGGATATGTAGAAAAACCTCACTTTTTAAGAATTTTCATTCATTATTTTTCTTTTTATGATCTGTACCTCCATTTTGCAACAAAATTGGGCGTCGAAGTAGGCATGTTTGAATGCATTTTACTAGCATGTGTGGTAAGGTCAAAACAAATTAATAATACAAATTGAAAGGGCAGTGGCTGAATAATTTAATGGCATAACTTTTAAAATCCATTTTTAAATTTGTACGTTTTGAATTTGTGAGGCAAAAACGGCTATTTTTCAGTTTTTCACTGAAGCCATTTTCGGCCAAATTTGGCACACTGTAGCAACCATAACGCACCTTTCCTGAAATTGACTTTATAATTATTTGTTTAGTCATTCCTAACCTGTTCATAATTTAAAATAAAAAATCTTGCCTCTAATGTAGTTTTTGCGTGCGAAGCATTACACGAACTGCACTTCGTCCTTTTACATGTCCTCAGTTGCCTCTGCTGCCAATAGGGGGCTCTTGTAACATAATTAGCTTGCGAAACACGACATAAAAACCTTGTGTTTAGGAGAAAAGGCAGACAGCATTATTAATTACCATTCTCTGAAAACGGCATTGATGATTATTGCTTATTACAAAAAATATGTAACGTAAATCAACTGGCAGGCGTGGTTCTAAATGATAGATGGCGCTGCTTTTGTCTACGTAGAGGCTGAAGACGCATCTAGAATAAGAGCAGTAACACGAGGACCTTGCTATAATTCAAGACATCGCGAGATATTGCCCTGCATTTTAAATATTACGTGGTTTTGGATAAATTTTAGAGAGGTTCTAGTGTTACTGAACTCACTCCTGCCTTGTTTTCTATCTGCCTTGTTCGTGCCACAGGCAAAGGAAGGCGCCTAACGCTAAACCCTCGTGAGAGACCGCCCCGAGTTGGCTGCTGGAGCAACTCGGGGCGGTCTGGGATCAAGCGGAAAAACCACAGGGTAGATCTGTGGTCGACGAATCTATTCGGTCGATTACATTTTATTGCCCGTGAAGCCGCTAAGGGCTGCCTGAAGAAATATGTCTCGAGCGTTTGTATTTTCGCCTTTTTCAATGACATGTAAAAGATTCATCAACAAATTCCTCGTAAAATTCTGAAAACAAGCGTTTTTCTCCCACGAAAATCGATGAAGTTTTGGCCGAGATATTTCACTTTCAGTCAAGGCTAGCCCTGCACACTCAGAGAATCGTCACACAAGATTACTGCGTGGTACTGCGGTTTCACTGTCAACAAAGGAAGACGTCAAAATCGACTTATAATTGTCATTTATAAACTACTTGCATGTTAAATTATCAAAATGTAAGTAAAATCGTACTCTATATTTTAACAAGAAAACAGCATTTTCATTTTGGTGAACATGTCTATAAGCTGGACCTAACTCGCGCATGGTGGTGAGTAGTGATATCCGGCCAACACGTGAGGATGGCTGTGTTGTTGCTCTCAACTCAAAAGTAGCCGTTTCAAAATGGAAGATGGACAGAAAATGCAGGCAGTTGACGAAAACGGCCATTGGAAGGAAGCAATTGAGCGGCGAGTAAATGACAACGCTGGGAATTCACGTCGGTTTTCCTGGATGGCCGTCTGAGTTTGACCAGCTCGTCGAGCCGTGATTCGTGAGAGGCTGAGCCGATCGACTACGTCGGGCTCGGTACCTGGACCTGGTGAAGAAAAACGTAAGTATTTTTTGTCATCCCTTATGCTCGCATGATGCTGTTGGCTGTATAGATAAAGTATACCGTGTTTGCGTGGGATTTTGTGTTCATGAAATTACAGACTATGTACTTGTACCACATTTAAAGTCAGAGAAACATTGTTACTTAGTGAAAGATAAACGTCTGGGCGAATATACCATGGTGCCTTCAATGTTGTGTTTGTTCTTTGTGAAGTAGATTTACTGTAACAAGTCCGATGTTGTCGGATTGAATTGGTATTCCGGGATTTTCAATGCCAGTGTCTGATCCAGGATTTTTGGAATGGTGTTCGCAAATGAAATAATGTCAAGCCATTGTTTTAAATTACCATTCAAGTTTTATTAATAAGAGGTGGAGACAGCAATCTTCAGCCGTGTCTTTGTTACCTTGTCCTCATTTCTTTACATTTGTTTATGTTTCATTTACTTGTTTTCTGTAGATCCCCCCAACCCCCTTGCTATAGTGCACTCTCTGTTGACTGAATTTGATGACATAATATATTAATAAGCCATTGTATTCTGCATACCAGTGCTAGCCTAACCCTTAGTCCTACACACCTGGCCCTATTGTTCACTCTTGACTTTTGTTTACAAAATAATCCAGTCCAGTCTACACCCTGATTGCTTAGTTTAATATTTACCAGTGAGTAAACTGTATTTCACTTATTGAACCTTTTCTTACTATCATGCAGCTCTTGCTTGACAGTGCACATGTACTTTTATCTCCTCTTTTTCGAACCACTCATTAAAGCGTTTTGTGGGGTTCGGTTTCTTTTCATGAATGTTTTCATCGTTGGTTTCTATTTCGTTCAACTGCTTCCCAAAACATCCATTTCTTCATAATTTTAAAACTCCTGAGTCCTGAGCATTGAGCAACACTCAACAATCCCTCTCAAAAATGTTGCCCTTCCAAGCAGTGATGTGACCTTCTGACTACATGAGTGTAAGTTGTGGTACACTAATGCACGTGCACAAGGTCATCAGCACCAGAAGTTTTAAAATCACACCACCAAAACTGTGACTGTTTACATTTCAGAGAGCTCGCCATGACAATTTCAAGAAGGTATACCGCTTGACAGTTGCATTTATGTACACGTTGAAGCCTGGAGAATACAGACTTGATCAGGGCTTGGGATTTCCGTCTTTTAAGAGGAATTCTTTTTTTGGTGTCGATTTTCTCTGATTGGATTTCTAGTTTCCTCTTTTTATGATTTTTTCGACTTTATTAAATGTTTAGTTCAGGTAAATTTTAGATCCAAAAATGTCTATCACCCAAGCCTATTTTTTGTGTATCATAAGTCAGCTGGAAATTTCTCCGCTGTTTTTGTTATTGCTCATTCCAAACTGCTTATTTTTCGTGAAGTAACTAGAATGGATTTCATAACATACCAGTTTATTGTACTGGATTCTTCTTGGGTTTATCAACTGTAAACTAACACTAATAGGAGCATAGGATAATAGCCACCTGTCTTAAGTTCGCACAAAAGTAGAGTACAAAAATTCCAAACGTAATTTCGAGTTCCAATTCCTGTAACAAGATCAATGACAGGGCCCAGGTATCAATTCCGGTATTTTTGGCACTTAATCATGTTTGAAAGTGTTGTACTGTGTTTGGAAATTTGTTTGAAAAGCTGTTTTTTTTCTGCTCAACAGCTTATGACCATACTGGATTTAAGGGCCCCACCAGAGCATTTATTAGTGTGCCCTCCACTCATTTCCAATGTTCTATGTATATCAAATGCTTTGAGATGCCAGCAGGGTAGTATTCTGCATGCAGCTTTGTTGACCATTGTGGTCAGTGAGAATGTCCTACTCACATGTGTATGAATGCATAGTGTGTGCACCTCATTCATGT
>NMRA01000005.1:2277807-2287989 GCA_002633005.1 Phoronis australis | reverse complement strand
ACGACAATGTGGCCGGAACAAGGTGAACTGAAAGAGAGGTTACAATAACAAAGAAAAATGCCCCTAAAGACACGTGACAATCGTCAGCCTATAAGAGCTAAGAGCTGACCAAACTCGAGGCACGTGATAACAGCAGACCACTGCGAAGGCTGGGAAAACGACGTGTAGTCCTACACAAAGGAATAATGGAATAAACCGAGATGAGGGGGAAAAGGAGAAAAACGAGTCCATATGCTCACATAAATATATTTAACGAGTGAAATACCATTTATGAACGACATATGTCCCGAATACAGATAAATGATACGTGCGTCGCAAGCTCGTTACCAGAGATGAAAAGGAGACCGAGGTAGGCGATATAAGGTCATTTATTATGACTAATACAATTACAATATAATGAATACAGGTAAATAACGTATAATAGGTAATATCTGATAAGATGGGCAACAAAAAGCGCCACAAGAGATGTTGTAAGACAGCTCATGCCCATTTTACCGGGAAACTGTCAACCAACCGTGGAACAGGGCTTCTAGTGTTGTATACTGATTGGCTCTACTTTCCCGTATTGACCATTTTTGCAGTAACAATTCTGATGGGAAAGTGAGCATAACCACTCAATGTGGTGACCTTCCAAAGTCCACAGAAAAGACACCTCAATAGATATTTACATTTTTTAAAAAAATAGTGTACAAGAGAATTACCGAGAGTTAGAAGCCACTTCCTGAGAATATGTGACCCCGAATTCGATGTAAACGCACAGTCTGTTATTACTTTTGTTACAACCTGTATATACAAGTTAATCCTTTTTCAACGGTAGGGGTCGGATCCAGGATTTTTTAAAAGGATGGAGGCGGGTTACAGACTTTTTAAAAAGACGGTTCCAAGACAGCAATTTGAAAATGCTTGATATAATATAAATAAAATCAGGGGAAAAAGAGGAGGGGCCCTGTAACCTTGACCCTCCTGGATCCGTCTATGAACACTGAGCTCTTACTCTTGACAACTGTCGCAGTGTTAATTCTACTGAGATGCGCCAAGTAAAATGGCAAATGTTTACGTCGAAGGAAACTGATTCACCGAATCTTGGACAATGAATATATCTACCCCAGTTGAGAATCAGAAGGGTGAACACCCGTCAGCAAAACGACGTTATGTACATTTTTCTTTACAAAGAACAGGACGGATAGACTGCGAGGGGTTTAAAGACAGTCTAAACAATGTTCTTTAAAAGCCCACAGAAGGTATCTACATTATCTCCATCGTTCCTAGTGTTTATGATATGTTCCCAAATTTCACGAGAGGCCTCCACTCCACCGCCTATGCCTCTGACAATATTGTGTAGACAAGCTATGAAAAAAACAACACCCATTCCAGCGCGTAGCTCGTACATGAAACGATCAGAAACTGTCACATCCGCCATGTTCAGAACATTGACAAATTTGGCGTAATAGTCTCAGAGAATTTTAGTTAGGTGTTGTCTCCGAAAAGTCACGCTTGTGCCCGTGAATACCATCATAACCAGATCAACTGCAGGTGATACGACTGTTGCTAGCTGCAAGTCGATGAATTTGAAGTCGGTCACAACTTTCTTTCAAAATCAATTTTCAACCTCAGCCTGGTGTAACATCAAAGATGGCGCTTGAAGCGTGGCTATTCCTTCGACAGCGAGTTTACAGTTAACGTAATCAAATTTGTTGTCAAAACTTTTAACAAATAATCCATGCAAGGACAGGTCTTCGAGGAGAAAGAATTATTTAATTTTAAAACTCCATAACTTTCACTTTTGATAACACAAGGAACCGAAACTTTTATGAAAGAACCCTGTTCTTTTAGCATTCTCTCCATGGCTGGTATCAGTTTTTTACACGGAAGTTTTTCTTTTTCGAATAGCAATAATTCCTTTTCCATTGCGTCAATGATATGAAAGTCGCCAGTTTGAACAACGGCTTTGAGAATCATGTAGATGTAGCTGGTGTTGTCTGCTTCTAATACCTCGTACTTTGGTAATGAAGTCTTGTTCTAAAAAGGACAAAATAGTTTTTTAAAGGAAATCACGATTTCTACAAATGAAAGTGAATCGTAAGGACCCACTTGCTACAAGGTAAATAAGAAATAAATTCAAGTGGTATTCCTTAATGTACCAGATAGATCTAGAAAGGCGTGTGCCATATTTTGGAAAAGCGTATTGAATATAGTAAGTGAGAAAATGACAACTTCTTTGGATATTTGTGTAACAATTTCACATATGAATTCTAAAAAGTTTGATCGCCTTGGTGACTTTCGTTTGACATAGCGGACGTGAAGATACTTATTCATGTGCGCACCCAGGAGACGGGGGACTCGGGGGGCTAGAAAGACCCACCCATTTGACGAAGTGGGCAAAAAGGTCCACCTCAGAAAAACAAAACATGACGAAAACTCTGAAAAAAGCAGAAAACGAGCCAAACTTCCACTCGATTCATAGCTTTAATATCGATGAATAACACGGGGGCTCGAGCCACCATGCGATGGAATGTGTATAAAGGTCTGCCTCGGGAGACAAAAATATATTGGAAGTTCAATGCACTTCAGATGATTACAGGAGACCACATTGCTAATGAAATACAGCGAGTATTATTTGATGACTTGGAAATGGACATTAGCAACATGAGAGGACAGGCATACGACGGCGCTTCTAATATGATCGAAGCTCAGAACGGCACACAGGCTCTCATAAAAAAGAAAGCCGCTAAAGCAGTTTATATGCACTGTTCATCACATAGTTTGAGTCTGGTAATAGCACAGTCATGTCCCATATACAGCATCCGCAACAAGACTGATAAGCTAAAAAAGTGCTTATTTTTTTCCAAAAAGTAGCGAATCCTCGTTGATGTTGCTCAAGCAGCGGGAGGAAAAACACATCATCGACTTGTGTAAAACACGTTGGTTCGAGCAATATCCTGCACGTTGGATGCTACAGTCCCGATTTCGATCCGATCGAGTCGTTTTTGGTCAGATGGGCAAGATGGCGTATCACCACCAAAGTCACGCGTTTGCGGCGTCCAACGCAACCGGGGTAATAGTGGCTCAGAGTTGGATCTTCTTCCTGAGCAATATTACGGGATCAACCATTTACGGGGGACAAACAAAACACCAAGATTAATATATACATTTAAAGATGTATTGGGAATTTCAGGGTCACTGCTCCTCAAATAAATATTTCACAGAAGGAACCAAATGGGTTCCTTAATGGCAAAAGATAACACACACATTTACGATACTCAATGTGTAATTGAGTATCGGATACTAAGTGTCATAGGTTAGCATAGTACCAAATGGGCACATAATACCAAATGAGTATTGGCTGATTGCCTACCAAGTGGGTCGAGCAAAGTGGCAAATTCAATAACAAGTAGCAAATGAGTAAAAACTGCCAGATGGGAAAATGTCATATAAAGTACCAAGTGGGTACACCAAACAGCCAACTGGGCTATGACAACATGCAAAGCAGGTTCCAGAATAGCCAGAGTGAGAAGACCAGCCGGAGTGATAAATAGAGATATTGTAAGGATCGTGGTGTTGTGGTTCAGTATGTGCTGAGAGCTGTAACAGGGGTGGAGAGAGGCAAGCTGCAGTGATGGATGCCAGATTGCAGGTCTGGTGACTAGCCAATGACGTCTTTTCTTGCTTGACAGTAATACGCTCCGGGTTTGAAGGAGGTACCAGCAGAGTATGTAATAACACCAATAACCAGCAGCAGATTTTGTTCGACACAAGGTAGGGAGGGAAGGAGGGAAAGGTATAAATCAGTTTAATTGAGATTTTGTTGAGCCCAGGAGAGGGAGGGTGGGATAGGTATAAAATTGTCTAATTGGGAAAACTTACGAGTGAATGGACTGTTGCTTGAGGCTGGGCCAACTGGAAATTGAGAGCAAGAAAAAACAGCGTTACTATCGGACTTGGTAGGAACTAACTAGGAGTTGGTTATGAGTCATGAAGGGCTGTAGAATGTTATTTGCCCAAATAATAGGATTTATCGTAATCTATTTTGCCCGGGGTACGCCACGAGGTATGTTGCAAAGTAAAACAAGAGGAGGATTGCGAATATTGTCATTTATTATGACGTAAATAGATAAAACTAACTAAGACTCTGCAAGATGGGCATGGACAAAACGCCATAATGGCAGCACGGGAATGCTGACATCACCCATTAAGAATAATATATATTTTAAGTTGCATTGGGAATTTCAGAGTCACAGCTCTACAAATAAATATTTCACAGAAGGAACCAGATGGGTTCCTTAATTATAAGAGATAACATTACACATTTTCGATACCCAATGTGTAATTGAATATCTGATACTAAGTGGCACAGGTTAGCATAGTACCAAATGCGTATATAATACAAAATGGGTATTGGACGATTGCCTACCAAGTGGATCGAGCAAAACGGCAAATTAAATAACAAGTAGCAAATGGGTACAAACTGCCAAATGGGCAAATATCATCTAAAGTACCAACTGGGTTCACCAAACAGCCAGCTGGGCTATGACAAACTGCAAAGCAGGTTCCGGACAAGCTGAGTGACCAGACCAACGGGAGTGATAAAAAGCGATATTGTAAGGAACGTGGTGTTTGTTAGAAACCACCTCAAAACGATGTTCAGTGAGCTACACAGAAGAGTGGCCACTGTGGTTTGTGTCGCTCTTACCGCTATGACCATTATATAGAAACCAATCATCGGCCTTAACCACATACACTGCAGATCTTCCATCTCCAGATGCAGTTGATGACAAGTTACTGAAATGGCGCGTCCAATTGTGGGTCATGCCTGAAGATCAACTTCCTTCAACACGGAGGACAGCGCTTAAACCATGCGATGACATGATGTACCTCAACATCCATACGCTATTGCGTATCGCCTGCACACTACCTGTGAGAAGTTATGAGTGTGAACGCAGTGCAAGTACTTTGAGACGTCTGTATGTGTTCACACTCGCTTGTATGAATGAAGATCGCCCTTCGGCACTTGCAGTGATACATATTCAGTACAGCATGCCGATAGACCTCTCAGAAGTGGTGTTGAGATTTGCCAGAAGACATCCACGAAGACTTTTACTGAGAAGTGTCGTTTTGAATTTCGACGACCAGTAAGTAAACCTAGAAAAAGTGTGCTGCATATTCCACGGGCAGTTTAACAATCACGTCTTAAAAGTTGTAATATTAATATTCAATGAAAACGAGACCTTCATTTTCCAAACATAGCAATACGTAGGGGCCTATGCTGCACTTACAGATAGCCATCTCCGTTTCAGGAGCCATGTTACATCATGTAGGCATACCGGACATGTAATTTCTCAGTAAGTTGCTGTCAGAAGTCATGCTCTTCTGGGGTGTTGCTTAAATAAATAAAAGTATGAAACAATTTGCTCGTTTATGATGTCCAGATGCTGATAAAGACCTTGTCTTGGGTTAATTATGCTCACGTTTTAGGCATATGTGCCTGCATAGAGACCGGCAAATTTATGACAATTAAAGGAGAATGCCACCCGACTAAATTAGTCTTTTTTACCGTCTTAATCGGTCTATATCCACATCGCCTCTTACAGACCTATAGTCGACCTCACCTTGCTGAGAGGTGTCGCGTTAACCTGTGAGGAAGGTGAAAAGCGACGTAGCGACCTGAGTGGTTCGTCTGCAGAGTGAATGCCGCTATTACGGTGCATCGGTTCCCGCTTGTCCGAACTATGAACCTGTGAAGAAAGCGGGTATATCGTTTTTTTGATTTCCGCGAGACGCCGAAATGCTTAGGAAGAGGCTCACGATAGTGAAGATTGAAAGGTATGCTGTTAATAGCAAGTATGAAGCCGTGAAACACTGATCTCCTTGTCTGTGGCCGGCATTTCGTCGACAGTGATTTCTCTGACGAATTCCGGCTTACCAAAGAACTATCTATACCTTCCTTTGCCTATGCATGTTCACGGCACCTCTCTAGTATTTCTTGATCAGTGTATTCCGGTTCGAACTGATAGCCTGTGAAACCTAGCGATCCGATCCGTGTAGTGTTTGTCGGATGAGCTCTTGACTAAGTCGGGTTTGGCGCCTGGCGAGTTGCCATATAGATGTTTATTATTCTGTGTTCTGTTTCAAAATGAATTATTCTCACCATAAAATGATTCTAACCAATGCTTATATGAAACTGAAATAAAGTCTGTCTCATTAGATACAATTTGTAATGCCTGGGAGTGCTCATGAGTGCAAATGTTTTGAGAAGCCAGCAACGAATAAACCACTGCGTTACCGGCTTTTGATGCGGGCAACAAAGGTAATTGACCGGGTACCGAGGCCGTGTGAGCGCATGCTAATTCAGTGTTTGCTGACAGAAAGCTGTTGTGAAACAATTAGACCTACTCGATTTTAGATGCTATGGTCACATGTTAGGGTAATCTTTATTTAGAAATACAAATACATTATTCAAATCATTGTTACTGTAAAACCTTTGCCCTGACGGGAAGGGGAAACCAACTTCGCGGTCCCCGACAAGTAAGTAGATTTTCAGTTTCGTGAATAATTCACATAAATGGTTCGTGCACATTATTTCTTTGGCTCAGTGTTATAGTATTTTCGTGACTGCAGGAGGTTTAGTTTCCAACTCAAGCTGGTTTATAATCGTGCCAGTCCCGGCAAGGCCGCGACGGGCCTCATGGGTTCCGAGCCACTGGTCGTGATAACAAGCGTTTCGTGTGTTTAGAACTAAAAAAATCACAAGCATAAACAACACAGATCTAGGTTCTCCTGTCTGTATTTCAGGGAAGAATACTTCGAATTCATCTCCGAACAGACCCCAAACTCCTGCTACGGACCTTGGTAAATTGGCCAGCTGACATTGTAGGCTACGGTGTGTCCAAATACCAGTAAATCTGTAACAGCGAAATAAAACAACACGTTTTTATAAGAACTCAGTGTATTTTTAAGGGTTTTACATCGAAGTTTGATGATTTATTGGTGTTAAACGATGAATTTAAGCGATAAGCTGACACCACTAACCCGTGTTGTGAACTGTGTGTGAATCCAATTACGTCATTAGATAATCTCAACACTTCCGTCTGCCGTCAGGTGTCAGGTAACGCAACCGAACGTGCCGTTATCGAGTAGAACTATTCGATCTAAATTGATACAAAATAGGTTGTTTTTTGGCTGGCATTCTCCNGGAGGGAGGGACGGAGGGAAAGGTATACGATGTAAATCAGTTTAATTGAGATTTTATTGAACCCAGGAGAGGGAGGGTGGGATAGGTATAAAATTGTCTAATTGGGAAAACTTAAGAGTGAATGGACTGTTGCTTGAGGCTGGGCCAACTGGAAATTGAGAGCAAGAAAAAACAGCGTTACCATTGGACTTGGTAGGAACTAACTAGGAGTTGGATATGAGTCATAAAGGGCTGTAGAATGTTATTTGCCCAAATAATAGGATTTATGTCAGAGTGCCATAAATCTCATTATTGGGGACAAATAGAACAAGAATATGTATTTTTAAAATTCCCAATGCAACTTAAAAGTTGCACTGGGAATTTCAAAGTCACAGCTCTACAAATAAATATTTCACACAAGGTACCAGATGGGTTCCTTAATTACAAGATATAACACCCACATTTTCGATACCCAATGTGTAATTGAGTATCGGATACTAAGTGGCACAAGTTAGCATAGTACCAAATAGGTATATACTACAAAATGGGTATTGGCCGATTGCCTACCAAGTGGTTCGAGCAAAACGGCAAATTCAATAACAAGTAGCAAATGGGTACAAACTGCCAAATGGGTAAATATCATCTAAAGTACCAAGTGGGTTCACTAAATAGCTAGCTGGGCTATGACAACCTGCAAAGCAGTTTCCGGACAAGCTGAGTGACCAGACCAGTCGGAGTGATAAAAAGCGATATTGTAAGGAACGTGGTGTTTGTTAGAAACCACCTCAACACGCGGTTCAGTGAGCTACACAGAAGAGTGGCCACTGTGATTAGTGTCGTTCTTACTGCTATGACCATCATGGAGAAACTAGACATCGGGCCTTAACCATATACGTTGCAGATCTTCCATCTCCAGATGCAGTTGATGACAAGTCACTGAAATGGCGCGTCCAATTGTGGGACATGCCTAAAGATCAACTTCCTTCAACACTGAGGACAGCGCTTGAACCATGCGATGACATGATGTACCTCAACATCCATACGCTAATGCGTATCGCCTGCACACTACCTGTGACAAGTAATGAATGTGAACGCAGTCCAAGTGGTTTGAGACGTCTCCACAAGTTCACACACTTTTGTATGAATGAAGATCGTCCTTCAGCACTTGCATTGATACATATTCAGTACAACATGCCGATAGACCTCTCAGAAGTGGTGTCGAGATTTTCCAGAAGGCATCCACAAAGACTTTTACTGAGCAGTGTCGTTTTGAATTTCGACGACCAGTAAGTAAACCTAGAAAAAGTGTGCTGCAATTTCCGTGGGCAGTTTAACAATCACGTTTTAAAAGTTATAATATTAATATTCAATGAAAACGAGACCTTCATTTTCCAAACATAGCAATATGTAGGGGCCTATGCTGCACTTACAAATAGCCATCTCCGTTTCAGGAGCCATGTTACATCATGTAGGCATACCGGACATGTAATTTCTCAGTAAGTTGTTGTCAGAAGTCATGCTCTTCTGTGGTGTTGCTTAAATAAATAAAAGTATGAAACAGTTTACTCGTTTATGATGTCCAAATGCTGATAAAGGCCTTGTCTTGGGTTAATAGCGGAGTTGCAACCGAATCGATTTAACGATTGCGCATGTCCGGAAATTAGGGTGCGCAAAGGCTATTGGGATTGATTAGGGTAAATGGAATGGCCGATTGGTTTGCACGACGTGTGATTTGTGTGCATTAAGCTACGCTGTTGCATGTAATTCTGTCGCTATTCGCCCTAATAGGCGCCCATGTCCCAACAAGTGCCCCAACGCGTTTTCAGACTTTGCTAAAGTAAGCGCCCAGCCCATGAACTACATGCGAAAATGCCCGTACCTACAGTTCTAACGTCTCCAATTTATCAATTGAAAGATTCGACAGTCCTGAATTTGTAGACCACGAGCCTCACCGTTATGTCCGTATGCACTTCAAACTTACGCCGCGATTCAAAAAGAACGCAGAAGCTTTGCTGCTCTTGCGAGGGATGTGCCCCACTACGCGGGTCTGGACTTTGAAAAGAGACGCAGCGTACTTGTCAGCGGGATTGCATTGTTTCTTTCCGGTACAGATCTTCTCGGCCTCAACTGGAATCCAAACTTCTTTGTACACGTGAAAACCGTGAATCGAACACTAATAAAAAAACTCGACCAGTGTTAGCACGCGGCCAAGAAGCGCGCGCTGCATAATGTACCGGCTGTCATCGATGACATTTAGTCGGAAACTATCTATTCATGAAACGGGTAACATAGCATCGGCAAATAAATATTGGCACTAATTTACGAAACTTTCTATTACCGTAAAAAACTTTTGCATTATTTTTAAGAGAAATTATTTAACTAATCATAATTGGTGTTTTTAAGGTCAAAATGACCCACTGATAGTGAATACATTCGCACTTTTACACCCCAAATCTTCCGGAAAATAGCTGTTACACTACGGTCACGCATCCACTCACCCGGCGACTCAATGAGTGACATATCGGTCTTACCGAAAAAATTCTCGAACGTTTTTTAGCAGATGAGGCCAGCAAGTGCTAAGCTGAATATTAAAACACGCTCTGCTCGACTGCTTGGGTTAATTTCTTTGGATACAATGCACACCTAGATCATTACATCACATTTACTCTGGCACAGGAACTCTGATGACAAGCACACGCACGCTTACTCTCACCATAGACTATAGTACATGGACCGCCAACTCCGTATACTTTCAATGGACGAAATCTGTGAGCTTGCGCACAAGCCCTTACGTCATTATTCACTGGCGACACCTGGCTAAATTATCTGGTGTAATTTCCGGCAAGTACGTCGTCTGCTAATCATGGTCGGCTGCTGTGTGGCCGGTTGTTCGGCTACGCAGGCGAAATGCAGAGGCGTTAGCTTCCATAGTGTACGGAGACCCCAAAATCCGCTGTGGGAGAAAAAGTTATGTTCTCGCGTCGACGTGAATGGAAGTTGTTCTTCCAAAAAAA
>NMRA01000005.1:2253411-2276898 GCA_002633005.1 Phoronis australis | reverse complement strand
TTTCACTGTTCAAATGCAACCGTAAAGTCATTATATTATTTCCCCGTGAAATTTGCTAAAGCTATGTAACCTCATTCACTGTCCAGAATAACGAAAAACCTCGGAAGCAAGGGAAATGAACCCTAAGAGGTAGCAAGCAAGATAAAGGGGGTGGTAGGGACGTGGAGCTGACGTGTGCTAATTTTCAATTTCATACTTTTATGTGGCATTTTCATAATTTTGATTTGAGATGTCAACTCAGATCAAACGGTTTGAAAGTTCGGATTTTTATTTGTAATGAACTTGAGTTGCACTGCACGTGACCTTTTACAGTGTATGAATTTACTGTAGTTGGCTATAATCTATGCTCTCACACACACGCATACAAACTTCAATACAAACGTCACGTGACAACAACATGTGTTACGGGCTACAATCTATCTCAGATTTGGACTTAATCTGCAGTTAATCCAGACTCCACAAGAACTTAAAAACCTTAGAGACGCTATTTGGAAAACTTGAGGAGGATTTCAGGTAATTTGTTGAGTCGAAGCTGTATTCTTATTCAAGAATCAAGCCCTATCGACGATTGCGAGACCGGCAGCTACGCATTTGTCGGCAAGATTTCGCCCTGGGACTTCAACACAATTTTATGAAAAATGATCGTAATTTAACAACGAATTTTGATAGCAATGAACCACAATTTTGTAAAAAGTAAATAATAATATTCTGCAGGCTTTATCTTAGCGCGTTAATGCATATAGTGTGCGTACGTTAAGTGAGTTGATCTAAACAGGTGATTGTGCAGAAGCATTATCCTCAAAATTGCTCATGTTGGCTTGGTTCTGGTCAAGCGAAAACAAGTTTTTTTTTTCACTACCAACCGCCGTGGAGTATTTGTTACTGTTTCTTTGAAGGGAGATAATGTTGGGCAGTTTCTAAGATACGTTTTCTTGCCGCCCTCAAAATTAGCGCTGCATACTTTATGCTACGAAGTCGGAAAGAATTCACGAAGTCGGCCTTTGCTACCAGCTCTACCAATGTCTCTGACCCATGTTTAACGCAGTTCTTGATCCTTGGGAAACAAGTAGTAACTAAATTTTTAACCTCGATAACTGCTATTATAGCATGCCAGGCACACAACACGTATAACCTCCCTGTGGCCGGTTTGCCCCCACGCTTGCCGACGTACTTGTTTACCGGCTTAACCACAATGCAACATTCTGACCCATTTCCAATATGGCGGCGTTGCAACTCCGCTATTGGGCTCACGTTTTAGGGTTAATGGTGTCAGCTTATCGCTTGAATTCATCGTTTAACACCAGTAAATCATCAAATTTCGATGTAAAACCCTTAAAAATACACCGAATTCTTATAAAAACGTGTTGTTTTATTTCGATGTTACGGATTTATTGGTATTTGGACACACCGTAGCCTACAAAGTTCGGCAGACCAGTTTGCCAAAGTCCGTAGCAGAGTTTGGGGTCTGTTCGGAGATAAATTCGAAGTATTCTTCCGTGAAATAAAGACAGGAGAACCTAGATCTGTGTTGTTTAGACTTGTGATTTTTTGAGTTCTAAACACAGAAAACGCTAGTAATTATACCGGCCAGTCCGTCGCGGCCGGACTGGAGACATGACGAACATAAACCAGCCAAAGTTGGAAACTAAACTTCCAGTCAAGAAAATACTATACTAGTGAGCCAAAGAAGTAATGTGCACGTGATTATGTTGGGTAACTAGCCACGAAACTGTAAATCTACTTACTCGTCGGGGGCCGCGAATTCAGGTTCCCCTTTGGTCACAGAGCCGTCAGGGCAGTTGTACATTGACAACCATTATTTGAATAATGTACATGTAAATGAAGATTCCCCTAACACCTGGCTGTGGGATAGAAAATCGAGTTATTGTTTCACAACAGTTTTTGTCAGCAAACACTGAATTAGCATGCGCTCTCGCGGCCTCGGTGCCTGGTCAATTACCTTTATTGCATCTGAAGCCGGTAACGCAGCTGTTTACTCATTGCTGGCTTCTCAAAACATTTGCACTCATGAATACTTCAAAGGCATTATACATTGTATCTAATGTGACAGACTTTGTTTAAGTTTTATATTAGCATTAGTTACTAAGGTGAAAATATTTCATTTTGAAACAGAACGCAGAACGTCAACGGAATCCCGACTTCTAGATGAGAGTTCATCCGACGAAGACTTTGCAGTTGGATCGTTAAGTTTCCCAGGCTATGAGTTTGAATCGGAATACAGTGATCAAGATATACTAGAGAGGCGCCGTGAACATGCACAGACAACGGAACGTATGGATAGTTCTTTAGTAAGCCGGCATTCGTCAGACTTGTTCCGGCCCGTATTGGAATTCGGCTCAAATCGGAATATTCCGATACGGGCAGTTCCCGTATTGGAATTCCAATACGGGCGCCCCGTATAGACCCAATTCACACGGCGGACATTAAAATCCAAAGCGAGGTTCACTGCGATAAACAAAGCGGAAATTTACATTGCGTGAATTAAATGGCCGGTCTTTGGTGTCCAACCTGAATATTAAATCTTAAAAAATTTGTCAATAATTAACCACAGAGACGTAGAAAAATACAACTAAAGAACAAATCAATGCACCAAAGAGTTGTCTGACGAAAGGATATAAGTTTTTTGCGGAAAACTAGGTTCGAAACATGAAAAGTTAACATGACGAAATTGCGAATTAGTGTTACGTATTAGGTATCATGCTGAATGCAGGGTTAGGTTTCTTCTAATAAATTCTTGATAAAAATGCTTTCTACACGAACCAGGTCATCTGGTCGTATTGTTGACTAGTTGAAGATATATTCGACAGTGGTGGCTCATAGCATTTTGCTGTCATGTGCAATTAGTCACATCTGGTTTAATTTGTTGATCAAGAGTAGGCCTATTAGTTTCAAGCATAGCCTAGGTCCTGGTGAGGTAGGCGCTACCGGGACTAACAGTTGATTTGTCATTGATTTTAAATAATACTTGATGTTATTAAATATATATTTTGATTACGGTAAAAAACCAGGCTCGCGATTGAAAATAAAAATTATATGACCATCAATTCTGCTTTCTTGGTTTTAGTAATAATTACGTCTATTTCATGTGTTATATTTTTCAAATATCAATCTCGACCAAGTTGAATTTTAAAATTAAAACACCTAATTCTTTCGTCCAAAGCATAACCTCGTTTTAGAGCTCAATTTCAGTTAACTGGACATAACACAGTGTCAGACTCAGAGGGGAGCCAAGGGGGCCATGCCCCCCCTCATAAAATTCTCCCAGATTCCATTTGGCAGTTCAGGAGCGCTAATGTCTGACGGGCAAAATCCTGGCTAATAGTCTGCCTTCCCCCCAACTCAAAGTCCTAGATCCCCCTGGAACAAGCATAGTTATCATGTTTCTTCAGAGGTCTCGTTCATATCCGAGGGGAAAGGTGCCTGTGCGGCCTTCTGAGAGGGAAACATTTCGCCGAGTGACGGGTCAGTGAAAAATCTACTGACCTCCCGATCACCATCAATACCACCCCGCCCTGTTGTAAGCTCTCATAGGTCTGTCTCAAGTAGCATTTCAGTGGCTGATCTAGGATACCATGAGGGGGGGCCGACATCCTCGGAGAAGCGGGCAAAGCGCGATTGTATGCACGCAGGCTGCCCGGAAGTTGCGGGCGCCGAGGATGTATACCTTCTGCCCAGGAAATCTGTCGTTGGACTAAAAAAAAACGGAACGTGTTTTCCCCCCTCGTCCGCTACCGCGGTCCTAGCTCGAACTCAGTATTTCCTCCCGTTTCATGTTTTTGCTGGTTTATTTTGCTTGCGGCAGTCAATGGGGGAGTTTGTACTTTTTCAAATTGTCACCCCTGTGGTCACAGCTGATTTGAACCGTTGGAGAGAAATTTTCAATCAAGGGAATTTTTAGGCCTCGTGGGGCAGGGAATTTCGCGTGACTTTTCAATATTTTTGAGAGGAAAATAGGGCCGATATTTGGCCCCAAAATTGAGGGATTGAGGGCCCTGTCCTTTTTGTAAAGAATAATGCATCGCGCTTCAACCCATAATCATGAAAACACAGCCTGGCTGGCCGAAGATTCTCCGGTCCTCGTTGCTATGGTGGCATCCGAGATGCGACAAATTATGATTCGAAAACAGTTATAAATTTTACACGGACATATTTTCCTTCGTTGCGGCGTATGACAAGGACCCAACGCTTCCGAATCCCAACGTCCTTAAGGATTGCAAAAAGACAGTTGAGTGTCCGTATTTTTTCTAGCTGTTCGAGCAACGCGGAGTACAACTACGCGGATAAGACACCAGAGCTATCGTAGAGAGCTTTGTTTTGCAACGCGCCTCCTGTCGGCGTGAATAGGGTCTACTGGAATATATTTTACGATTGAGTTTAAAACAATAAATTGAATACAAAAGTTAGTAATTCGGTATGTTTTCATGAAATCGAGGTTTCCTTTCATAGTTTTAATATAGTACAGATACTCGCAACGTCGTGTCGCTATTAAATCTTCAATCTTTGTACAGGGTTCACCGAGTTTAACTTGATGGCGACGATTACGAGTTGTAGGATTGCAAGGCGAATTATTATGAATTATTATGATTCGGCTATTTTTAGTCACATGTGCGCCACTGGACATAATTTCAACACGGATGATGTTGCCATCTGAGACTGTGAGGAAAACTGGTTCAAAAGGGGTGTAAAGGAGGCTCTCCATGAGCGCATTGAGAGTCCCTTTTTAAATAAAGGAGGCGGTTTACGATTCGATTTGTCACACGTATGGGATGGTATACTGACGTCAATGCCGAGCCGTTTAGCCAAAACGCCAGAAATTGGCCAGAATAACGATAACGTCACAAGCCAAGCTGAAGTCCGTGAGATGCGGACGCAACGTCGCTAATTTTTGTAAGTTTTTAATCCAGTATTAGACTCAATCTTGATTTAATTGGAAACGTCATCACATATCTCATGTCAAAAACTGACATTTCCGAAATGATAACTAGTAAACGAATGAAAACGTCTCGAAAGCTCTCAGCTGTTGACTTGTCCTTGCCCAGAGGCTGCTTCTTGTTTATGCTTTCTTTTGCAAAGTTGTGCACTTTTAGTCTTCTAATTGGCTTCAAAAACCTCTGCTTATCAGTTGAACAATGGTCTTGGAATTCCAGTCGGAATTTGCGTCCAGCATCAAGGCACCCGGTTAAATACTCTTTGGTTTCTTGTGCGACTGCTTTACCAGCAGCAGTATTCAGTAAATAGTCTGAAATTGTTGCTGGGTCTGAAAAGGGGTCACATGAATTTGAAATTGCATTCATCAGTTGGTCTTTTTTGTCGTGGGTATCTTTTTGAATTCTACTTCCTCGTATATCATTTGCTGGTTCCTCTTCAGACTGTAGTCCTGCCAGATACCTCAAGTAACGGACATTCCTCGCTGAATTGATGTAATGCACCATCTTCTCATGGCAGAGTTGGAATTGTGAAAATTCCTAATTCCTTTCATAGGTTAAGCTACGTTTCTGTTAACGGTCTGTTCAAGCGTTAAAGGAGCATGCCACCCAAAAAACAACCTAATTTGCATCAATTTATATCAAGTAGTTCTACTCGATAACGACACGTACGGTTGCGTTACCTGACACCTGACGGCAGACGGAGGTGTTGAAATTATCCAGTGACGTCATCGGTTTCACACGCAGTCTGTTCAGCAGTTCACAACACGGGTTACTGGCGTCAGCTTATAGCTTGAAGTCATCGTTTAACAGCAATAAATCATCAAACTTCGATGTAAAACCCTTAAAAATACACCGAGTTCTTATAAAAACGTGTTGTTTTATTTCGCGGCTCTTACGGATTTATTGGTATTTGGACACACCGTAGCCTACAAAGTTAGGCAGGTCAATAAGGTCCGTAGCAGGAGTTTGGGGTCTGTTCGGAGATAATTTCGAAGTATATTCTGTGAGATACAGACAGGAGAACCTAGATCTGTGTTGTTTAGACCTGTGATTTTTTGAGTTCTAAACACAAAACGCTTGTTATCCTGGTCAGTGGCTCGGAGCCCGATCAGGCTCCTAACACCTGGCCGTGGGATGGAAATCGAGTTGTTTCATAACAGTTTCTGCCAGCAAACAATAAATTACCATGAGCTCACACGGCCTCGGTGTCCCATCAATTAGTTTTATTGCACCTAATGCTGACTTTTCAAATCATTTGCACTCACGAACACTCCAAAGGCATTACAAATTGCATCTAATGAGACAGACTTTGTTTCAGTTTTATATAAGTATTGGTTAGGGTGAGTATAATTCATTTTGAAACAGAACGCTCAGTAATAAACGCCAACATGGCAACTCGCAATCCCGACTTAGGACGAGCTAAAGCTCATCAGGTGTATCTTTAAATTTTACAGGCTATCAATTCGAACAGGAATACAGTGATGAAGAAATACTAAAGAGGCGCCGTGAACAAGCTCAGACAACGGAACGTATGGAGTTGTTTGGTAAGCCGGCGTTCGTCAGGCACTGTCGACGTCTGCAGGCCACAGACACGGAGATGTTTCACAGCCTCATACTTGCTATTTACAGCGTGCAATTCATTCTTCACTACCATGAGCCACTTCCTAAGCATTTCGGACTCTCGAGGAAGTAAAAAAACGACATACCCGCTTTCCTCGAAGCTGCTTAGTTCGGACAAGCGGGAAAGATGCACCGCAACACAGCAGCATTCACTCTGCATATGAACCACTGACGTCGCTAGCGTCGTTTCTCACCTTCCTCCCAGGTTAACGCGACACCTCTTGGCAAGGTAAGGTCGACCGTTTGCGAGGCGATGTGGATATAGACCGATTAAGACGGCAAAAAAGACTAATTAAATCGGGTGGCATTCTCCTTTAAATCTATTGCAGACGTTGAAAATTTTTTTCTAGTTCTTCTAACCGAGAACGTCCCTGATTCCAGAATCCTTCGAGTTTGCGGTGCGACGTTTTTGAGCTGGTCGAGAAAAAGACAACCCCAGCGAACGTAATTCGGTCGATTCAGACCAAAAAAAAAAATGTCAGTGAGACCTGGGAGTACTTGTATGTAGTCCTCAATGTTTGCGCGCAAAGCACGCGTAAGATTTCTGTAGAGATGATTAATCATACAGTCCCCAGAACGTCGCAGTTGGGCCGAGATTTCCGCACAGTACCTACCACCCCTTGTTACCGAAACACGTCGTTGTTTATATATTTATTAAATAGCATTTGGACTCCAGCGCGTATCTGCGCACCAAATTAGGGGTGATTTGTATTGTATCACGGAGGACATTATATCGGCCATCAGCAAATGACTCCACGAAACAAAAACATTACAAACACTATACACTACACTGAATTTCGAAATCATGTAAAATGTCTTCAAAAACTTACCACGACGCGAGTTAACTGTCTAACCTCTTGACACCCGTCTGCTTTTCGCATGTTGTGATAGTATCATGAGAGAAAACACAGGCTTTAGTGAACGAAAGTTTTCTATAATTAGTTTTTGTTTCCTGCGGTCCCGCTTTTTGCAGTTAACTTAAATACGCCACTTTTGTCATCAATTGATATGTGTTGTCCAGTTGTTTGGATTTCCCACCCGAGTACTTAATAAACTAGCACGAGGAAGCTGCATGGACAATTGTAGCTCCATTTTTAAGGTCCTTTCTGGGTTTCTGGCCGACTATTTCCAGAGTAAAATTTGTCTTTCTCGGGTCACTTGGTGTTCAGTGCAGCCCAGTTGTTGGTTTTAAGTCAATTTAAGCCGATACCTTGAAAATCCATCTGTCTCAAAAATGGCATATCGTGGTTGAGATTTTTTAGAGTTTCTGCCAGGCACAATCCAGAGTGTATTTTGTCTGCCGGTCATAGGGCATTTAGTGACCTGTGACATGTATTGAATCTCATGTAATTGGTTTTTTGAGGTACCTATGTGCTAGCTAATTTTTGGGGGGTCATTTTTTGGCTTCTGCCGGACCCATTCCAGAGTGCAATTTGTCTGTCATGGGTCATTCAATGTTCAGTGAGGTACTATTGTTCGTTTTAAATCAGTTTTGGCCGGTACCTCGAAAATCTAGTCTAGCTCAAACTTTCTGATGGCATATCGTGGTTGAGACTTTTTGGGGGATTTCTGCACGGGCACAATCCAGAGTGTAATTTGTTTGTCATAGGGCATTTAGTGATCTGTGACATGTGTTGAATCACACGGAATTGGTTTTTTTGTGGTACCTCGAATGTATGTGCTAGCTCATTTTTGGGGGGTCATTTTTTGGTTTTGGCCGGACCCATTCGAGAGTGCAATTTGTCATGGGCCATTTGGTGTTCAGTGCGGTGCTATTGTTCGTTTAAAACCAGTTTTGGCCTGTACCACGAATATTTAGTCTAGCTCAAAATTTTGATGCCATATGGTAGTTGAGTTTTTTGGGGGTTTCTGCCGGGCACAACCCAGAGTGTATTTTGTCTGTCATAGGGGTTTTAGAAAAGATTCTGTTTGAAACAGAAACAGCAGTAGAAAACTGTAGTCAAAAATGACTCATTATACACCAAGAGATTGCCTCATTTTGCCCCCCAGAAAACTTCCCTAGTACCTTTTAAACCACCAAACTTTGTGGTGTTATACTTCACCCAATTTCTCTCATCCCTAATGTGATTTATTAGACTAAACATGGTTCTGAATGGCTGACCCCCCACTTGTTGGATGTACTGTGGTCGGTGGATCCGTGGACAGATACTTAAATAAATAATTAATTAATTGCTCGATAATGATTGGATCTTAATTAAAACCCCCAGAATTTTCCATGTCTTAAGTTGCAAATGAATTTTTGTTCCTTTGGATTAAAATTTTATCTATAGCATCAATCAAAATGTTTGCGCTTCCCTTTTATGCAAGTTCAGTATTGTCCTTCGGGGTCCAAACACCCCCGTCTTATCTGCAAACCCCAGGAAAAATGCGTCTTAAGTTGTGGATATGGTGTTCAGAGTTACTAAACTATCTTTTTGACAAAAAATTTTTGGTTGCAATTAAAAGTTTGAATAAATCGTTGATTGGTCGTTAATTAATAACACAAGATTTTTTCATGTCACAACTGGTGTTTTGTTCATTAGAAATAATGTTTTATCTATTGTAGTAATCAAAATTTTCGTATTTCCTCTTTTATACAAGTTCATTTTTAGGGTCTTTTTATCCCCAGGGGTTAAAACAACCCCGTCTTATCTGCCAACCCCAGGAAAAGTCGCGTCTTAAGTTGTGGATATGGTGTCCGGAGTTACTAAACTATTTTTTGTTACACTTAAAAGTTTAAATAAATCGTTAATTGGTCATTAATTAGTAGGCGTCTTAATTAATAACCCCAGGCATTTATGCGTCTTAAGTTACATCATTTTAATTTGGGTGGTGATCAGAATGAAATAAACTTGAAACGGATATTGCACTCGAAATTTTAATTAAATAGATTTTTGGGTCCTCTTTTGGACCCTACAGGGACCAAAGCCTAGAATTGTGCAACTTAAGACGCCCCCTTCCTTCAATGGTTGGTGATTTACAATAGAATTACATACTCAAATCTTTTGCACTCAAAAGGGTGAATAAACTCCTGCTGGCTCTCCAACTACGACAAAATAACACTCGACTCGCTTTGTGAGCAAAATCTGATCCTGAACTTGATCGTAGTGGCAATGGATCTTCTTTATCTTCAGTCCATCATCTATTTCTTCTAGGAAATAGGTCACTGTTGTCCACACATGACTTCCTGTCTATGAAATGCATTTTATCTCAACAGTGGCATCGTTATCAACGAGGTCGCCTGGTGTAGCAGCCAGACAAGGTGTTTCTTCACACACAAACAACCTACATATTCTTATGGTAACTCAGTACTGGTATTCAAATTTCTCCAGGCCCACCGGCTCGTACTTTGTGCCATGCAGCATGCGTGTAAACATGCCGCGGAGGAATTTGACATAATTTTAGGGTGGGGGGGGGCATGCAATTTGCCTGTCATGAGTCAGTCGGTGGTCAATTGTTCGTTTCAAATCAGTTTTAGGTGGCACCTCAAATATCTAATGTAGCTCAAATTTCCAAAGGCATACTTTAGTTGACATTTTTAGAGGTTTCTCAGTGGCGGACACAACCTAGAGTGCATGTTGTTTGTCATGGGGCATTTAGTGATCACTGACATGTATTAAATCACGTGGAATTGATTTTCTAGAGTACCTCGAATGTACATGAGCTACCTCATTTTTGGGGGGTCCTTTTTAGTTTTTGCCGGACCAATTCCAGAGTGTAATTCGTCTGTCATGGGTCATTCGATGGTCAATGCGGTACTACTGTTCGTTTTAAAGCAGTTTTGGCCGGTACCTCGAATATCTAGGCTAGCTCATTTTGACCCCCTTGTAAGGTACCCAGGGTCGCACGCAGAGAGCAGACAACATCAAATGTCCATTTCCGTATATACTGAGGTGGACCCTAAGTGCTCCTACGGCCAGATGTTGGTACTTCGTTCATCTATGCTAAAAGCTCTGGGCTGCCGGTCTATAGTGACAGCAAGATTTTCAACTGTCGAAACCTATGTTGTCACATGACCTGTTACTTCACGTAGAGCCCATGGGCGGCGCTCCAGCTGGTCGCTCGCTATGATACATGACAACCCGGCGAAGAGAGGTCTTCATTCACAGGACTTAAATCACAAAATTTAGAGTCTTTCACTTTACATTTCTTCAGCGTTTAAGCAAACAATATATCAGAGTAAAAACGAAATAAAAAACATACTGGAACAGGAGAACAATGAAATATAAAGAGTTATAGAATGTTTAATTAATAGGAATTTTTGTAATATGTCCGAGTCAGTCCTATCATTACGAACTCACTTTCACTCAAACCAAATGAACGGCTTCGCAAATACACGGGTACGGGTGCGTGTACAAATGCGTAAGGTCAAAGCATCCCAGGCTCACCATTTTATTGCGCATTTTGCAGACAACTAGAGTGGACTCTATATGTCAATATAAACGTGCTTTAAAGACTGTTTAAATTAGGCTTAATATTGGTAAGTAACACTGTTGCAATCATTTTTGAATGCCTCAGTTGGATCAACTTGTGTCACACAACAAAACATTTCGAAAACAGTCAGCCAACGACATAAAGACGACATACCGGCGGCGGTTTTACAATAGTGAGAATTATGGCACCCTGACATAAATCCTATTATTTGGGCAAATACTATTCTGCAGTGCCAAGCTTCATATCCAAGTCCTAGTTAGTACATATCTAGTCCGACAGTAGCGCTGGTTGTTCTTTCTCTCTAGCTTCCGGTTGGCCCATCCTCAATCAACAGTACATTCACTCAGCTACAGCATGCCAAAAGCCAAAGGCAAGACTACAAAATCAGACCGGGCCACCTCTAAAAGTACCAGGACTAGGTCAGCGAGGACACAGAGGGTGCCGTTTGACCAGGCCCCGACCGTGGCTGTGGACAAGATTGTTTATCCATGAACAACCCTGCCCATGTAGTTCAAACTGAGCAACAACACCACGTTCTTTACAACATCTCTTTTTATCACTCCGGCTGGTCTGCTCACTCAGCTTTTCCGGAACCTGCTTTGCAGGTTGTTGTAGCCCAGCTGGCTGTGTGGTGTACCCACTTGGTACTTTATATGATGTTTGCCCATTTGGCAGTTTGTACCCATTTGGTACTTACTATTGAATTTGCCGTTTTACTCGACTCACTTGGTAGGCAATCGGCCAATACCCATTTGGAATTAAGTACCCATTTGATACTATACTAACCTGTGCCACTTACTATGCGATGCTCAATTACACATTGGGTATCGCAAATGTGTGTGTTATCTCTTGTAATTAAGGTACCCATCTGGTACCTTCTGTGAAATAATTATTTGTAGAGTTATGACCCTGAAATTCCCAATACAACCTAAAATATATATTATTCTTGTATTGTTTTATTTGTCCCCACTAATTCCTTGTACTCGTTCCGATACACCAAATGTTCTGGAAACCTCTCCGAGTGAGTAGAAACCCACAAAGTTTAAAAGATACCAGACCATGTTTTGGCCTATAAACAGACACTAAAAACGACTTTCCTATCTAGTTCTCTGAAACGAAATAATGCTCTGTTACCCTCGACAACATTCAAAAGCTTAGAGGAAAATTTGAAAACTCCTTTCAAAGTCTGCTTAAAGTGGCATGGACCGCAAAAAATAGTAAAAATAAGAAAGTAAACGTCACTCATCTTGTATGAAACCTGTATCATGTCATGGCGTACAGGTTTTTTTGCAGGTTTCGTAAATATAGTGAGTTTTAGATGAGTTTGGAGTATTTTTCTTTACGTTTGAAAGTTGACCAAAAAGACACGCCTTCGTGGTCGTCAAGTCCGACATTACAGTCCCAAAATGCATTGCGGTGCCTTATTTGGAAATGGCCTGATGACCTCAGAGAGGTGAAAGCAAAACAGTGATGGCTAATTTCGAAAGCAGTCGACGCCTCGATTGGCTCAAAGAATTCCAATTTCTGAAGTAAGTTATCGATTTATTTGGTTTTTGAGCTCTCCCGAGTATGACCTAATCAACTTTTTTGCTTGAGATTTCATTTATGTGTATTTCTAACGGAAAACGTTCGATTCATGTCTTATTGTTTAGTGAGTGAAAATAGTCTGGCTCACCGATAGGCGTATATATATATATATTGTCTATAATCTGTGGTCAACAAGAGCACCATTTTGCTAAAAAAATTTCAATGTGTCGTGACTGTACGTATTATTTATAACTACACTGTATCTAGGGGTGATTTTTACTACATGGCGACTGCGTATTCACCGTTTAGTACTAAAGTAACCCAGTAGCTAAATCCTCAGCTGTTTGTGGTGGGAAGAAAATGTAAGCTGAATTCCTCTGAAAACTTTCATTGGATCTTCTTGTTTACAGATTCAAAAATTACCCATAATTTCTGACCCAGGGTTTTTTTTTGAATTCTGGGGCCAGGTGTACTCAGTGGGCCTAAAGTACATGAAGTCAATGCATTTTTGGATTCAAATGGCCATGTTTTTATTGACCAACTGCAATGACTTCATCTACTTTTTAATTACACTAAATCAATGTCATAGTCATCACACTATTATTTATAGTAATTCTAACCAATTACCAGGTGCTTCACAGTGTTTTTTTAAATAAAACTTTAAAAATGGGAAGATTAAATCTCTAATGCTAAATTTTGATATCTTTTTGAAACTTAAACACAGTTTATCTACTATTATCTCAAAAGCTGTTAACTCAGGTCATCTGATACTTTACATTGTCACTACATGGAAAGATGTGATGATGTTAAGTCAAAGACACATCTGTTCCAACGACTGGTGGTAAAGATATAATTGACCCATTTGTTTTCCCAGTTTTAGTTTGCAATATGCATCATAATGAACATTCAGTCCCAACAGCATTCAAACGTTTTATTTTATTGAGCATCATCATGATCTAAATAAATATGCTTTTCTTCAAAGTATGTTACACATTTTCAATGACTATAACTACAAGCACTTAGCAATTTAGGGATTTGCAAAAATCTGCGCTTTGCAATCAACTTTTGTTTTATTAAGCTGACCTCCACGTTTACATCTGACTACAATGAAATATCAATGATGTATGGACTCATGGAAGGATACAAAGTTACATGATGCAGGCTATGCCATTTGAGCAACACAACTGTGTTGAGAAAGAAAAAGACAGAATCAATCCACACCTTTGGGCGAACAGAATGATAACCTGCACTTCCAGAAAATTGGCCCCAGTAAAACATCAGAAATTGCAGCAACATTAATTGAAAATAATTTTTTCTAGTGTTCATTGTGCATCTAATTATCATTCCAGACGAGAAAATAACAGAACGGTTGAGGCACTGCCATAGTTCACAACATCGGCTCCAACATCAGCCGTTGTACAGTTTCAATTGCACATAACTTTTCTAAAACTTCAGGTGTGGCTAGGGAAAAAAAAGAGCTGTCAAAAGTAGCATGTTATTGAACCAACAATTGCAGCAGGTGCTGAAACTGATTCACAAGTCAAGGCTTTGCAAAGCAGAGCGTAGGACAGACATTACCTTGTACACTTTGTTTGAATGGACTTATGAGCACACAGTCAAGACAAATAAAGTGCTTAACTCGAACAAGTGTTAAGTCTACCATTGTACTAAAAACCTATTAGAATCGATCAGTGACAACCTGCGCCCACCTATCCATGGGATAAAACGTAACAAGAGCTTAGACTAACAGACTGGGGCTGAGACCTCGCTAATGAAATGCTGTCACAAACATAATATTTTCAAACATTACCAGTCTTGTTTGAAGCATTTGCTTTGGTTTGGAAATTACATCCAATGTTAGGCATGGCTTTTGATGACTTTCGAGACTTTATGTGAAATTTGAAAGGCCTGTTTATTTCCATAGGGTACGTTGGAGAGCCAGGAGAACAAGGAGAGGTGTAAGTGTAAGAGGAGGTAGAGGAAGGAAAGGGAGGTCAGTCGCTACAGCTACTACAGGTCCAGCCTCAGTGACCGCAGCTCAACGTGGTCTGCAAGCTTATGCATCTCGTCAAGCTGACATACAGGTGCTTCATCATGAACACTAAACATGTGAAAAAGCAACTCAAAAACTCTAGTTCAGAGAAGCATTTATGATTTGTAAATATATAAGACATCCTATACTTAACAATCTAAGTCATGTTACATCTTGAAGAAATTGGGAGCCATTACATTTTACGCAGATTTTCATGTGGTTATCATTTGTCTAATGATGCAAAATAAGATGTGACCTCAACTATTGAACAAAATTCCAGTTTGTTCTAGTAGTGAGATGAGCTTATAGCTAAGTGAGAATACAAGATGGGATAAATATCTCCTGTGTGTAATTGGTGAAAAATCTCCTCATTTCAGTGAAGAATAAATGCAATGACCAAATGAGCAAGTGCGACACCTTTTGGAGAAGGTGGCAGAAAGACAGTGTTGAGCTCTTAACAGAAGAGGAAATCCGAACATCGCTGACACTCTTTGCAAGACACGTTGATGAAATTTGAAATGGAAAGGAGGGTGTCTTAAAAACAATGAATTTGCTATCGTCCACAGCTGAGTGTGCACCAGCTGCATTATGAATCCTGTGGACACCACAGAAACCTGTAGACAACGTGTCATCATAATCTCTATCGCGGTACCTATTGATGCTATCTCCTGCAACCCCCTCTCCACCAAATTCTTCATCTCCAAATCCGACATCGCTGATATCCACATCACCAAAGATACTTTCTGGACTGCAACAAGAGAAAGTATGATGATCTTACCCTGTAGAATTTCAAAAAGGACACAACACCTAGCCCCTGTAACGCAGTTGAACTACTAAGTAACATGGCTCGCATTATGTGCACTGGAGAACAGTTAAATACAATTCTTTCAGAATTCAAATATTTTATGCATATAATGCTTGATGACGCCTCACGATGCCTTCTTTAGTCAGTTTGCGGAACCTAATTGTTACTACTGTGAAAAGATTTCTGTCCTGTCAGGGCCTCAAACCCGAGACCCCTTGCTGTCCATGCACCGAGCTATTACGACCAATGGTCAGTAGAAGATAAGTTTCCACTATATACATTAACATTGTCAGGATTGAACAATGATGTATTTTCATAAAAATTTAGATAACTCATAATTTATATGTGTATCCAATGGTTATGTTGCACTTACATTCATTGTCCATGTCATCGCATGTTAAGTCCTCAGAAACATCAATCGTTAGCCTGTAATATAGAAATTCAATAATGTTCAAGTGTTTCTTTTGCTTAAATGGTTTAAGATTGGTCAGTCTGCATTTATTGGATTTCAGCACATATCGCCTAACCGCTATTAAGGTATAATATGTAGAAACCGAACCATGTACGACATGGTCTTTATACTTAGAACTCAAAAAACAGACTTAGGAAATTCTATCCAGAGCACACGCTTATGACTTGATGTCAAATAAAGTACCACCACAAATTTTATCGTAATCTATTTTGCCCAGGGTACGCCACGAACTATGTTGCAGAGTAAAACAAGAGGAGGATTGCGAATATTGTCATTTATTATGACGTAAATAGATAAAACTAACTAAGACTCTGCAAGATGGGCATGGACAAAACGCCCACCGGCGTGTACAATGAATAGCCCTGAAAGAGGGAACAAAACAAAAGAACTGCCTGAAGGGCTTCAAGGAAAAGTACAAAACATGAATACAAAACTGGAAAAAAAACTAACAGGAAATGTATATGAGAAAAGAGAAAGGGAAACCGACACCCGGGATGGGGGGTGGGGAAAAATGCAGGGCAGGAGAACAAACGTAGGTCTTGTAGACGACGAGGTAGGTGGCTGAAAGAGAGAGACCACGTTGAACTGAACAAAGGAAATATGGGCGGCCAATCAGGTGTCGCGTAGAGAAATGTATGAATATATGAGGATATAAATAGAGATGAATAATGCAAAATAAACCCTAAGGACTGGTATCAAAATAAAGAGACAAATGTCAAAATAATGTCGATAAATGCATTTAACAAGTTGAATTTAATTTATCGTAATCTATTTTGCCCGGGGTACGCCACGAGCTATGTTGCAGAGTAAAACAAGAGGAGGATTGCGAATATTGTCATTTATTATGACGTAAATAGATAAAACTAACTAAGATGGGCATGGACAAAACGCCATAATGGCAGCACGGGAATGCTGACATCAGAGGAAGCGGAACCCGGGCAATAACAAGGTTAGACTATGATAAAATGTAGGTACTAATAACGGTATAACAGAAAACTAGAATACAAAAGTCTAGAATATAAAAAACAAGAACAGAACGAACTGGAAGTAAAGGTAACTAGAACTAATGACTAGAAATTCAAGCTTGCAACTACAGACCTTGGGCCACAGGCTGCACCAACACACCTGCGAGCGGGACGAGGCCGGCTGCAACAACAGACCTGACCAAGGGGGGCTGAAACCACAGACCCAGAGTAGTGGGAGGGGCTGAAAAGCAAAGTGAGAGAAATGGGGAGCTGCAACAACAGGCTCACCAGGAGTTCAGGAAGCCTGGGGAAGAGGAAAAGCAGACATGCGAATGTAGTTTTTTAGTGCGTCAGATTTCCAGCGCCCCATGCGCTGGATCACCGGTTCAGGGACGCCACGGCTGGTCGCAGAGGTGGCGGCGCCAATGCGAAAGCTATGTGACGTATAAGACTTGGTGTCGAGTCCTACAAAGGAAACCACTTTAGTTAACATGGAGTTGAAGCAGGAACGTGTAACCGGTGATCCACTGAGGTGTTGCAACAAGGTGCCAGGATAGGGCTGAAAAGTAGACAAGTACAAGGTTAGGGCAGCTACTGGGCAATGGGGAGATTGGCTGGACGGAATTGTAAGTGAGACTGGTCCCGAGCTGTGCTTGAAGGGACGACGTCGCTGACCTGTATGACATGGGAGGAGAGCGCGGAGGTGACTGTGAATTCGCCGACCCTGAGGAAGGCATGGAAGGTTAGGAGGAACATAGCAATCAACTTCAAAAAAGAAAAAAATGTCAAATTTGGTGCAAAGAAATGTAGCTGCAAAAGCAATCAGTGAATTCAACTCTGCCCACACTATGTTCAAATAAGTTAAGAATACCAACTTGTCACGTTAAAAACACAAATATGACAAGATTAGTCGCAGGATGGCCTATAAGACCGCACCTAAAAGGTGGTATTTACTCAAAAGGGTCACCAAAACTGCTGCTCATTTGATTTTTGATGCATTCACTTTTAGGTACATTTCTGCAAATCACAAATACAATGCATGTATACAGAGTATGCAAAATTTCAGTCATGCACACCATTCCTGACCATGCTAGACATGTAGAAAAATTCATTTTTTGTGGGAATATACCATGCATATTATATGCACAAAATATTTCACAATTCAATTATCAATTACAACACTAAACAATTTGTTGTCAAGATAATTTATAAGCACTGAGTAGTTCTCTCAAATTTTAAAGATCAGTGGCCCGTTCCAACAGAACGGACTTAGCTAAGATAAATTTCAAATTTTAATTCAAAATAAAGTAAAATTTGTCTCAAAACCAATTCGAGAAAGAGATCTTAAGTTTGACTTAAGTACTTGACATAAGTTTTGTCTTAACTTACCAAAATTGGAAGTTTCAAAGTTTGAAAGTTAAGACAAATATTAAGCTTAAGTAAAAAATGAACTTGTCAGTTTCTTGGAACAGGCCCCAGTACCTTCACCTTACCCTTGTAATGAATGGCTTGGATATACTACCTCGAAGCTTCGTCGTCACAGGCAGAATCACTTGCATTGACCCCAGAAAGCTCAAGCCCACTGAAAATACACCATTGGCATAATCACATTTAAGTAATAAAGAAAGTTACCTTGAATTCGACATTTGTCAGCAACTACACAAGGGTGCCTACCAGGCAGTGATAGGTACAAAATTTGAGTGATACGCACAAGCTTCAAGTCTTACACAGGAACTTCAGGTCACGCGCACAACACTGCATCATTAGGAAGAACACTTTATTCATACATACGAACCACAACATGACATGTACAAAGAAAAAGTCGTGCACACGAACTAACAAATCAAGCGTACGAACAAAAATCAGACTTACAAATAGCATGTAAGAACATAGTTCTTCTGTAGATACATTTTATGCTGCCATTTTGCTTAGTCCTGGACTCCTTGGGAAAACGAATGATGACCACCATCACTAGAAAATGTTTACCCAATTATGTGATATTAGTTCACACCCCTGGTTTTTGGTTTACATGCATGAAGTTTTTGTTCATACATTTGATGTGGTTTGTATCTACTATTCAAGTGTTGTACATATGAATCGAAGTTTGTATGTTTGATTGCCTTGCTCCCGTTTAACAGGGTATTTCAATCGGTGCAGTTTAGAAGCTCATAATTGTCAGAGACATGGCCAAATAAGCCGACGGCTTTTAAATTTTAAGTCTTGACATCCCATGTTCGTCAAGCCCTGTAAGTACATAAGTCAGTAACGTAGAGTACAAGTATTCATTCTGAATAACAATTTCACACCTGAGTAATGTCGATGGATGTTAACCAGTTGGTATTGAAGAGGCCAGTTTTGAGGTCCCTGTCTTCTCAACAGCAGTAACACAGTCATATCTGTAAAGATAACATCAAAGAAAATTTGGTTACTTTTAAACTCGTTTCAAGAACAATGCTTTTCGATTAAGTTCGGAGTCAGTTCAGTAAAACAAGTCACAATATTTTCACAATAATTCAAGTGTTAAAAAGGCACAATAAAATCAAGTTCAACGTAGAACAAAGTTAGGAAAGCAAAATCTTGATGAAAATACAACCATTCTGTCCATAGTCCAAGCCAGTTAAGGCTTAATGAGTGCAAGTTCAGAAATATTTCAAAAAATGGCAAGCTGGGATGATTTGATTTAAATTATTAACCCTCATAAAAATTGACTTGGAGTTTTCAACTTACGCAAATTTTCATGACATGTATTGTCATAGCCACAAGTACTAGTAGGTGAAAATATAAGTAGACAACACACATTAACTGAAAAAATAATTTCTAGAATACCTTTGAACAAACTGGGGCATTGCAGATGTTGCAGGTGCCGACTCTGTGTACACTTCTCTAGACATTGTTGCCAGTCTTTCACTTTGTGCCACTTCATACCTGCAGAGCAAAAATGAAATTACAGTAACCTAGTTATTGACTGCGGGCACAGATTTCAAAGCATACAGGCGGTACAATTCGCCAAACTACATGAATCACCGTCACAAACGTTGTGAGTGCAATTCATTACCTAATTTCTGTTGTGAATTGGAATTTTAACAAAAAATTGTCCTCAGTTGATGTATTTTTGAATTTTGAAAATACATCAACAAAAATGTGTGGTTTTTCTTTGTAAACCTTTGTAGGGCAGCGAAATTTTTATTAATGGGGTTTTAGCAGTGGATTTTCTTCTAGATGTTGCATATTATCTTTGAAGAAGGCAGGCCTTTTGATCTCTCAGATTATAATACCACTTTATGTCAATATACATAGGTCTGCAGATAAGGTACAACAAGATAAACAAGGTTACAAACTTTGTACCTACTTTGTAAGCGCTAAATCTAACAAAATGCACGACTTGTCACTGAAACAGAATTGCTGTCTGAACTGGGCCATAACTGGTGGCACAGATGGTCTTCTAGGGGCAGCAAGAAGCCTTTCGGCAACTCGTGCCTCACACACACTAAACCATCAAAGTCTTGCTGCCTTAAGTACCTTTATAACATAGACATGGTCACCTAAGGAGGCTGTCTATGTCATTCCTTCCAGCTCCAACAAATATTTTGGTAATCAAGATTTCTTTCTGATACACCCTTTGTTCATCTCATTTTGCACAGGTATGAGTGGTACAACCCTGGTAGCCAAGTTCAAGCACTAGCAAACTCTGGTGATCACCTGTGTTGTGCTTTAGTGATTGGTTTATTCTGTCATGGAGGTCAACCTCGATGTGATTTCAAAACTATACAGCAATGATTAAATCAATACAGAAATAGACCACTTCCCAGAAAGGGCCAGTCCATGATTTTGTTGCTTTGCCCGATATCATTTGACCACGATGGCAAGAGTTTAAGACACTAACATTCTCTTAAGGTTTTCCCTTGTCTGCAAAAGTTAGTTGCAGCAACATGACATTGATGGATTAATCAATGCGGCACAATTCGACAAAAAGCTTCCTGCATATGGAAGGCCTATTGGACTACTGTCGTCTCTACTGCGGTCAGTTGAGACGATGGTACTATCTCAAAGTAGTAATGCTTTGTAATTTCTCTTAGTGTTTCAAGAATTATAAACTGGAAAAAAAATAAGCGAGTCGTCAATATATGGCGACAAGTAGGTGTAATCTTAATATAGGCTTAGCTAATGTCGGTGAATTTGTGTCTGAATTTAACTTTCACACTCTTCACTTTCTCAGCGAGATCTCGGACCACTACTTTATTGGATCGAGGTGATTTCAAAGTACTGGGGCAGTGCAATGCCCCGATAACTACCGAAGTATATAAAGCAGGACCGAACAAATACTTACTCATCAAGCTATCGTTTGGGAAGCTCGGAATTAGCTACCAACAGTTCACTTCTAAGAGATTCCCAGCGACCGTGCTCTGTACCCAAATATATGCGTCGTTTATTAACTTTCAGCTGCAAGTCTTGCCTTCTTTTCTGTCTAACTGAGTCGGTTAACTTAGACGAAAATCCCCTTTTCTTGACCAGCTGTCAGACATCTCGTCTCGTATTGTCTAGTAAAACCCTGCCTGTGATTATTAACGCAGCGCCGTCCTCAGACACATAGTGTAAATGAATAATAGTCCACTACAGATCAGCTGAATTATCAAATCTCTAGTACTGGTCCAATCTACAAGTATGGGCAGACACAAAATGTGACACAGTCACAGATTTGTCCAACCATGACAATGTTAATCGCAAAAACAAAGAAGCGACATGAGCACAATGAGTGCGACAGACCCAAATCAGACGGCACGAGGTATAAAGCACGTTGGGTGGCAAAGTATTCACTCCACAACACTGTCTGACTTTACCTTGACACTGACTCAGCTGTTCGTTTATCGAATGACTGAGCGCATGCGCGCATTTATCATTAGTGAGAGGGAGATTGGCAGGTTTAGATGGTTACCATACAAACCTTTGCTTCGTACTTCTTTCAAAAACCATGAATTGGGTGATTTTCTGCAAATTCCTTCTCAAGGGGAAGTGAATAACTCCGTAGTAAAAGTTGCAAGAAGCTACTTTCGTTAGGGATCGTTTAAAACGTATTTTTCACGAGTTTTCGCGGTCCATGCCACTTTAATGGGTGAGCGTGTGCTTTTAGCGAATAACACGGCAACTGTGGGAAAAGACCACCCACCAAGAACCATGATGTCCAATTTATGAAATAGGAGATATGAGTTTATATGGTGATTCCGGCTTTCATCTTTCAAGATTGATGTCAATGGTGCATTAGCAGGTGACACTTGACCCAGCCGGTTGGTTGAAATCATAGAAACAGGGCTTAGTATCCGTTTTCTATGAGGAAGAGAATCTGATAACGTACATTTCAATACAACATGTTAAATGAATGGTTGTAAACAAATCATACCCAGAAATTTAACTTAAGCAACATATAAATTCACTAAGAGCTTAACGTGACGACTCCGATTGCTCATTCTTCGTTGTTGTCGCTTGGCCAGTGTGACATCATCGTTCCTGTCTGATCCCGCCATATGGCTTGTCTGTTTTTTCCACTCAGGGGCGGTTGCCTACTGGTTTAAGTTTAAATGTATCTAGTTTTCTATCCAATGAGGATTGAGACACCAGACTCTGTATTAACTTATTGTTTGTGACTTTAATGCCTATTGGCTGTTATTTCTGGACTTTAGAACCATTTCTTTACAAGCTTATTATCAATTCAAGGAAAAACCAAGAAGCTTTGTAGTGTGTGGACTGTTATGTGTTGCAAAATTCAATGTTCAAAAAATTATGTTTGATGTAATTATATGTATCCGATATCTTATATTTATATTTGATCTTATACTTAATACATTAGATGTTAAAGTTTTTGTATTCCATATTGAAAATATTTATGTGCAATTAACTTACTATATGTTCGATGTTTCGTTTTATTTGTTCAATAACGGAATTATGAGTATTATGAAACGAAGTCCGTGATTGGTTCCCGAATTGATTAAATGGCGGCTACCGAAGGAGAGTTGGTTCCTCATTTTTCGAAAAATTAGCCCAATTCATCAATATTTGTGAACTCGAATTCAGTTCAGGTGATTCAGAGGTGAAGAATGATGCTATTTATACGCTCTTAAAGGAGAATGCCACGCGATTTAGTTAGTCTTTTTTACTGTCTTATTCGGTCTATATCCACATCGCCTCGCATACGGTCGACCTTACCTTGCCGAGAGGTGTCGCGTTAACCTGTGAGGAAGGTGAGAAACGATGAAGCAACGTCAGTGGTTCATTTGCAGAGTGAATGCCCCTACGTCGAGGTGCACTGTTCCCACTTGTCCGAAGAGCTGCGAGGAAAGTGGGTATATCGTTTTTTCGACTTCCTCAAGAGTCCGAAATGCTTAGGAAGTGGCTCGCGGTAGTGAAGAATAAAAAGTGTGAAATTGTAGTTTTTCATGTTTGACACGTTCGCCTTTTTTTCTTTTTCTTTTTCTTTGCCTTTTTTTCTTGGATAATACTTCAGGAATCAAGGAAAATGCTTGATTTTTAGAGGAAAAAACAGAAAAATTTTCCTGGGCGGGAGGGGGCGAACCCCCCTCCCCACCTCCCCCCATTCGGTGCCATGCGCATCTAATCGTGCTTTGCACAAATGTTTTCAGACAACATGTTGGGCCCCACCCTTGTGATATCCTAGATCCGCCACTGAACTT
>NMRA01000005.1:2225751-2252087 GCA_002633005.1 Phoronis australis | reverse complement strand
CGGAGAGGGGAGGAAGAGGGGGAGGGGGAGAGGAAGACGGAGAGGGAGAGGAGAGACAGAGAGGGAGGGGGGGGGGTGGGGTGGAGGGAGAGAGATATGCATATTGCACAAACGTCCCAGCTCGAAATAGAATCATGGTTTATGAAATACGATCGTTGTAATTTGCACTTAAATTGAAGGCGCAGGCAAATAGTGCAAATTCAATAATTCATTGAAACCAAACAAGATAATTTGGAACAAGCTTAACGTTGCGACAAGGCAGTTTAAGAAAGGACCCAAATGTATGCTCAAAGCAGACTACGACTACGGAAACATTAACCTTCTCATTCTCCATCCAATCCAAACTCGACCCCAAGTCTTCTTTCTCATGTTCCAACTGCAACAATGTGTCGTTCATCTGATCAAATTGCCTTTGAAATTGCTCTTTCCGGTTTGCAAGTAGTGCTTTTAAATTTGAGTTCTCCACCGTCAGTTCATCAACTTTCAATGTCAATATCTCAACTTTGTCCAGAAGAATATCCTGTTGCTCTTTCTGGTTTGCAATTTGTGCTTTTAAATTTGAGTTCTCCACCGTCAGTTCATCAACTTTCAATGTCAATATCTCAACTTTGTCCAGAAGAATATCCTGTCAAAAAGTTATTATAATTGTAAGTAATCTCTAAGTGACACTTTTGTTGTGGGTTACACAATTATACGTCTCTTAAGGGACAGTATCGTTTTTGGGCCGAAAAAGTGCATTTGTGGAATTGTTGTTGAAATTAGGAGTTTTGACCAGAGCTACAAAACAATAAAATCTGTTCTGTTTTTTGATTCTATTACCAGACATTCGGTGAAATCAAAGTCGGCGACTTAACCAAAATAATACAATTGAAATACTCCGCCACTTATCGAACGGCATTTAGCTCCGCCTGCAGAGCGTTGACTAAAACCTACGAGGTAACAGGTTAAATTCCGTGCTGCAGCTGATCTCAAAAAAGGATTTTTTCACCAATAATGTCACTTCAATTGTAATTTTGAATCACCTGTAATCTCTACAAAATTTTGTGAAAATTCCCCTCTTCTACAAAACATTTTCTGCTGTACTTTTTATTCAACTTGGATACTTACCAACTTCTCATCGGTGGTTTCTGTAATAATGAGAAAACAAATAGCTTAAAACAACAGACAGAACAATGACCACATGTGTCAAAACATCTGTAAACATGGAATAGTAAAACCTAGTGAACATCATGTTGTAATGAGTAGCAGTCGCAGTAAGCGATGATGCGCATACTGCACATAATCGCAGCTGTAGGCCGTCGTAGACGTTGCCGTGTCTGCCAGCACTGGTCTCCAGTTTCGTCTTTCGGGCATTTTGCAACAGGTTACAGTAGCACACTTCGGAATTGATAATTTTAGGGTTAGCCAGCACCAATAATCTAATAGTTTTGATGTTCTGGTGGGTAACCTCGTCTGCCAGACAAATCAAGACTGCCGACTGTATCTTTAAAAGCTGAATTTCGCCCTCTTTAGCTGGCTAAAAACAAAAAAGTTACACCTTTTACTCTACTCTCATAAAATCAGGCTCATTAAGTTTCTTATCATGAAAGGGTTCTATTTCCATTACCAACAAGAAAACTCTAGTTGGCTACTCTCAATGTCATGAGTACACAGACGATTAAATGTGCTGGAAATTTTTTTCTGAAGTGCAATATGTCTGCAATCACCCAGAAGCCAAACGTAGTTGTTTTCAAAAAGGTGAACACTTGAGAAGAAAAGAAAAATGTTATTACTGAAGTGTCGAGTTGAAAGCTAGCAGTTACTATAAATATTTATTGATAGTATTTTCTTGTAGATTAATTTGAACAACGTACTGCAGGAACTCGCACAACAGGAAAGCAAAACAATTTAGTGAAACATTTTTTGTGTCTCACGCATTGCTGGTATTTAAATTGTTTGGCACCTTGAAAACCACAGTTCTATCCGCACAGTAGGCCTAATTTTGAGAGAGAAGTAAAAACAAACTGCTTAGACTGAGTGTATTGGAAATCTCATACCTCAAAATGTACTCAGGATGTATGTACTCTTTAGTTATAAATTGGCACCTAACCACAAACAAAATGTGCTTTAGTGAAAATTCATATTTGGAAAAATAATCTGTGAAATCTCCATGTGTAAGTTGTACACAATTGTAAATGTAATGAAATCAGAAAGTATAAAAGAATTAAGAAACCTGTGCAAATTCTTATTAAAATCTGAAGAAAACGCGAATCTACAGTCAAAATATGTAATGCTTTGTAATGTGAACTAGTGGCCTTATTATTAGAAATGACTTGAAGGATTGCTTGAAAAAGGTTTTGGTACATACATGTCTTCGCTTTCACTTTTCCTTTCTGTTCTTGAATATCTGTGCTTAACCATTTGTACACTTTTTGCAATAATCATTTAAAGATTCTTACTGCTCGTTATAATTCAGGTTATTATTCGAACTCGGAATGTATGCAAGAAAAATTAACAAAAGCGAAACAAATTTAGTCCTGAAATGAACAAAACCTTCTTTGATGACCTCGCAAAACTGAAATGGTGGTCACGATATAAAATAAATAAACAAGTGTGACGGGACGTTCGTAACTTTACGCTTATTACTCTGAGCGTGTAAGCGCAGAGTACTGTTGTTCCTGGGTTTTCTTCAATTTTATTCTTATTACTATGCGCGTGTAAGCGCAGAGTACTGTTGTTCCTGGGTTTTCTTCAATTTTATTCCTCTTATTCTTCTTCCGACCAACTTTGAGGCTTTATAACTCCAAATTGGATGCAGGTACGGTATGTAAATTCAGCATATGACTTTTGAAAGTATAGAAATTTTGATTGGTTATATAATCATATTCCTTATTGCACCGGAAGAGGTCGTTTGGTGCAAAGGTCATATATTTTTAAAATGCTACTCCTCCTTCAGTTTTAAAGCTATCTTTTTCAAATTCAGTGCACAGGTAGAAGTCAACATGACAATTAAAAAATACTTTTCTAAGTAATCGGGTCATCCAATCAGGTGAAATAGGTCAAAGGTCATTAGGTGCAAACTAAAATTTTGAGCTAAACACTTCAAATTGACAGGTCTGATTGCCACAGGTAAATCAAATCGAAATCCAAAGTTTCAGGTCATTTATTGCAAACTTGGGGTCATTAGGTGCATTTTTCTTCTGAAAATTTGACCTTTTCAATCAGCAAGTATTCTGATGTGTCAACCGTTAGACAACTGTGATTCTCAGCGTTAAACACATTTTCCATGGGCTTTGCAATAATTATCCTAAAGATGCTTAAAATGCACCGGTTAAGGTCATTTAGTGCAAAGGTCATATAACGTTCAAAATGTTATATCTCTTACGTTTTTCAAGGAATTCTTTTCAATTTCAGCACACTGGTGTAAGTCAACATGCCAATTGAATAAATACCCTACTTCACTTGGCAATAGGCCTAACCAATCAAAAAAATAGGTCAAAGGTCATTGAGTGCAAACTAAAATTTTGAGCTTTTAGACTTCAGAATTACGTATCTGTTTACTAAGTGCAATTGAGTTTGAATTCAAATTTTCAGGTCATTTGGTGCACCCGTGGGGTCATTAGGTGCAATTTTCTTCGTAAAGTTTGACCACTTCATTCATCTTGTATTCTGAAGTGCTTAAAGTAAAACATCTGTGATTATTAACATTAACCACACTTTTAATCGAGTTAACAATTACTCCCTCTTCAGGGCTCATAATGCACCGGAAGAGGTCAATTAATGGAAAGGTCATCAAAAATTTATATGTAATTTCTCCTAAAATTTTAATGAATTCCTTTTCATATTGGTAAACGGGTTGCTGTCAGTAACTTCCCATAATAATTCCAGTAATACGCACGCGCAGAGTCCGTTATTGTCACGCCGTGACAATAATCTTTGTAGTTGTTAACTCGATTAAAAGTGTGGTTAATGCTAATAATCACAAATGTTTTACTTTAAGCACTTCAAAATAAAAATGAAAGAAGTGGACAAACTTTCAGAAGAAAATGCACCTAATGACCCCATGGGTGCACCAAATGACCTGGAAATTTAGAATTCAAACTCAATCGCACTTAGTAAACCGATATGTAATTCTGAAGTCTCTAGCTCAAAATTTTATTTTGCACGCAATGACCTTTGACCTATTTTTTCTGATTGGTTAGGCCTTTTGCGAAGTAAAGTAGGGTACTAAATTGGCATGTTCACTTACACCAGTGTGCTGAAATTGAAAAGAATTCCTTGAAAAACGTGAGAGATATAACATTTTGCACTAATTGACCTTATCCGGTGCATTTTAAGCATCTTTAGTAGAATTATTGCACAGCCCATGGAAAATGTGTTTAACGCTGAGAATCAGAGTTGTCTGACGGTTGACACATCAGAATACTTGCTGATTGAAAATGTCAAATTTTCAGAAGAAAAATGCATCTAATGACCCCATGTTTGCACTAAATGACCTGAAACTTTGGATTCCGATTTGATTTACCTGTGGCAATCAGACCTGTCAATTTGAAGTGTCTAGCTCCAAATTTTAGTTTGCACCTCATGACCTTTGACCTATTTCACCTGATTGGATGACCCGATTACTTAGAAAAGTATTTTTTAATTGTCATGTTGACTTCTACCTGTGCACTGAATTTGAAAAAGATAGCTTTAAAACTGAGGAGGAGTAGCATTTTGAAAAATTATATGACCTTTGCACCAAACGACCTCTTCCGGTGCAATATGGAATATGATTATATAACCAGTTAAAATTTATGTACTGTCAAAGGTCATATGCTGAATTTAAAGACAGTACCTGCACCCAATTTGGAGTTATTAAGCCTCAAAGTTGGTCGGAAGAAGAATAAGAAGAAGAATAAGAATAAAATTGAAGAAAACCCAGGAACAACAGTACTCTGCGCTTACACGCGCAGAGTAAAAACCCAGGAACAACAGGACTCTGCGCTTACACGCGCAGAGTAATAAAATTGAAGAAAACCCAGGAACAACAGTACTCTGCGCTTACACGCGCAGAGCAATGAAAGACGCTTGGCAGAGCGCTCAGTATTTTATTGACACTTCGAATGAGAGAAATAAGACTAGAAATGATACACGTGTGTTCGCCCAATTACTTCCGGTTGGTGCAACGGTATTTCTGAGAGACCACAGTATCATAGGGAGGAATAAATTTCAGAATGCATTTGGTTCAGATCCTTATCGTATTGTCTTTCGGAGAAATAATGTGTATTCTGTGCGGGTGGCAGATGGTGCCGGACCGATTAAAACTGTAAATAAGTCGGAGATCTTGGATGGTAGGGACTTGGTAGGTCTCTAGTATTTTGAGTTTTGCTGCTTTTGCGAGCGCGCCAGGCGTTGCCGTGCTGAAAGTGGAATGTGCGTTGTGATGTCTGTAGCCAGTACGAGGAGACTGAATGATTTCCATTTCACTGCGCTTTGTTTTCATATTGTATGTTAATGACGTCGGGACGACATTTTTTGTTAGGGGGAGAATGTGACGGGACGTTCGTAACTTTACGCTTATTGTTATTCTTATTCAGTTGCAAATGTTCAATTATTCTTATGCTAATGTCTTTGTTGCGTCTCAGTGCGCCTTTGTTACGTGGGCATGCGGGCGCGACTGTATGTGTCGGGCACTTCGCTAGCGACAGGCTTAGGAGAAGGGTGTTTCCTTCCTTTGCCTACATGAAATTGATCGTCATCATGTGTAACTGAACTGAACGTATGCCTGATGAGGAAAAATTCACATTTTTGATGCTCAGTGGAGACTTGTTCTGTTACAAAAGGAAATTATGAATTTGTTATGATGCACCTGTTAGAGTACGTTAGGCAGTACAGTTCCCGAATGACTTTGTCACAAGTTCACACAGATATTTTGAGAGCGGCGGATGCATCCTTCTGCTGCATCTGTGGCAGATTGTCACCCACCTTTACAGCTCAACATATTATATAACTTTTGTATTTATCAATATCTCTAGTACAGTGACGGATCTAGGATATCACAAGGGGGGGGCCAACATTTTGTCCGTCTGTAAGCATTTGCGCAAACCACGATTGTAGATGCGTATAACCCTAATGGGAATTTTTCTGTTTTTTCCTCTAAAAATCAAGCATTTTCCTTGATTCCTGAAGTATTATCCAAGAAAAAAGGCAAAAAAACACGGAGAACGTGTCAAACAGGAAAAACCGTTAGTACCACAGACTCGAACTCAGGACCTTACGGTTTGAGCGCGCGTGCTTTACCACTACACCACCACGACTTTACTACTAATATAGAGCTAGGAGACCTAATTGTACATGGTCCACAGCGTTTGCGCGCGAAACCTACTTCTTTTTGTAATGCTTATTACACGTTTTATATTTTGTGCAATCGGTTCTTAACAAATTTGTTGTATTTAAAATAGTCTTCAAATGCCCAAAAGACCAAATCCGTTTTTCGTGTTGGCAATAATGACGGGATTGCTTTGGAAATAGTCTTAAGTTAAGGTTTAACAAAGAGAGAATTATGATTTTCTGAGTGATTCACCATTTCACGATTAAAATTCACATTTTTTACCAGCAGTTTCTGTTTTTTCATCGTCACTCAGGTTCCATTTTCTTTAAAAAATGAAGCAAATTTTCTTCATTGCACAGTGGAGCAGACGACGGAAACGGAGTCGTAGTGCGCAGCGCCCCTGCCGGTCGCCTGGGATATCGCGGGAGAGCTTATACTTGGCCATAGTTCCGTTACGAATGCGCCGTGTTCCGAATTTGACACTCGAAATTGGATCTGAGCCCCCCCTCCCCCCAAACACTAAAACTGCACACATTTAAATCTTGTTTCATCCGTATAATTTTAATTACCGGGGTTAATTAATAAACTCAACATTTCCCTACGCTCTTGCTGTTTTATTTTTTTTGCGGCAGCCAAGGGGGCCCCCCCTAAATCCGCCTATGTAGTAGTTTAGTTTGTCATAATATATATGACCTTTTATCTCAGCTACACGTGTTGTTTCACTGTAAACTAGCTTCGGTATCGCTTTGCAGTTAGCGCATATAAAATACTCCATAGGCTGAATGCACTAGAAATTGCCAAGACTAACTATCGGTGATATATTTCATCTTACTGCTTTTGCACAGTTAAAACGTTTTTGGCGATATCTTAGCCAAGGGTCTGACTCGGTGTTTCTTAAAACGTCACGACCTCTGACCTCGAGTCTCTGTTATAGAAAGTAGTTCTCAAGCCGAGGTTAGTAGAAAAAGGCAGATCGATCATTGCAAGGCTTATCGTTCAGTATGTGGTATAAATAGATTATTACTTGTTCTCAGTCGTTATCCCCTTATCTTTCGGAGAATTATGATAATTCTCCAAAATCCACTCGGGCTCAAGATAACGACTTCGTCATGTAATAATCCATGAGCCAGAGGCCTTAAATAACTTGATGGACTGAATGAACAGGTCTTGGTGCACAAGTGTCTCCGCTTTCACTTTTCCTTTTTATTCTATGAATTGCTGTGCCGTATCAAGTTGTACAGTTTTTTATACAACAAAAAGTGACAAAAGAGAAACAAATTTAGTTCTGAAGTGTAAAAAACATTCTTTGATAATCTCGGAAACCGCACAGTAACATGACTTTTATGGCAATATCGTAGTCATGGGTCTGTATGTTTAACTGGTCTCGATATTGGGCTAATATTAAATATGCGGTGTAAATTTTTAACTAATTTCAAATTGCCGTGTCTTCTCGACCCTGTATGTGTCTTTAAAACTCATAAATACTTACCAAACAGAGAAATAAATTAAGATAACGTGTATAAAAATCTGCAATTTCAAGATGGAAGAAGTGCACGCCATTATTTTACACATGTGAAATACGATTCTTATTCTTTTTCGTATACTTCCAAGTTCTTTACTTAGCTCGTTTGTATTTGCGATGTTTCTACTCGTAATTGTTGAAGATAAAACGACATAAATTACATATACTTACCATGAGATGCCATCTTAGACACGTATCTTAGAAGTTGTGCAAAATCGTCAGACAGTTTCCTGAACAAATTTTGCTGCGCAATCAATTTGGCAAGGGTCCAAGATATTCATGCGAGGCAGTGTATCTTAGACTGTTTATTGTAGAAAAAAGTTATATACAATTATCGCCGATACTACATAAGTTTTACCGGCGTGTCCACGCTCAATTGTGTTTCTGACCTTACACATTTGCGCGTTTTAATTACAAGTACATGTACTATGTCTCGTGGACTATTTTTTGTTACGTCATCCAATGACATTGGTACTTTCATTTTGTCTTCCGGCTTTCATTCTACATATTGCCAAGCGATGCATTAAGAATAGACTTCATTGTTATTTCCAACGTGGGAGCAAACAACAAGATTCACTTAAAGAAAGAAGCGGTGCAAATTTGAAGCACTTTTGAAATCGTTTTCAATCGGCAATAAGCCAGTGCTCTGTTCAAGAAGTAAACTTGCTTTTTAGACCACTACCTCAGATGGTAAGTGATTTCTGGGTTTGCAAAGAACGTTGATTCGTTATTTCTTGATACATGCTGGGGGCATCAAGTCTAACTTGTACAACCTGGTCTCAGCCGGGCCCTGAAGTCATACCGAACTTGACTAAGGTGAATTTCATTGCGTTCAGTGGTCTAAATTAAAAGACGTTTTTTTGATGTAAAGCGCGTGTGTATAACCACTTTAAACACCCAATGTCACGTATTGAATGCCATGCAAATGCATCGATCCGTGTCGGAATATGGCTTGTATTGGAGTGACTTCATCATTCTAATACAGGAAGCAGTTCCTGGTCCGTATTGGAATAAGCGGTCGCCGTGGTTTCGTGTCTTTTGGTGTGTGGAAGTGTGCAAGATTTCTTGAGTTTAAAAGTGGAAATATAAGGGCTTTTTCATCCAGAATTGTGTGAGTTATAATAGGGAATTCTTTTCTAACATTTTTACAGTTTTTTGTTGTTTCTTAGTGTTCTTGGACACAGATGTTACGCTGTTACAGACTTGATTTTTTTCTACGTTTTGATAAAGTTCAACATAAACAAGGACAAGGGTCTGGGATTCCCTTGCCTTACTTTACAATTCAATGAAAGAACAGTTTTCTAAGTTAAATGTATACTTGAACTGCATTTTCAGAAATACAACAAACATACAAGACAGTGCACTAGTATATGCCTCTGAAAAAGGAAGAGAGTATTTTGGAGTGATGAAATATCCTTACATTGCTATTAAAGTATGCATTTGAGACCATCAGTTTATATTTTTTTCTATCCCTAAATTTTTTGAATAAATGTATTTTTCACAGGAGTGCACCTTGGTTACTGATGGTTGTAACTTTTATATGTATATTTGTTTTCTACTTTTGTGATTTATCTCATTAACTAGATTATACAAATGAGCATACATCGTGAACACATGAAGAAATATCTTGCTGAAACAGTGAAGGCTAAAAACAGTTGGTACCGTCTATGACAAAAAAAACATGCAGAATCCTGTGCTGAAGACCGATTAGGACAGGTGGTTTATATTCGTCTTCTGAATCTTCTGGAGATGAATGTCACTGACATCCTATCTGTTCTCATGATTATTTAAGTTACATCCAAGTAAACTTGTATCAATGATCCCTGACCCCGATGGATTTGTTTTGCTGTCCGTAGATTGAAATTGTCTTATTTTTGTTGAAATATGTACCAAGCATGATTCGCATGACTAAAAATTTCCTTACCTCCATGGCGACATCTTAGATCTGATTGTGAGGCATATTATTCGCCAAAAAGCTTCCGGCGTATGAAGCTCTTGCAGGAGCTTACATCTACGGCGGTGACACTGTCTAAATGAGATGTGGTGGAAGTTCCTATGAAGCTGTCGACTGATGTCAAAGAATTTCTGACGACTATCGCTGTGCCCTCTTGCGACTTACTTTTAAGTTATTCACGTTTTCCCCTGTCTTAGGAGCTCTTTGATGGACTCTCATGATCTTTGGCCTATTAAGGAGACGTCATCCCGTTTCAAACAGATTTGATGTACTTTGCACCACCTCAAGCCCCTTTGTATCTTTTGGCGTGTTTGCTTGATCCTGTGCTATCTAATGGCCATTTCTTTGGTACTAATAAACACCCCCATAAGCTCATCATTTGAGGCATAATCGAAGCCATGTGCATATTTCAATGCTTCACACTGATGTGGTTAAATATACAATAGATTAAGTCTAAATAAAAACTTTGTATATTCTCCCTCACTTGAGCAACGTTATACTGTGTCTGAGACTCAAGCCATTGATTATGAATCTTACTAAGGAATATATTTTTATTTGATTTTAAAATCGCCTGGTTTGATTACGAAAACAAGTGCTGGCATCCATTGCGAATGGATATAAAATCTTTACTTGGCTGCATGTACTAATTGCTGTCACTGTGCCCTGTATATTTGTTGTATCTATTATACCTTTTCACCTTTGTTTATAGGGCATCAAGATGATGGCAACCAGTTCAGTAACCGGGTGCAGATTCGTACCTCAAGATCTATGATGTTGTCAAAAGAGTGCATGAGCAGTGTTTCATGCCAGCCAGATACAAGAAGGTGAAAAAGGTTATGGTAAGGGACTTCACGGCTGTGCAGCCTTCGTTTATTAAAAAAAATCTGCAGAACATGTCCCACTTGCTGTCATCCATATTTACGAAATATTGTGGAGAATAGCCCATGTTCCCACTCTCAAACTGTGTCAAGGGGTGTTAGTGACGGTAGTGTGTGCTTGTACATACGATTGTACTTATTTGCACACATAATTGGAATGTTTAGCTTCGTTTTTCCCATTAAGTGCCAATCTTATGTTAATGGCTTGGTGGTGGAACTTTCAATTGTCATGAAAAATTATCGTGGGTTGAACTTCCACCAGCAGTCAATGTGCCGGGTAATCTGGCTGACATTTTATTCGGGATGACGATTCATACAAACCAATGTCTTTATCATTCTGGAATTTGAAATCCGATTGCAATGGCAATATTTGTTTTAGATTCGCTGCACTATTCAAAAAGTGTAACTTTTTAGCAATGATTAGAATTTTGCAGGACTGCAAGAATTCCCTTTAATGCACTCATAGGTTTCTATTTTAATCAAGACAGCTCCTAGCTCCTTGATTTTTTGTGCCTATTAGTGACAATACTTGGGGTTGTGTTCAACCCACGCGTTTTGAACTGAGCGTGAATAAGGCCACTTACATAACATATCATAAACATTAATTTAACTTTGGCTTTGTCAGTTCTTAGTTTGAGGTGTTATCTAAGGAATAACAGCAAACCTTGATTAACAAGTTCTTATTGTGATCTTTTGAAAATTCACTTCATTCTTTGCTGGATCAGTCTATGTAGTTACATGTAGTGCTAGTCTGGATGGCCAGCGCGGTCCTACATAGCTAACTAGTCATATGGTTGTATACAGAGTGGCTGTCTGTACAGACTGGTAGTTACATTAACGAATAATGTTTGTGATAGGTCGTTGATGAACTACTGAAGTCTTTGTAGCATAAGTATGGACGCATTTAAAAAAGCTTCGTTGCCCTCTCCCGCACGTTAATGCGAAGCGGAGTACATAGTATTCATAACCGTCTGTCCATAGCTAATGTGGGACCTTATCTCAAATGGATCGAAGCTCTCAATTTTATTTGTGTTTCGTACCGATGAGGCATTGCCAGGCGATTTCGGTGACCTTGAGCTTGAATCCACAGTCACATTTAGAAAATCAAGATTTTACTTGGAAAATATGTGCGTATGAAACTTTGTGTATACATACAAATGTGCAGTTAGGATATCTCCAGGCATTAGTCAAATTTTCAAAGTCACACATCATTTTAATTGACATTTATGGACATGAAAATAAATCTTATTTTTTGTTTTCATAGACACATGAACAGGAAAACGAAGGTTGAGAGACAACATCATTAATATTGATTTCAAACCCACTCGTTACCATTTGAAATTATGAAAGCCTTAAAAATTTTCACATCTTGAGGCAATGGGAGTGACCTAGCTGTGAATGTTGCGTGTCCTTCTACCATGGGTGCCACTCCTAGGCGCAGGCCCTCATCTAGCAGGCACTTAGGCTGTCCAAATGAACACTCCAACATAAATTTAGCATGGCCACCCAACTTAGCTTCTGGATCCCCTGCTCATAATTTTGACGCCCAAGTATATTATACATGTAAGAGTTGATGTCTCTTTTAACTAACAACAACACTGGAAACTAACCGGCCTGTCCAGAATAAGACATTTTTAGACGTGATGGGATAATTTTTATCATAGTCCTATGGTTCCTCCTAAACATACTGTAAGTTACAACAGCAATTTGACTTGGGGTCGTAGACATTGTCACGCGGTCATGGATGCCCTGAAAACCCGGATGCCCTATTCTTTGAAACGGGGATGAACTCCTGCCTAGGTTGCGGGGAACAATTGGCTACCCTGTGACGAATGCTTTTATGTGTATTGTTCTCTCTTCTTTAAATGTGTGAAATTCTAAAAACTTTAACTATATGAAATGCTTTTGTACTTTGAATAACGAAAGGGGTGTTTTTCTTCCAGTGTTTGAAGCCACTTTGAAAACATACCAAAAGAGATGCAAAATACACTAATTGTGGTAGAGTATCAAATGTTTTACACTCTTTATGTGGGTAAGTGAATGCTGCATTCATTTTAATTTCTGACTATGAAATTGAAACATTTATTACGCTTTCTGAAGGAGCACGCCATCTTCAAGAGAAGAGTGGGAGATGGCTGCTAATGCCGGTGAAGGCTTCTAAGAGCAATGACTACATCAACAACCTGATGGAGGTGATTGTGAAGACCCGGCTGCAACACGTGTCAGACATGCACATCAAATCCAAATGATATCCGCTTATTGTCTGGCAACATTGCTGTCTTCGAACGATCGCCGTCAGTAGAAGTCATTGTGTCAAAGAAAGACACCTAATGTAGATGGCTGTTCGGAGTAATTCGATCATGAGCCCTAGTTTGTTGCAGAGGATCCTCTGGAACTTGAGTTTGGTTTGTAGTCATGATATATCCAGTTGCACAGCAGTTAAGGAGTTCAATCAGGCCGTTGACCTTCAGACACTGGCATGGGCAGTTTGTGTAGTCCCAGTATGGCAACCTTAGCTTGGTGCAAACATTTTCTTTAAAGGGTGTTTGGTTTATAGTGACAATTTATACATGATGATTAAAATACAACTGGTACTGGTACTACCTGTTTTAACTTGGATGTACAGTTGTATGGTTTTCTTGATTCTTAATACTTTCTCCACCAAATGTGTACAGTCTTTGGTTTGTTTACAGCTCATTGAGACGCAGATATTAGCAGACATACGTTTGGCTCTCAAGGTTCACCATGAAGCTTCTGTGTGATGTATAATTACGTATGCTTTGCTCAGTTGTCTTTTACTGCTTAGGCAATTCACATTCCTTTAAAAAAGCTGCCTTTAGACTGCTTGCATTTGAGAGTGATGGTGTTGAATATTACTGTATATTTGAATGGCTGCGATGTTGGGTTAGAGGTTGTGCTTGTAAGTAACGTGTGTAATGTGAGTAGCAGATTACGCGTGATAAGTCTTACAAATGCTATGGAGCTTTATAACAGAAAATGTTCAAACTTTTGATGATGGGCCATGGCCAAACAGCCAGGAGAGTATGTCTTTATTAAAAGGACACTAAACCTTGATTTTATAATTTCATGCAATCCTCGTTTTGTCAACTACTAATGCACCAATGACGTCATTGTCGAAAGACAAAAGCATTAATCAACCAAAAGCTTATACTCCTATCTCAAAAATTAAGACATTATGGTCTCAGGTCGGTGGCCTTTTCCCACAGTTGCTTAAGTCGCGCTTGCCCGATTAGCAGACGATGAAAGAATTTTTCAATTTTTCAAGTTTTGAGAGCTGTCAAGGGTTACAGAGCATTATTTCGTCGCAGAATTGGATGAGAAAGTCACTTTTACTATATTTTGGAAGTCCAAAACTGGGCTTAGTATTCTTCTAAGAAAGGCTTAGTTTTTTAAAGTCTTTGTCCCTAGTCCAGCTATAAGCATAGTTTTGAAAAGTTCAATTAATGAATGGGTTTTTCGACATTGGGGCTTGTTGCCCAACAAGTCTGGTTATCATGAAGGAACTTAGTGGGCGCTAGGTTCTTGATGCAAGTCAAAATCCAAATCGAATTTTTATACTGTACTAAGAAATAAAAAGTTCGCATTGATATTCGTGATGTTGGTTTAGTTTTCTTTTCTGCTAAAACTACGTCACATCTATACTCTCCTTTGTGTACAAAGTCACTGGTAGAATACCTTAGTTTAAAACTTTTCAGTCGAGGTTCATTTTCGTTGAGTTGCGATATTACAATTCAACCTCAGTTTAAATTCTGGTGTTAAAATCATGAACTTTTCGTAGCCGAATTTGTTGTTTCCACACGACCTCATTGAATCTTAGCTTTTGCTTGAACTGAAACTGCTTACAATAAATTGCCTAGGCGACTGAACTAAAGCGTTCTGGTCAAAATCAACGATAATCGGAGGAACAAAACGAAACAAATTTTATATTAGTAGGTCAGGCGTAGGTACTCAGTTTTAACATAAGTTGTGGGTTTATTGCTACCTTGCATTGGTTGCACCCATATGTATATAAGTCGTACAAAAACACGATACGCTTTGAATGAGATGTATGTGTTGATTTTTTATCAGAGTTACTACATAAATAACGTGATGGTAACAAACAAAGCGCACCTTTTGTGAAATGCCTTGAAGAAATACCGAACTCAATTTTAGCCTGTTGATAGTTATAAAACATTTGTAACACTGTGTGCGCTTGTTTATAATCACGTGACCACCAAATCTGAGATGTAACTTTTGACTTTGAACAGGATCGAACTTCTAAAAAAAGTAAACTGCAGTTGAAATTTGTTTTCAAATTCTTTGTATTTACTCTCAATACACAGGGAATTCTGTCTCAGATTTTTTTACTTTCAGTATAACAAAAGAGATATTAGACAACAAAGTACCATTCTAAATCATCGCCAGTTTTTATTTTTGATAGTCGATGTCTCCGGTGCTCAAAGCACCATACTATTTTAGCATTGGGTTATAACATAAAAGCGCATTTTCTGGCTATCAATAAATATATGTTCAAAACAGTTAATAGTATCAAAAATCAAAACGTCTGGAAATTGATGATAAATACTTCTCTTGTGCTTAAAATCCGTTGAAGTCTTGCCACGAACTTAAATTCTTCAAAACCAAGTCTTTTCAGCTTTTGAAAAATTTTGCAAACTTTCTATTAAAAGCTATGTTAGTCAGAGGTGTCTAAATTCAGTGAGCACCTGTTGACTTTGTATATATATGTATGTGTGTGTGCGTGCGTGCGTGCGTGTAGTTGTGGGCAGGAGGCTTGATCAATCACAATAAAGTCTTTACCTTTACTTATTATATAAAGCATAACACTTCTTCCGAACTTTGTCAATTTCACAATCTTTATGATAAAGTGTAGTTTGCCTGATACAAAAATATTGATGTTGAGAACATTGCATTCGTGTCTTTTTGAAGCCGAAGGTGTGAATGCTGCGCGATTCCGATACGGACCGATCTCGGGTGTGTGTCCCCTATTGGAATCGGCGACGATAGGCCGATTAATTTGGTACAAAATACGTGAAAACATAGAACTTGTATTAACTTGATTTTTTGTATTAAGCAATATTCAAATTCATCGAAAGGAGCTACACTTTCAAAATATTCCGCCTTGAATTCCTGCAACTCGTAGTCACTGCCATTTTAGACTCGATCAACCTTCCATAAAGATTCAAGATTTAATAGCGACACGACGTTGTGGGTATCTCTATTATATTAAAACTATAAAACGAAGCCTAGGTTTCATGAAAACGTACCGAATTATAAAGATTTGTATTCGATTTATCTTTCTAAACTCAATTCTAAACTATATTCCGATATGGGCCGGCCGTATTGGAATTCCGACACGGACCAGAAAACAAACACTCGGACACATATATACCAAATTAAGTACTACTTTTCATGTTATAATGTGATCTTCTTTTCTGTTATCAAACCAAAAGGTTTTTAAACACAATTTCATAGCTAAGCCGAAATCAAACAATCGACTATTCTTGTCTATTTCCGTAACTTGAGTACATCAGTTCAAGAACAATTGCTGAATGCCAGCTGTGTTGTCCTTGAAAACGTATACCACTCAGAGCGTAAAACCGTTTTTAACTTATTTGTTTTTTATTTACATTGTGGTTCTTCTTATAAAAATTCAATTGTCTTACGTTCAAATGTTTGACTATTTAAGAGGATACTTAACCCTGTTTTGATGATGATTTCAACCAATGCTCGTTCTGTCATCTGCTAATGCGTCATTGGCGTCAATCTTGAAAGTTAAAAGCAGGAATCTGCTAAAATCTCGTATTAGACATTTCAAAAATTGGACATTATGGTCCTTGGTGGGTGGTCTTTTCCCACAGTTTCCGTGTATTTCACTTAAAGTGTGGACCACACTTGCCCCTTTTGTAGACTTTAAAAGGAATTGACAGTTTCCTCCAAATTTTTTAGAATTGTCGAGGGTTACAGAGTATTATTTTTGTTTTAGACAACTGGATAGTGAAGTCATTTTTAATATCTGTTTGTAGGTTAAAACCACGTTTGGTATCCGGTGCTACTTTTCAGTTTGTAAGCAACTTAAAAGTTATTCGCAAACTGAAAAGTAGCACCGGTCAAAATCTCAAAATCATCTTCTGTACAACGTTACCAAAGTTCATTTTAGACTTTATTTTGAGGTAAAAGCCTTTCCCTCTTTCTCTTCTCCGAAAAAGGTTTCGCCATCTTTACAAGACAAGTTACGATCTGCAATTTGCCGGTCGATAAAAGCTCCATCATTATTTGGAGAGTCATTCATAAAAAACGTACCAAGCCACAATATGCACTGTTAATTAAATTGAAACTTCGGAATGAAGCTATCTACGATAGCCGGACCAGTGAGCGTTTAGTCTTATCTATGAGCTATGCTATATTATGACAGATGTGAGCAGATATCATTCTAATTTATTTGATGTTTGCACGAATCGGACTACACAATTTTGAAAATACCTCACTTTAGGCTAAGCTCTTGCAAGGCAACATCGCACGCTTTTGAGACTATAAGCAGGAATCATTACACATTCATCCGCCAACAGCGTTACTGGTTCTGATTTAGGAGCTGGTAAGTAGCTTTCCGGTAGTTTACACTTTACAGTTTGTGCTCATTTGGGCTTGATAGCTTCAACAATCTGTTCCACAAGGTGTACAAAACCTAAAAATATAAACAGTATACTGGGCGAAAGACTTCAAAAACTTGACAAAAAGTCTATAAAATCCGATTCAAATATCACATTTTCCATCTTGTATATCTAAAAATACGAGGTGTATATGGTGGCAAAGACTTTGAAAACCTTACACTAAGTCATTAAAATTTATTCGAATGCCAATTTTCCATCTTCTATGACTACCGGAAGTACAGTCGGCAAATAATAACGTTAAAATACACCAAATTATCAGTTTTCACCCCAAAGCCAGCATTTGCACGCGATTACTACGCTCTGCATCAGCAGTCTGCTAAAACTCGCCAGGTTACAGAAATCAGGCGAATAGTAGGTGTTGACCAACCAAATTCTTGCAAATCCAAAATGCCCGAAAGGTACAAAACTTTTTAAAAATGTCCAACCAATCCAGCAATTGCCAATTCTTTGCAACTTCAACTATAACTAAAAAATTATTGAGTACCATCTTCTAGTTGACCCTCAACTAGATTCGGTATACATGCTGTCTCGCCAATAGCAGTCACCTATGTGAGACGCCTGCCTGCAACCGTAGCTAACATCACTAATTATTCATGCAGGTGTACACAGGTACTAAACTGCGTGTAGGGATTTTAGTGTTGTCAACTTACTTCTGGCATTTTTCCTTTTTAGTTTTGCCGTATGCGAAGTTAAGGATACCTCAAACCTTATTGACAAAATCGGCCATTTTTACAATATTTCATATGTGTCTAGCAAAATACCTTATCATCATTCTTAGTGAACTTCAAATACGCAGTTCATACCGTGCGGCGAGAAAAAAAGACCGAACAACCGCGTGAAAATTTGTGTACTATGTATCCAAGGTCAAATGTTACGGGGCTGTCACTCAAATCGAATCTCCTGTCAGGCATAGAGCAGCTCCGTATGTACCATCAGACCAATCATTCGAAGCGGAGTCGACATAATATTGCGTCAACGACATGTACATATGATAGAAAGATGCCGAGGAAAACGAAGACAAAACGTAGCTTTGGTCCTGAGAGAGTTGTGTGTTTGCATGCATACGACTGTTGAGACGAATGCTACGAATCGCCTCACGCCTATGTGACTGTGTACACGAACACATCAAGTTATGAAAAGAAATAAATCCTTACCCAAATTATTTGATTCGGGTAATTTGGCATTTCGCAGTATCGATCTCATGCTCACGACGTGCTTTAACCACCAACCCGATTTCTGTATCAATTTCGTACTTTTTTCTCCCAGCACCTGGTGTGTCTAAAAATGAACTGTCAACCTTCTTTAAAGTGCAACACTTAATAAGTTGGGTCCGCCTGCATGACCAAGTTGGCTGACTAAGCGTTGTATAGGTTATATTGACCAAGAAAAAGTTTTCACCGAATAATTTGCCGAATCCTTGAGATTTTCACGTCTCCCACATAACCGGCCTTTTCTCAAGTTCGGCAAATCGACTTAACTTGACTTAGGAACACGAGTTCTCGAAAGGGTTCGGTGAATTTCGCTGAAATTTTCCAAACATGATATTTATTCATCCATCTCTAAAACACTGTTAACATTTTCGATGTAAGGGCCTAATTTTTGCATAATGTAACAAAGAGGAATACGTCTTCGATTTTTTACAAAATACCTTACGTTTTGCAAGTTGATTTGTCATAGAAATCAAACAAAATGCTTATCAAAAATTCTTATTATGGTTTTTCAGGTAAAAGGTGAAGTTTCATTAAAAAAACGAGAGGTTATTTTGCAATGAATATACTTTTCTTAAACATGGGGTAATGACTTCAAAATGCGTTAAGGTAATAATAATAACACGAAAATATAAAGCATATTTTTATTACCTTATCTTTTTTCTTTCAGAAAATATATACATTTACTAGCTGACAAAGCCTTGTTTTTTGGTATACCAGTAACAATGGAAACCACTAAATACGGCTTGAGATAACCTTAAGGGTAGTTTCCGTATAAAATATTGTGCGAATTCAATTTCGAATTGAACTACAAAACAAAACGCGCATCAGCCAAGTACAGGTGGCATGACTCGCTATTAAGGGAACATGGATACATTTGCTGTTAAATGGGCAATAATTAGAGTGTAGATCTTGTGCGGGTCATTAAGCTATTCAGCGCGGGAACGTAACAGCGTCATGAGATTTTTTTTATTAAAAGCATGCCGTAATGTACAATCGAAAAACTAAGCCACGACTGCGTCAACTACGTAATAATGACAAAAACTTCTGAGAAACGAGATGAAAATCCGTTTCACTTGACGTGGCAGTGCACGAGGTTCTTCTGTTATTCGGGAAACGTCAAAACGGCGCGTCCTTTTATATTTCCAGCACGGAGCATTGTCATCAAGCTGTTGATCTCGTCCAGACAGTGATGAGAAATCGGGACTGGTTGAATCTGAATGAAGACGTAAAATGCTTTACAAATCATAGAGCTCAGTACAACGAATATTCGAAATGAATACATCTAAATTACAGTTCAATCTGCGTCTGAAGGCTTGGAAAAAGGTGGAAGAAAGTCCTATAGTATACACTGAAGTGAGCATTGCGGCTACCATGACACCTCATCTCTTTGCACCAATCATACTTAGCTACCTAATTACACGAAAGGTGTTAATTACCCATACTTTGCCTGATCCGATGAGAGATCGATCATTTTGCCCATTCGCACACCTGCAAAATTTTATTTCACATTGATTTGAAAGCAAAATTGTAGCGAATGTATTGCTAGAAAAAAGTTTTTTTATTAATATTTTTACACCGTGTCCGTAAACATCCATATTAAAGTAAGCTATTGAATGGTAAGTAAAAACACACGTAAGCTTACCTTGTGTTTTATCACAATCTCTATTACATTCTTAAAATCGGCCAATGATCCTGTAGTCCTGCCAACAATAGTTATGTTGTTGAATACCAATGGGGGGCACTGTACCTTGAAACTTCCTCCAAAAAATCCAATAGTTACCAGACTACCACCCTGAAAGTAGACGAGTTTTTGTTTCTATGAGGCGGACCTTTTTATCCACTTCGCAAAATGACGGGGCTAGTCGTTCGAGCGCCCCTGGGTGCATTAAAATTGCTTTTACGGCTGAAAAGCAAACGCATTTTGGGATTTATGATAATATAAAAAATAAAATAATTGCAGGCGATCTGATACACGTTGTATCAGACGTGCGCAGGCCCATTGCACTGATAACCTGGAAATATTTTTATGCTTTATTGATATATGGTTAAAATTTATGATGGATAGATAGACTTTTCTGAAGTTATTAACTTTGACCAAAGTATAAACTCTGTAGAGCTTTTGTAATTTTATTACAAATCACAATAGTTTCGAGGAATAACGAATTGTCAGTGGTTTGCAAACCCAAAAAATTACTTAAGGAAGGAAATTGTCGAGACCAATTTTATAGTGGTAAGGTGTCTGAGGCATAAGTTCGCTTTTTGGGCGGAATGCAGATTTATAGCCGTTTTAAGCAAAGCAATGACATGTTGCGGTAAAGCTGATGGATTTAAAAAACATACCTTCTTTAGAACACCCAGGCATCTGGTACTGCATGTCCCATTTCCAACGAAATCTATGGCCACATCCACGCCACCAATCTGGGTGTTTGTTCTCTTAATCAACGCGTTATTGTCCTCTGGCATATAATGTAAACCGTGATAATTAGTAGTGAAAATTCTCATGGGATGATCACGGAATGTGTTGCTTCAAGCGTGTGATGCATGAAAACAAGTTTTGCTAATATAGGCGACTTATGCATCGTTCCACCACAACTACATACGACAGCAGGTGCACCGATGAGTGCTAGTCTACAAGTGTTACATCATAAAACATTTCACTTGTAACAGAATCCAGTTTAACATGTTAGTTTCCTACTTGTATAAAAAGATAACTGCAGGCGGTCTGGTACACATCGTACCAGGCGAGCACACGCCACTCAGGTGAGCCCAGTGCACTGAGCTAGAGACCTGACTCAAGAGTCTAGCACTGTGCTTCAGTGGGACTCGAACCCACGACCTTGAGTAAATGAAAAGGCACTGTGCGACAGTGAATCCTCTAGTTTCCTATTTGGTTCATGTATTGTTATTTCATCGGACCAAATTTAAGTGGCTTTAACGTCTGGAAACATGCTCTTAAATGTAATTTCTATGCTTCATTCTTTTTATTCCTGGAACCTGAAGCCTCGAACATGGGTCCAGATTCCAAGTTATAGTTCACCCCAACATGAAATCTACAACCTATAGTGCACAACAGTTACATACGTTCCCATAGAGGTAGCCGTACATTTCCTCTCTTCGTAACTAAACTATCTGGTTTAGCAACAGTGTCAAGAACGAAACTATGAAACTGGAACTAAAGTTATCGTCCATGTTCAACAGTGAATGAATGAGACGTCTGTAGCCTGAGTTAATCATGTTTGAGGTTCCAGATTCCATGTTCCAAGAAAGCAAAACCATAGAAATTAACGTAAAACCCGGTTCTTGATGATAACGTTAAAGAAATCTGGAATGATATAACAATATAAGGACCACGCGTTTGTAACCTTCCAAAAGAATTGGTTTTGAATGTAATCATTTTTAAAATTAACAATATCTTATTTTAAAAACCGCGTTTCAAGTTTAAGCAATTTTTGATTTCGCGATAAGTAGTTTATTCATCCATGAGTTTTTATATTTCTTTTTACTCTCTCAATTTTGTTGTGCCAAGTAAATCTAGAATGATTACAATCATATCATTTATAACAATGCTGAATGGAATGAACAAGGTTGTCATTCACTGAATAATTTTTGGCACAATTAAGTTTTGTCTGTTTCAGGCGTCATCGCTCACATGCACTCTGTATCAAGAGTGGAGCAGACAAATCAACAGGCGTATCAGACATTGAGAACACTTCAAAATTTTCAAAACAAAAACGCTAGGGAATAAAGATTATTCGACTGACATTTTGTGAACCTCTTCACACTGGCGGCTTGAAAAAAATGTTCTTTTGATTACATTTGATCGAAAAAGTTCCAAATGTTTACCATGGTAAGTAAATATGCCAAATTGACCACAAACATCTTCAGAAGGCAACGCCCCCATTTAGTAAGTGCATCCCTACTCACATTCATTACACTTACCGGAAACGCTCCAGATGATGGTATCGTCTGCCCCCGCTTCCTTGGCTATTTGCAATTTTTCTTCCTGCAAATGCAAATTTCAAGTTATTTCTTCGATAGATATTTTCTGTATTAATGATATGGGCACAGGCTCATTGATCACACATACATGACAATGCATTTGAAATTCTTACAGGTTTTGCTGTCGTATCTTGAAAGCTAGAAACACGTATTTGGCCAAATTTTCAACATCCTCCTCACTCGTACCATTATCTAAATCTACTGCATCAAGGTAATCAACTGAAGCATCTATCAAACATTTCTCTCTAAGGCTTGTATACAAAAGACACTCAATAAGAAAGTGACATTCTGTTTCAATTTCTCCAGATAAACATAACTCGCAGTACGTATGATCTTTTGGAACATCACATTCACGCACCTTTTCAATGTTAAGACTATGAGCTGAAATTCTTAGTTTCGTCTGAGCAATTCTATAATTTCTAATTCTAACTTTGTCGAGGTAACTTTATAAACATAACTCTTTTTTATTATTTCTAAATACGTTTACCGTAATCAACAAGATTGTCAAAAATCATTCTCAGACATAAAAGTTACCTGCTTTCTGACCTCGCCTAAAAAGCTCATTTTGTCTAAAATCATCTTCATACGTCTTGAAATCCAAGTTCTCCAAACAATTCTTTCACTTTTAAGCCCCTGAGACGACATTTTTCTCTACCAGATTGTATTGGTGACTGTATGCTACTGAAATTTGTTCAAGTTATTGTTTTCAGGATGTAAACTGGTTGTCTTGTGCTAACTGTATTCAAGCAAAGGCTTCGTCGTTTAATTCCTAACTTACTACGCCAATCCCGGTTGCGCGTCCATCCTTCAGAAATAGCACCAATTCGGTCACTAGCAAGTGTGAGTTTAAGACAGCCTCGTTTCAGTCTCTAACGTCACTAAACGTAAACTCGTGCCTGAATACCTCATGTTCAATTTAGTGAACGCAACCGCACAACGATTAGTCAATCGAATCATTACCGTTATGTCAGCCACGACCACTTTTGTTGTGCTTGGCAGCAAGACTTTTGCTAACTTTATTGCCCAGCATCCCAGACCTCCAGCTCCAACTATGAGGAGAGTCACGCTACCTGGAGGTAAAGTAGGCACTGCTCACATTTACACGCTAACTCGTGTACTCTCATGAGTTGCCATGCCTTTTTGAGTTAAGTGCGTGATTAGATACTCCATTGTAAATCAAGAATAAATTGGTTGTCCGCGGCTGCTGACGTGAACTCCGATATATGTACTTTGACCTATCTGACTTGGTCATTGAGCATGTGTGTGAAATCGCGGGAGGTGCATCATTGGTTGGTTAGTTACCAGTGAAGATGACCAGGGCGATCAACTGCACGGTTATCATTTCGAATAATCTGCCAGGCTTGTTTTTGCTGTACTCCATTGACCTTCTTGTGGATAATAGTCGCATCCCGAAGTACCACAACACTGCACCAATTCTACGGGTATTTATTCATAATGTTGCACACTAGGACACATTTTCATTCCTACGGGATGGCATGCCAAACCTATATCACAATTAATTTGACTTTCGTCATTATAATATCTTTGTTGAGCAAATTGCGCAGATGACACAAAAAACTTAACATTACAGAGGTAGACCATGTACAGCCCATTGCTGCATGGGTTTCCGACTCACGCAAAGCGTGCTATTAGCCTAACCTTTTAAGAACTAGGCCAATCATACACTGCGTTTTTCAACTTTCGCAAAAGAGGAGAGTTGCATTCTTGACGTGGTTCTTCTTTATACTCACTGCGGTAGCCACTGAAGTACTCGATAACGGGCCTTGCAGCATTGACAGCGCTGTAGGCGGTCAGACCACTGCACGCTAATAGGGCAGCGACATCTAACGGTAACTCGACCGGAACTTTAACAGCAAATTTAGCCAGAGGTACAGACATGTGAGTTGCAAACCTACAATATCCAGAACACATCAGAAGAACAAAGCGGGACTAAAACTTCACCGTGGGAGCTTCAACAATCCGAAGAACGTAAATTATCACAGACTGCGTGCACCCTCTTGTGCTGAGCAACGTCTGAGGGTCTTGCCTCGTAATTTGATGTGATTAGACATGAGTCTCAAAATTGCTCTCTACTCAAATGCAAAGTGATTTCTAGGATTGTAAAGAAGAGACTAAACCGTTACAAGTTAGCTTGTCTAGGGGTGCCACGAACATGGTCTCACGGAATAACGAAACTTTACGAAACTCTGAAATCACCTAAGATTTAACCAAGCCTCATTTGAGACCAATGTTCATAACGGTACGTGGTCTCAAGAAAAATGAGGATTTATAGATGCTTAAAAATATCAGTAATAAGAGCGATTACTTTATTCTGTTGGTCTTCCTCATTCTATCCATACTCAGTGAAACATGTATGTACGTGAAGGAGACTTCGCGAACAATATTCCGGCCAGCACTAAACTTATCACACTGGAGAAGTGACGTCATGATTACGCAATCACGGCTGTTGTAGCCTGATGCATGGTATAGTTTACTTTAAATACGTAGTTTTTGGTTAGGAAGAGCCGCCCCCGCCGGCAACAACACATTAGTTCTCGACTAGTGCATGTACACTGTAGTAATACGTACCCTCCGGGTAGTTTACCGCCAAGGAACAACATCAGACTGCTGCACAGGATTGCATTGTCAGAGAGGCATTCTTCACACTGCATGCACGACACCCACGGATAGACTACCACGCGATCACCCACTGACAGACCTAAGGAGTTCAGATAAAGCTGTAGCCAGAAATCAGTTCTGTTTGTCGTTTTCGTCTTCATTAGTAATAAGTTAATATATTTTATGCAACAAACTCGACAGGACGGACCAACCGTCTACCGTTGAACTAACAGCTTAATCTCCTAATCAAAAATTCTTTTCGTGAGCTTTGCCACATGTTTGAAAAGTCAACAAATTTCTGTTAAACGCCTAAGAAATGTTGCTTCACGCGGGCACAAAGATCGTGTATATTTGTATTTGTAAGATGCAATTAAAGATTTGTGTTTTCTCAGCGATTTCGTTATTTCAGTTTTAAAATATCGTGAGAATCGTTTATGTCACCTGACGTATCTTATACACCAAATTTCCAAGAAGTAACGTCGATTTTCAACAGAAACTACTGTGGTTGCTCACCAGTCTTTCAAAGCATGAAAACTAGCTAAGTGTAAAATATCTGTGGTTTGTCATATTCCCATTTTGGTCTGACTTTCTCGCGCTATGACTTATAGCCTCGGCTAGCGAGAAAAGCAGCAAAATACAAACGCGATAAACAATACCAATGCAATCCTTGCACACGTTTGTGAACAGCATCACGTGTAATTTATACTAGGAAAAATTACCAGAATCTTTGACATCTTCTCCAATGGAATGAACGATGCCTGCAGTTTCATGTCCTGAACGAACAGAAGTGTAAATTTAAGTACATTTTTTGTGCACATTTCATATTACGTGGGAATAGAATTTCTTGAAACCACATCTAAACCCATATGATTTTTTTCACTGTGATATATATTTATTGAAGGATACACAGAACATACAAAGAAATAATAACAAACCCAGAAACCGCGAAGCATTATATCTGGGTTGTAAACAATTCATAAATGAAACTTATATACATAGAGATATATACAATTAAGTAGTATCTAAAATAAGTATTCCAATACTTAGACATGCTATTACAGATATATAAAAACAAAAATATTTACAGATTCATGTAGGGAAATCAGATGCAACAATATTGATAAACGGTATATAAAAATTTGCTAACGTTGCTTAGGAGGAATTCGTTAAGA